>JBBDGP010001200.1:0-567500 GCA_037952835.1 Lithobates septentrionalis
AACGTGGACTACAAAATCCTCGCCAAGGTCCTGGCCAACAGGCTGAAGTCTGTCATCGGACAGATCATCCACCCGGATCAGACTTGCGGCATTCCTGGTCGCAGGATTGCGGACAGCCTTGCGCTTGTCGGGACACGGTCCAGTACATTCATGGCCGCCGTGTGCACGCGGCCCTGGTCAGTCTTGACCAGGAGAAGGCCTTTGACCGTGTCTCCATGAGTTTATGTGCAGAGCTCTGCGCAGGTTTGGTCTTGGGGAAATGTTTTGTTCGTATGTGAATGTAATGTAAACTGACATTTCTAGTTTGGTGCTGGTAAACGGCTGGAAAACTGACCCCTTTCCAATTTTGTCTGGGGTCAGACAAGGCTGCCCTCTCTCACCTCTGCTTTTTGTTTGTTGTATAGAGCTCTTCGCCCGAAGCATCAGATGGAACCCAGAGATCAGAGGGATCACCGCACCAGGACCGGACAGACGGGAGGTCAAGTGCTCACTCTACATGGACGACGTGACGGTGTTCTGTGCTGATCGGCGCTCCATCGACACACTCGCCCAGACCTGTGAGGACTTCGGCCAAGCTTCAGGGGCAAAGGTCAATTGCGGGAAGTCGGAAGTCATGCTCTTCGGAAAGTGGTTCCTGCCTTCTTCTGCGCCCATTCCCTTCAGCGTCAAGACGGACTTCATCAAAATCCTTGGGGTCTGGTTTGGAGCTGAGGGCGCAGCCCTGAAGTCCTGGGAGGAAAGACTGTCAAAGATGCGACAGAAGTTTGGACTTTGGAGCCTCAGAGAACTCACCATCGAAGGCAAAACACTGGTACTCCGCAGCGAGATCCTCCCTGTGTTGCAGTACCTCGCCCAGGCCTGGCCCCCTCGGGTTAACACCTGTAAGGCCATCACCAGGGCGGCGTTTCACTTCATCTGGAGCTCCAAAATGGACAGAGTGAAGCGGGCGGTTATGTTCAAGGAACCCCTCAAGGGCGGTAAGGGCGTGCCCGACATCACTACCTTATTGAGGGTGTGCTTTGCTTGTAACTGCATCCGCAGGACATTGGTTGACAGAACTGTGGACTCTGGCGGTAACTCCATGTCCCGTTTTTTCCTCCTGCCTCTTTGGAGGACCCTGGGATGGGACAAATGGGACAGCTCCATCCCCTACAACTGGGACGCCCCTTGGTACTACTTGGACACCTTCAAGTTTATTAAGGAGCTGGGGCTACATGGAGTGAAGCCCGACTTGTGGAAGCCAAAAACTATCCACAAGTTCATCAGAGCATCGGACATTGTTGAGACTGTTCCAGGCCTCCCTACAGCCACTTGTAAAGTGGTCTGGAGGAATGTTCTTCAAAGAGACTCACCAACAGGCACAAAGATCTGGCATGGATGGCAATCCAAGGGGGGTTGCCACTCAGGACATTCATGCATGCCAGAAACCTGTGCAGATACAGGCACTGCCCCTTTTGCATCACCCAGGAGGAAACTGCTCTGCATGTTTTCTGGGAGTGCCCCTTTGCACAGGACCTGTTGAGGGCCTTGGAACCTGAACTCAAAGACTTTGTGCCACAGACTGCTATCACACACTTTGGTGTGTTGAACGGACTCTTCTGTGGAACTCATTCACAGGAGGACATTGATGGTGCCTGGCGGGTGCTGTGTTGCTTTAAGGACGCTTTATGGTGCGCCAGGAAGCGCCTCATCCACCAGCGGGAGAAGATGTCCATCGAGGACTGTCGCAGACTGGTTCACAGTCTGCTCAGAGACTATCACTTGATGGACTTCAAGGAGGAAGAGGAGGTCTGAAGATTTCCCCATCCCCCCCCCCTCTCCCCCGTGTATCCTTTGGCAGTTCAAATAAAGCTTCGGGCCTGTGAACTTTTTTTTCCCTCCCCTACCCCACCTTCTCCACCCCCCCCACCCCCCCCATCACACCCGTTGCCCATTTGAATGTTATTTGACTGTATGACCGGACTTTTTGTGAAATGTTATTGAAGTACTGCTTTCAGGGTAATGCGGCGTCATGCATGATGTGATGTTTCGGGGTATTATTACTCTGCACAACACATTAGGCATCATACCGCAGGATGAATGTAATTTATTTGTATGCTTGGCAATGTATTGTTATGTAGTGTATTTATGCGCTGCGTCGCAATACTGAATGTACCCTGTTTAAGTATTTGTTTTTTGTAGATTTTCTTGCAAAATAAAGTATACATTTTCAATCAAATCAGTGCAGCCCCAACAGTGCCCAGCAGCGATGCCAATTTGTGCCCATTGGTGATGCAAGTCAGTACCACCTATCACTGCCCATAAGTTCAGCCCATCAGTGAAGGAGAAAAAATTACTTATTTACAAATCTTAATTTTTTTTTTTAGCAAGAAAATAAAAGTAAACCAGCGGTAATTAAATATCACCAAAAGAAAGCTCTAATTTGTGGGGAAAAAAACAATGATAAAAAATAGATACATTTGGGTACAGCATTAGTGTTAGAAAACTACTCACCTCTCTCAGGCTGATCTTGGCTGTGTACACCACGTTTGACGAATCTCTCTTGAACACTGAATGTGGTTTGTCTTTCAGCACAAACACAATATCTGCAGGGATATTAGATGGAGTTTCGTCACCCTCCTTGGGGAATGTGATCTTCGTTCCTTCCTTCCAGCCCTTCTTCACTTGAATAGTGAGGATTTTATCCTCATTGTGTACGTTTCTCCCATCGGGACCCAGACGCTTGTGGGAAATCTTCATTTTCTTTGTGCAGCCGGTGAAAATTTCCTCAAGAGAGACTGGGAGCTCCCTGATTACTGGTGGGTCTTGTTTCTTGTTCATCGGTGGGCCTCGGCCTGGAGCACCTCTTGGGAAGCCACCTAGGTGACCAAAACCACCCATGCCTCCCATACCGCCCATGGGAAACCCTGAGAAGGGATCCTCTGTCTCCATGTCTTCATCATTTCGTGGAAAGAAGTTGTCAAATGGGTTACGGCCTCCGAAAAACTCTGAGAACATGGCATGAGGATCTCCATGGAAGCTGTAACTGAAAGAAGGACCATTGTTACCGCATCCTCCACCACCCGGGGTTCCCTTTAGGCCTGGGAAAAAACAAAAAAAAAAAAAAAAAACACACACTCATTAATAAACTGCAGCTCAGGAGATTATGCACCAAAATCATAGCACAGTATCTGAAGTGTCCCGTTGTCTTCGTGAGACACTAGATATGTGACAGATATGGATATTAACACAAGGTCACTTGGAATTTTATTATTTGCACGAAAAAAAATAAAACAATAAAAAAAATTGGACTTTATATTACAATTTTTTTTATACATACATACACTATATATTTAGATTTCTAGGGGTGCAAATTTGTAACTTTGCAACATAACAGAACGTCAAACTAAAAGTACATGACATTTTAAATGGCACCCCATCACACACTCAGAGGACTTGCTTATATAGCAGCTAATGAGCATTGTAGGTTTCAGGCTAATGACCATTAAACCTTATCGAGCCATAACCTTACAAAAGCACTGGTCATAATATGGGCCCAAGACTGCACACAGAAGGACTCCCGACTACCTCCCTAGAAGACCACCCAGGCCAGAAAAAAAAAAAAAAAAAAAAAAAAAAAAAAAAAGAAGAAGGAGGAGAGGAAGGAAAGGTATTCCAGGGCACCTCTCTAGAAGAACAAAAAACATTCAAAACAACAAACTAGTGATGCTGTGCAAGTGCCTGCAGGAAAGACTAGAGCTGAGGGCCACAAAGACTAGAGCTGAGGGCCACAAAGACTAGAGCCGAGGGCCACAAAGACTAGAGCCGAGGGCCACAAAGACTAGAGCCGAGGGCCACAAAGACTAGAGCCGAGGGCCACAAAGACTAGAGCCGAGGGCCACAAAGACTAGAGCCGAGGGCCACAAAGACTAGAGCCGAGGGCCACAAAGACTAGAGCCGAGGGCCACAAAGTCTAGAGCCGAGGGCCACAAAGACTAGAGCCGAGGGCCACAAAGACTAGAGCCGAGGGCCACAAAGACTAGAGCCGAGGGCCACAAAGACAAGAGCTGAAGGCCACAAAGACAAGAGCTGAAGGCCACAAAGACAAGAGCTGAGGGCCACAAAGACAAGAGCTGAAGGCCACAAAGACAAGAGCTGAGGGCCACAAAGACAAGAGCTGAGGGCCACCTATGGTATGGACTTTTAAACCTCTCTGTGCTTGCGTTTCCTGTAGGAGGAGGAGCCAATATCTCTAATGTGACTGTCCTGGAGGACGATTTGGGAAAATGTAACTTTGTAGTGGTTTAAGTACAAATACAAAGTCTTTGCTTACTTATTTTAGAAAATATTTGGCATCCAAGTAAAAAACAGTCATCTACAGCAGTCCCCCTCCACACTGCTCAGCGGGGAATCTCTCTGCTGATCCACACTGAGCAGACAAATAGCCACTCCGTGTCCATTCTGCTTATGCAGAGACCTTTACTCTCCTCTATGGGGAGTTAGATGTAAACAGACCACCTATCCATTTACACCCAACAGCCATGCGATCTGCTAGACGGATGGGGGAACGGATCCTCATCCATCTGTATTTTAGCAGATAGGATTGGATGTCGCTCCCTAGAGGACAATGGAGAGTCCGCCTGATAAGTCCGCTCATGTGAAAAGGGGCCCAATACAAACTGACACAGATATTGATATACAGATTCAAGGAGTAAAAGTAGGCAAATTAAATTAGAATGCCTGTTGACAGGCATTGGGGTAGTGTTGAATCAATTTGGCGATACTTCTAAGGGCCCATTCTCACCAGAAACTGCACATAACTGTATTTTTGACTGCATGGTTACATGCATTTGAAGCGCGTTTGAGGTGCGATTGAATGCATTTTGCGCTGCATTTGCAGTGCATTTTTCTATACGTTTTTGGGCTTGGCTTTCTTGGCTTAAAGGGGTGCGGTGCATTGCATTTGAAGCACATTTTTTAGCACGCTCCCTGCATTTGTGGTACAGAAAAATGCTGCATGCTCTACTTTTTTTTTCTTAACTGGGCTGAACTGCTATGCAGTTGGAGTGCAGTTCAAAATGCATCCAACTGCAATTGGTGCGAAAAGGCCCTTAGATAAAATTTAGATTTCATTCATTAAAGGCCCTTTCAGGCTGGGTTCACATTACTGTGAATTGTATGAGGGTTCCCCGCATCCAATTCGCATGTCAGAAGATTGTGACTGGCTTTCTATGGAGCCGGTTCACACATCTGTGCAATTCGCACTGGAGCCGCTGCAGAGGAGTCCTGTGCGTCTTTTGGTCCATTTCAGCCAAAAATTCAGGCTGTAATTGGACCTGAAATGGTAAATGGAGACGCACCGGACACCTGCTGCGAGCCGCTGTGTTCTTCAGTGTGAACCCAGCCTCAGACCAAACGCAGCTGGATGCATTTTGAACTGCACTCCAAATACATAGACATCATAAAATCAAGGTATTCCTATGGCTTAGTTCACATAGTTCCACAGTTGGGGAAAAAAAAAAAAAGAAGGGGGGGAGGAGTAGAGCATGCTGCATTTTTCCGCACCGCAAATGCAGGGTAAGCGCTACAAAACGTGCTTCAAATGCACCCGCACCATGCCCCTTTAAGCCAAGCCCAAAAATATATAGAAAAATGCACTGCAAACACAGCGCAAAATGCATTCAAGCGTGCTTCAAATGCATGTAAACATGCAGTCAAAAATGGGCAGTTCTGTGCAGTTTCTGGTGTGAATGGGCCCTAATAGATGCAGTTGACCTAATCAAGCGGGTTTTGCATTCTCATAGCCCAGCAAAACTGACCCTTAGGCGAGGTTCACATCTGAGCGGGTGCGGGACTGCGTACATTGTACTCTTTCCCACACCAAAAACACACTGCTATTAGCAGACACAAGGGCACCCCCACACATTGGAAACATCAGCGTGTTCCCCAGTGCTGGAGAACACAGAGCACTATGTAGTTTCCCTGTGGCTGTGATTTTAGAAAAGAGTTAAGGAGCTATTCCCTGAAGGTACAGCAACTCATTCAAATGAACAGGCTGCTGCACCCGCACAATCAGGGTTGTGGGGAAACTGACATGGTGTGAACCTAGCCTTAATGACAGTACAAGAAGTGTTAGACATGCTCTGATCTGCAGGAATAGCAAATCCCAGCACAGGATGAGACATGTACAAGGAGATCCAGGCTCTTTACCACTTCTGGAAAACAGTGGTGGGGACACACTCCTTACAGAACTATGTTGGCTCCTTCTGCACTATATCCAAACATTGCTACATCTATAGGGTGTTATGTGATACTGGAAGACACCAACCATACAACTCCATCTACTTCACCTAATTTCATAAAGGCCAATCTTTAGCCCACTTAATTACTGGATGACAGAATCGCTTGCATGACATGTTACCGATACCAGAAAGGACTTCCTTGTGGCATTTGAAAGATGTAACCCAATTGGCTGCAATGACCAAAAGCTCAGCTGAACTATTAAAATGAGCAAACAAAATGCTGCACTCATTGACTAGGGCCAGCCATAGACAGAGCAAATTTCTTTTCTGCAACCATGGGTCACAGGAAAGAAAAAACGCTCAATTTCCCCAACACAGTCAGTGTTATGGGGGGGGGGGGGGGGGGGAGAAATCCCACACACAGAGCTATTGTGTTCTCCCTGCCGAAAGAACACAGCTATAACATCCACTAGCAATAATCGCATGTAAAATCCAACAGGCTGGTTGTACTCAAGCTGACTTGGGTACATTCAGCCTGCCTACACTTTTTCCAAATTTCGGCTGGTTCCTAATGAACCGGCTAAGATTCAAACCATCTGTGGCCAGCTTTAAAACTACAAATCCCTCTCTAGAGAACACCAAGCCATTAAAATCATTGTTTCCATAGAAATAAAAAAATAAAAATAAAAGTATTACTAAACCCACAATAGTAAAAATCAGTCTTTATATGCAGTAAAGCATGCTGGTTATACTCACTGTGGAACCTAAAAGGGTTAATCCTCTGCATTGTGTAAAAAGGCTGTTTGATCCTGTCTTATCCGATCCTCCCCTTCTTCCACTGTCCCCAACCCATCTCCTGCTAGAACAGAGGCTAGGGGACAAGCTGCACATGCTCAGTTTGGTGTGTATTGCTAGTGAGCTTTTTTTTTTCTTGGGAGAGTGCATGTGATCAGCCAGGGCCAATCAGCACTTCCCAGACTGAGGGTCAGCGGTCCTGCAGCCTCATAGAACAGTTAGGGGAGAATGAAAACTCCTCCCATAAGCTTTGACCAGACACTGTTAGAAGTCACAAGACTGCTCTATACTGCTGATGGGAAAAGGAATTTTGCTGTTTATATTTACTAAAATAATTGCATTTCCATGTACTGTGTGAGACCAGATATAGTGAATGCAGGGTCCTGGGTTTAGTAACACTTTAAAGAGGAACTAGTCCGCTCACATAATTTGTAATCTGAAGCTTCCCTGCAAACACTTTGCATATTATTTTACATACACACATATACATACACACTGTGATTTTGTACTTGCCAAATATGCTGCAGAAATCTCTCTCCACTGAGTTTGGCTGCAACCATTTTAACTGTGGGCGGCTGAAGCTGCTGCCTGTTCATTTCCTGGATTTACACAGACACACACGTGCAGCTCTCATTGGCCCTCTTATGACTCATCCCCCCTTCCTGGCAATCTCTCTCTCGGGATCGAGAGAGATCGAGAGATAGAGAAAAGCCTAGGCTTTTTACCAGACAAGAAACAGGAAGTGGGCTGTATAAGGTATTTACTGGCAGAAAAGAAAATGTTTTACTATCCAAAGTTAAAAACAAGAGCAGAAGATTTAATATATAGAAAGATGGAAAAAAAAAAAAAAAAAAATGACTGAAGTTCCGCTTTAACTTGCCAAGGAAATCTGCAGTGACTATTATCGATGCTTACAATAACCCAATAAAAACAGGTTTACACTTGTCCAGTGGGAGGCATAATGCCATATAAACTATTGAACAGATATGGGAATGCTGTCACCACACCTTCATACATTTGTAGTCAGCGTTCTGCAGGGATTCCATCGTTAATAACCTGCTAGGCGAGCTACAACCACCTCCTGTGTATCATTAATGAAAGTGAACTCGTCACTCCTACACAGCAGGAAGACATGTTTAACCACCTAAGGACCGAGCCTCTTTTTTAAAGTTAAAGTTTTTAAGTCAAAAACTGTTTTTTTTTTTGCTAGAAAATTACTTAGAACCCCTAAACATTATACATTTTTTTCTAACACCCTAGAGAATAAAATAGCGGTCGTTGCAATACTTTGTCACACAGTATTTGTGCAGCGGTCTTACAAGTGCATTTTTTTTGAAAAAACACACTTTTTTGAATTAAAAAAAATATAAGATAAAAAAGTAAAGTTAGCCCAATTTTTTTCTAATATTGTGAAAGATGATGTTACGCCAAGTAAATTGATACCAAACATGTCACGCTTCAAAATTGCGCTCGCTCGTGGAATGGCGACAAACTTTTACCCTTTAATCTCCTTAGGCAATGTTTTAAAAAATTCTACAGGTTGAATGTTTTGCGTTACAGAGGAGGCCTGGGGCTAGAATTATTGCTCTCACTCTACCGATCGCAGCGATATTTCACACGTGTGGTTTGAACACAGTTTTCATATGCGGGGGCTATTCACGTATGCGTTCGCTTATGCACGCGAGCTCGGCAGGACGAGGCGCGTTTAAAAAATGTTTTTTCTCTTTTCTTTATTTTACCTTTTAGTTTTACACTGTTAAAAAAAATAAATTTGTGTCACTTACTGCAATGTAAATATCCCTTGTAATAGAAAAAAAAAAAAAAGCATGACAGGACCTCTTAAATATGAGATCTGGGGTCAAAAAGACATCAGATCTCATATTTACACTAAAATGCAATTAAAAAACAAAAAAAAAGGCCCTTTAACCGGTTCAATACAGGGCAATTTCACCCCCTTCCTTCCCAGGCCAATTTTTAGTTTTCAGCGCTGTCGCACTTTAAACGTCAATTGCGCGGTCGTGCAACGTTGTACCCAAAAAAAATTGACGTCCTTTTTTCCCCACAAATAGAGCTTTCTTTTGGTGGTATTTGATCGCCTCTGCGGTTTTTATTTTTTGCGCTATAAACAAAAGAAGAGCGACAATTTTGAAAAAAAAAAAAAAAACACAATATTTTTTACTTTTTGCTATAATAAATATCCCAATTTTTTTTTAAAAAAACTAATTTTTTCCTCAGTTTCGGCCGATACGTATTCTTCTACATATTTTTGGTAGAAAAAAAAAAAAAAAAAAAAAAAAAAAAAAAAAAAAAAAAAAAAAAAAAAAAAAAAATCGCAATAAGCGTATATTGATTGGTTTGCGCAAAAGTTATAGCGTCTACAAAATACGGGATTTATGGTGTTTTTAAAAAAAAATATTTATTTATTTTTTTAGCGCCGATCGCGATTTTTTTTCGTGACTGCGACATTATGGCGGACACATCGGACACTTGACACATTTTTGGGACCATTCACATTTATACAGCGATCAATGCTATAAAATTGCATTGATTACTGTGTAAATGTGACAGGCAGTGAAGGGGTTAACCACTAGGGGGCGGGGAGGGGTTAATATGTTTCCTAGGGAGTGATTACTAACTGTAGGGGGAGGGGACGTACAAGGGGAGGAGACCGATCAGTGTTCCTCCATTCTGGGAACACAGATCGCTCTCCTCAGAGCTGACAGGCTGTGGATCTGTGTGTTTACACACACAGATCCACATGCCGGTCCGGTTAACCGGCAATCGCGGGTGCCCGGCGGACATCGCGGCCGCCGGGCACACGCACCGGGTCCCGAGGAACGCGGCGGGCACGCGCGCTCCCGGCGGCGCGCGCGCCCCCTAGGCGGCCGGGAATCCCAGGGTGTCATATGACGCCCACCCAGGATGGGAGATCCCATCCCAGGACGTCATATGACTATGGGCGGGTATTGTAGTGGTTAAGAGCTATGGGCGGAAGTGATATTTTGACGTCGCTTCCGCCCTGCAATATCATGGAAACAGGTGGGGGCCATCTTCCTCTCACTCGTCTCCATGCCAATGAAGGCACAACATCCGATCACCTCCACCGCTGGCTCCGCAAAAGCCTTCTACCTTTACAACCACTATAAAATGTATGTATAGCCAAAACGTTTTTTTTAAAGTTTAAGATGGAGTAGGGAAGGGTTAAAATCCCTATCAAGTAATTTTTTTTGCCATCGGTGTCCCAGTAGGGAGATTTTCCTTTACTTCCTGGAGATACATTAGGGTGATAAAATCTCAAAGCAAAATTCTCCTCTGACAGTTGTCACCAAAACAACATATGTTTTGTTGACATTTGGTGACAGTTTTAGTAACTCAGCCCCTTCATGTGTGTGCATAGCAGTGCAGGGCATTGTGCTGCTGGGCAATGACATGCGATGTCTACCTGCGTGCGGCAGTAAAATGCAGCATACAGCACCTCCAGGCTGCATTGCAGTGCAAATGGGGCACATAGAAACAACGGTTTTGACAAAAGTGGGGCAGGAATTACTTTTGCAAATCGATGTGGCACCGCAAAGTTGGCATTGCACCGATTTGAACAGTGCCATTGCCGACAATAGGGTGCGACTTGTAATGCAATTTGACCTGTCAAATCGCTACAGTGTGAACGGGGGCTTAGACTAACAGACACACTATTAGATTTTCTGCAGTTTTTGGTCTTCAGATTTATTAAAACCATGTAGTGCAAGGGCTTGCCTGATTGCATAAATGGAAACTCTTAAGGTTTGACCGCATATTATATGGTTTTGGTAAATCTGAAGACAAAAATATGCAGAAAATCTAATAGTGATTATGGGGTCTAACAGTAACAGTCCTTGGGATAAAGAAAAAAAAAGGTGAATCTCACAGAGGGAACACAAACTGCAAAAAAAAAAAAAAAAAGAGAAGGTCCAACGATGATCAGGAAGGTACTCCAGCATTTCTACCCACACAGGATGGAGGTATAGACGCTGACTGTCCAAGGACAGGACGGGAGGTGTGAAAAGCGGAACCACCCCATACTTATGGAAACTTTGCCACACACATCCGTCACTGAAGTGTTCCCAACACATAAACACGCTGTAACAAAAATTGTGGAACGGATGCTTTAGCCTTGGTCATGCGGTTTCACACAGGCCTGGTCAGTTGACTCTCTGAATCTTGCTCCTCCCACTTGAGATGGAACATGTGATTGGCACCAAAAGGCTGAAGATAGGAATAGGCCAGGGATATGCAATTAGCGAACCTCCAGCTGTTGCAAAACTACAAGTCCCATCATGCCTCTGCCTGTCATGCTTGTGGCTGTCAGAGTCTTGCTATGGGACTTGTAGTTCTGCAACAGCTGGAGGTCCACTAATTGCATATCCCTGGAATAGGGTAATCTCCCTCTTTCCTCATTAACAAAATGTTAGTTGGACAGCAAGCTCTGGTTCACACCAGTGCGACTGAAATCACGCAACTTCAAAAAGGCAGATTTGTGCAATTCGGACCTTCAATTTCATTGCAACTTCATTTAACAGAAGTCAATGCAAGTCACAATGAAATCGCAAAAAAAAAAAAAAAAAGTAATGCAGAAACCTTTTTCTGAGTCGCAACGATTTGAACAGTTCCACTGCCGGCAACTTGTCATGCGAATTTGAACTGTCAAATAGGACGACAAATTGCACCAGTGTGAACCAGGGCTAAACAGCGGACCTGATTGGTAGAGTGAAGTCCCAGCAATGACTGGGCTAGGCTTTCCATATTCTCTTCCATACCAATACTGGGACCTGATCCAGCCTGCAGCTCCATGTTATCAGATGGATTAGGATCCTAGGAACAGTTCCAAATGTTATATGCAAACATACCACCTCCTCCTACAAGTATAATCCTTCTGTACACATTATACACACACAGGTGACCTCACTTACCTTCCTCCCCGTATTTGTCAAATATCTCCCTTTTTTTCGGATCGCTGAGTACATCGTAAGCCTCTGCAATCTCCTTGAATCGCTCCTCGGCTCCGGGGTCTTTATTCTTATCGGGGTGAAACTTCAGAGCTTGTTTTCTGTACGCCTTCTTTATATCCTCCTCTGAAGCCCCCTTTGACAGTCCAAGGATCTTGTAGTAATCCTTACCCATGCTGGTGGAAGGGGTTTACAGGGAATTGTATACAATGCACGGACAACTGTGAATAAACAAAATGTACACATAAATAAAACATATCCAGCACAATTCTAAATCCCTGTCATATCCGATCTGAATATTAAAGCAGAATGCCAAAACAGGCAAATAAACCGTGAGCTGTATATACAGGGTGCTGGAGCATCATTTATCAGCCGGAAGTACCCAAACCCCATTGGGGGGGCGCAACATCCTAATGGTTAGGGGGGTTGTGTGCTGGTTAACCACTTGCCTCCTGGGCCCCTTCCTATCAGGCCAGTTTTCAGCGCTGTCGCACTTTTGAATGACAATTGTGCGGTCATGCTACACGGTACCCAGAGGAAATTTTTGTAATTTTTTTTTTCACCCAAATAGAACTTTCTTTTGGTGGTATTTAGCCACCACAGAGATTTTTTTTTATTTTTTGCTAAGCAACCAAAAAAACAAACCCACATAAAACGTTTTTCATAGTTTGTTATAGCATTTTGCAAATCGGTAATTTTTCCCCTTGACTGATGGGCACTGATGAGGCTGCACTGATGAGGCTGCACTGATGAGGCTGCACTGATGGGCGCAAAGCCGGTTACTAACTTTTTTCCTCTCCTCACGCTGATTATGACGAAAAAAAAAAAAAAAAAAAGCCGATAACCGACTTCTGTTTACTTCCATGATCGGCTGTCATTGGCTGACAGCTGATCATGTGGTAAAGGGCCCACTTTGATTGTCCCTTTACCCTGTTCTGTGATCAGCCAAATCCGAGAGACTCGTTAATCACAGAGCGCGGCACGCAAACAGCGTGATCACAGGAGAAAGTAAATTGACGTCCTGCCGGCACCGCAGTCGTCTTTCAGCTATATTGTCAGTGGAAAGTGGTTAAAAAGGTAAGTTACACCAAATTGTACTTTCAGCCCGGGTTCACACTATTGCGAGGAGAGATCCAGCGTGATTCCAGTGCAGGTTCCCCACATCGCATGTCAATACAAAGTTAATGACACCCCCAGATCGGTTCACAGATCGCAGTAAGAACTGATAATTCAGACAGGAATCGGATCACATAGGTGTGAACAACCATGTGATCCAATTCTAGTGCATGGGGGGGGGGGGAATTTGGGAGGGGAGGTTTCTGCACCTTTTACCTGCAAATCCAATGAGAGTTCAGCCATACAATCTGTTTGGCTGAATTTGCATTGCACAGACAGTGATCTGCACATCAATGCGGTGCGAATCACAAGCGATGTCTACGTTCACAACAGTGGGAGCCCAGGCTTAGTTGAAAGCAACTAAATATATCAAATTAAAAAGTGCGCCAAGTCTTACAGGTGGTCTTCTTTAGAAAGCAGATGCATCCTAAGTAGATAAGCTTTTCCCTGGCAGCATGTTGTAGACAAGGACCCTTGCCGTGTTCAAGCGGTGGTCTCTTGGCAGAAGTCCAACACTCCCACCCGGGATTAAACATTAAAAAAAATAAGTGTCTATAATACAATCGTCATCAAATCCTGTCCTCAGGGCCCACTAACAGGCCAGGTTTGCAAGATAACTGAAATACATCACAGGTGATATCATTTGCTGATCAGTGATTGCCGTATTCTAGTCTGCATCTCCCCAAGGGAATACATAAAACCTGGCCTGTTAGTGGGCCCTGAGGACAGGGTTGATGACCACTGGTCTAAAGATTTACTGCTGCTCAGGGGTCCAGGGCTTCACCAAAATAGCAGCCTCCAGCAAGAAGAAAAAGAAGCAATGCTGGAAGCAATTTACAGCACACATTCATTTTGGTAGCATAATTATTAATGTGGAATGTATGTTCCTTGCTAAAGAACATTTTTTATCCAGTTGTTTTGGGTAAAGTTACGCTTTAAGGGTCAGTTCACACCATGAATCACACAGGAGCGCCCCGTGCAATTCACATGCGATCTGGATGCAGTGTGATTTCAGCCCATTCTGAAATTACGCTGGAACAAACAAAAAATAAATTTAAAAAATGGACCATGCAAAAGGCACAGTAACCGGATTGCACAGAACTACTGTACCATGCGATTCGGTGCAGGCAAACCTGCGGTTGGGGTGTCATTAAGTTAACATTGACATCTGTTGCAGAACACAATTACAGCGCATTTTGAACGCGGTGCAGGAAATGTGCACAGAACATGGGTTTCCAGCACAAAGTTCAGGTGTGAACAGGCTCTGAGCCCTGAGAGATTTCCTCCTACTACCTTTCGTCTCTCCAAGTCAGGAAATGAACTTAAAACTCTGTGTCTCATTGCAGAGATTTCCAAACAAATACAGTTCTGCCTTTAATTATATTTTTACCCCTTTTTCTGCCAGGGCCTGGACATTTTAGGCTCAGCCCACACAGCCGAGACTTGAGAGTTCAAAGTCGCATGACAAGTTGCACCCTATTAACGGCAATGGAAGCATTCTAAAAATCGGTGTGACTGAGAAAAAGGTTCCGGCACTACTTTGGCACGACTTCATTAGGACTTGCATTGACTCCTGTTAAGTCGCAAGCAAGTTGCACTGAAGTCACGCGGTATGTCGGCTGTCAAAGCTGCGTTGATGTGAACCAAGACTTGGGCCTGATTAGAGATTAGATTAGGGAACCTAAATTCATTATTTTTTTTTTTTTTTTAAAAACCCGAGTTTAGTGTCACTCTAAAGCATAACTAAACCCATTATTTAAAGCGGAGTTCCACCTGTACCTGTTTTTTTCCCCACTTCTGAGAGATCGCGCCACGGCGAGATCATCTGGAAGTTCGGCACCCGCCGCGCCATTCAGAAAGCGCAGCAGGGAACCACCTATGAAGCCGCAATATATAATATAAAAAAAAAAAAAACTAATATATATATATATATATATATATATATATATATATATATATATATATATATATATATATATATATATATATATATATATATATATATATATATATATATATATATATATATACATATATATATATATATATATATATATATATATATATATATATATATATATATATATACATACATACATACATACATACATACATACATACATATATATTGGCTGTGGTGCCGACATCGCTGGATTCCAGGACAGGCAAGTGTCCGGTTATTAATAGTCAGTAGCTGCTGACTTTTAATTTGATGGAACTCTGCTTTAAAGCGAGAGTCCGGCGACCACTCTTTTTTTTTTTTTTTTTAGGTCATTGAGACACTTTGCTAACCCCAAAATAATACTCACAGTTTGGGTGTAATATTTCCGCCTCTGTCTGTTTTCGTACTGAAGAATAACTTAAAAAATGTGATGCTGGCTGTTTCCATCTTGCTTGTGGGCATGTGAAGCCCACAAGCATTGATTTCCTGGATGCGGTGAATGCTGTTCATTCACAGCTTGTTCACACGTATGATCATTGTTTCCGCACTGAATCTTGGGAAGCCTGACACTGGGCTCCCAGGAGACAGTGCGGCGCCGGGGAAAGGCAATAAACACGCCTACTCCCATGGGAGGAGAGACAGGAAGTGCCACAATAAAGTACAATATAAAAGGGAATTACAGCGATAAAAAAAAAAATTTGTGCAGCATTTGAACATCTATGCAATTAACTGAAGGGGGTAAGATTAAAGTGGAGTTCCACCCACTTTTACAACTCTTCAGCATCCCTCACTAAACTGTGCACTGTAAACAAATTGGATATTTTTTTTCTCAGCACCTACTGTATATCTGCTGTATTCATTTTTCACTTCCTCCTCCCTGGCCGCGGCCCATCGCATCATTTCCTGTTTGCAATGCCTTCTGGGAAGGGGAGGCAACTTCCTCTGACACTGCCGTTGCTTTGGAAACCTGACCTGAAACCTATTACACTGCTTGTGCTGCACCGAGCATGTGTGAGATCTGCAAGGATGAGATCCAGGAAGAAATACAGTCTGGCTTCAGATGCCCACACTTAAGATGGCCACAGCCTGTTGTAAATTTATAAAATAACAAACTACTGCTATAAACTAACAAAACAGACCTTAGTTTACAGACTAACTTTACTAGAATACATTAAGCTTGTGTATTATAGGGGTATTTTTATTTAAAAAGTATAATTTCAGTCGGAACACCACTTTAAGTAAAAAATTTGAGTGGAACCCCACTTTAACGTTTTAAAAAAAAAAAAACAGTTACATTCCTGGCATGCCGGGAATAACTGTCACATTGGGGGTGCGCTTAACCAAAATTGTCAAACCATCCAATGTCTGGTGTCATAACTGATCACATGTGTGGCACCATGGCAGTTGCAGATCAAACAGAGACCAAAGATGGCAGCTTCCCTGGCTGAAAAGGACAGGAGGGTTTAGTTCCACTTTAGATCAGCTCTCCCAGACCCGTCCTCCAATCAGTGACGACCCTGCAGGCCCAAGTACACAGGTGGGGGAATCCATCTCAGGTATGAGGTTCCCCTCCTTGGGGGGGGGGGGGGGGGCACACATACATACAATAACTGTATGACCACTGACGGGTTAAGTGAATAACATTGGATTATCTTGTTACAATTCCATCTAAAAAGGTGGGTGGGATATATCAGGTAGCAACAGAAAATGTTGTGCCTGAAGTTGATGTGTTGAAAGACAAAAAAAAGGGGCATTGCAGTTAGTTGTGTATGGGGCTGGGTAGCTACAGACTGGTTAGGGTGCCCCATGCTGACCTGTGCCCACGGCCAAAAGTGCCTACAATGGGCATCAGAACTGGACCACAGGGCAATGGAAGAAGGTGGCCTGGGCTGATCTTTTAAATCATGTGGATGGCCAAGCATGTGTCACTTACCTGGGGGAAGAGATGGCACCAAAAAAAAAAAAAAAAAAAAAAAAAAAAAAAAAAAAAAAAAAATGGACCAGGAATGGGTTTGAGGAACTCAACAATGAGTCTGAGGCGTTGACTTGGCCTCCAAATTCTTCAGGTCTCAGTGGGATTTGCTGGTAAAAAGAAGTCCGATCCATAAAGGCCCCACCTCATAACTTGCAGGACACAAAAGGATCTGCCACTGATGGCACCAGAGAGAGCACATCATATCTTCAGAGGGCTAGTGGTGCCCATTCCACAAATGGGTCAGGGCAGCGGGATTTACTCAGAATTAGAGGGGTCATACAGTTATGGCTGATCAGTGTATGAGAAATAAATAGATAGATAGAGAGATTGAGAGATATATATATATATATATATATATATATATATATATATATATATATATATATATATACACACACACACACACACATATATATTTATATTACATACATACATACATACATACACACACACACACAATGTATATATATCATACACAGATATAGCTATTTTATATCCAGCTACTGCTATGTTGTGATGAGGGGGATCCCTCCTCCAGGCCCCCCATTCCCATACACACCCCTTGTGTCTGCACCCCCTCCCTCTGCACACATAGATCCCCCATTAATAATAATAATAAAGGCCTGTGTTGGGCCCAGTACACCCCCCTGTCAGCTCATACCTGCGTCCACCGATCGTAGTCACCTCTGTACTCCAGTCAAAAACCCCAGCCCGTCTCTTCTTCTTCTATACGCTCGGCTCCACCTCCAGAACCTTCCAGATCTTTCTTCCGCACTCCAGAAGCTGTGTGAGCTGGCTGTGCCTCCCGGGCCAATCGCAGCCCCTCAGTTTTGCAGGCGTAGACCAACAGAAAACAAGCACCAGATGAGGCCAATCAGCTCACAGAAGCTCCCTGACCCAGCGTGTGTGTGTGTGTGTGTGTTCCAGAACGTGCATGACACGCCCCCCCCCCCCTTCCAGTGGTTTATTGGCTAGTTCGTGAGACCTGTCAAAGTCTAGGCCAATGAGGGCTAGAGAGCAGGAAGGTGTTTATTTTGAAATCCCCGTCGGCCATATTAGATGTGGGCAGCGTGCCAGCGATTTGCCTTGGCGAGCACTTGTGGAGAAGTCTGGTTATCATGTTGCACCCAGTACTAATAGGCAGCAGGGAGCGGAGGAGACGTTCTGTCCGCAATCACCAGGGGCAGGGTGGTAGGCTAAATTCACACCTATGCATTTTTAGTGCTTTTGCAGGTTTGCATAGCTCCCAGCTGTCCCTGATTTTGAGGGGCTGTCTCTGATTTGGCGCAATGTCCCTCTTTCCTCCTCATTTGTCCCTCGTTTTGGTCTGATCTATATAGTTGTATATAAAATTCACTTTTTTATCTTTCAAAAAGTGTTTCCCAGTGCTAAACTTTTCATCCAAATTCTAAATGGCTGCATTTGTACATTTTAAAAGCCAATAGAAAGGAATAGTAGCAGTAAGAGGGCTTTCACACCGAGCCGCCAGCGGTAAAGCGGTGCTATTTTTAGTGCCTCTTTAGCGTCACTATTTGGCCGCTAGCAGGGCGTTTTTTTCAGGCGCTATTTTTAGCGATGTAGCGCCTATAAAACGCCGGCAGTGTGAAAGGGGTCTAAAAAAAAAAACCCTTGTGGATTTATTTAACCTTTTTTTGGGAGTTAATTCTCCTTTAAGGGGGTGTGGCAGGGGCGTGTCCTATGCATACAAACATTGTAGTAGGTGTCCCTCGTTCCCATCTCAAAATGTTGGGAAGTATGAGATTTGCACTAGAGTACATTTAACACGGTTTATGGTATGGAACACGTTCTGTATTGCAAATCTGCAAAATGCAAAAAAGCACTAAAAATGCATAGGTGTGAACCAGGCCTTAAAGCAGTGTTCCAGCAGCTTTTTTTTTTTTTTTTTTATAACAGCAGCTACAAACACTGTAGCTGCTGACTTTACATAGTTGCCAATAGTCCCGAATTTCCCGGGACATTCATGGGATTTAGACCCTTTTCCCGATTTTAGGGTTTCCCTGCAAATGTCCCGGGAAATCCCTTTTTTCACGATTTTTTTTTTTTTGGTAGACGTCCGCGGCCGGCGGAGATAATGTCTCCGCCGGCCGCCATTTTCCAGAAGACCGTTCCTGTCAAAATCCATGGCGCTGCGCTCTGTGTTTGAGCCGAGCTTAGCATGAATGGGCAGCGGTGGGTGTCCTGTGATTGGCTGAGCGACCTGCCCATTCTTGCTAAGCTCGGATCAAACACAGAGCGCAGCGGCATGTGCGGGACAAAGGAGGACGTGATTGGAGGAGCGGGTCACATGTGGATGCAGGGCTGGACTGTGTCTGTGAGTAATCGCGCCAGCCCTGCATGCTCCCGGAGTGTCCTATAGCACTGTGTGTCTCTCATCTGCTCTGTTAGGGCCCTCCTCTCCTCTCTGTCAGCCGCCCCCCCCTCCAGCTGCCCCCCCTCTCCTCTCTGTCAGCCGCCCCCCCTCTCCTCTCTGTCAGCCGCCCCCCCCTCTCCTCTCTGTCAGCCGCCCCCCTCCTCTCTGTCAGCCGCCCCCCCTCTCCTCTCTGTCAGCCGCCCCCCTCTCCTCTCTGTCAGCCGCCCCCCCCCCTCCAGCCGCCCCTCCTCTCCTCTCTGTCAGCCACCCCCCCTCCTCTCTGTCAGCCCCCCCTCCTCTCTGTCAGCCGCCCCCCCTCCTCTCTGTCAGCCGCCCCCCCTCCTCTCTGTCAGCCGCCCTCCCTCTCCTCTCTGTCAGCCGCCCCCCCTCCTCTCTGTCAGCCGCCCCCCCTCCTCTCTGTCAGCCGCCCCCCCTCTCCTCTCTGTCAGCCGCCCCCCCTCTCCGTCAGCTGCACTCCCCTCCAGCCGCCCCCCCTCTCCTCTCTGTCAGCCGCCCCCCTCCTCTCTGTCTACACGGAGCTCCTGTGTCGCCGCCCTGCCCCGCCTACCCCCCTGCCCTGCTTCGCTCCCACCACCACCCGCCCCACTCCGCCCCGTTCTATTGTAACCACGCGGCCGGCGGAGACCTACTAGGAAACCTGTTGTAAGGGGCGGCTCAGCTGGGGAAACCTGATGTAAAGGGGGGCTCCGCTGGGGAAACCTGATGTAAGGGGGGCACCGCTGGGGAAACCTGATGCAAGGGGGGGCACCGCTGGGGGCACCTGATGCAAGGAAGGACGGCTGGTGGCAGGCGACGTGGCAGGTGACACGCTTAGGGATCCCACAGATTTGGCATTATGGTGAGTTGAATGATTTCATTTTATATTACAATGTAATAATAGAAATAATGCACTTCAATCATCCTGACACCATAACAACCATGGTGCCGGGATGATTGAAGTGCTAACACCAGGTGTTTGGAGTATCTTTATCTGCTGATTGTTAAACTTTCTGGAATACACATATTTCTATTGTTGTGTAGAATCTGGGGCTGCTGTCCCTCCCTTTCCCTCCCTGTCCCTCCCTTTCCCTCCCTCTCCCTCCCTTTCCCTCCCTCTCCCTCCCTTTCCGTCTCTCCCTCCCCCTCCCTCTCCCTCCCCCTCCCTCTCCCTCCCTCTCCCTCTCCCTCCCTCTCCCTCCCCCTCCCTTGTTCATCTCAGACGCTAACCACACCCCCTTTGAGCCACGCCCATCTAAGACATGGCCACTATTTTGCGTAAACCACGCCCATATTTCGCTGCGCCACATTTTTACTATTACCCTATGCCACACCTACAAATGCATGTCCCGCCCCCTAATTATAATAAGACTCCGCCTACAGCCAAAAAAGTGTCCCTAAAAATGTCTTTACAATGTTGGCAACTATGACTTTAACCCCTGCTGACCCCGTTTTTCAGGCACCTTAGCGCTAAAAATAGCGCCTGTAAAGTGCCTGAAAAATGCCATATCTGCAATTCCAGTGTGAAAGCCCCAGGGCTTTCACACTGGGGCTCTGCGCTGGCAGGACATCAAAAAAAGTCCTGCAAGCAGCTTCTTTGAGGCGCTTTAGGAGCGCTGTATACACTGCTCCTAAATCAATGGGCAGTGCCGCCAAAGCGCCTCGGCAGCGGCGCTTAGCGGGTGCTTATAACCCTTTATTCAGGCGATAGCGGGGTTTAAAGCGCAGCAAAAACGGCTTCCTACTGCGCATGCGCGAGTCGTGCGGTGCTTTCTGAATGGCCCGTCGTCTTCTGGGACACACATAGGTCCCAGAAGGCAGCGGGGTGAAGGAGGAAATTATGCCGTGGGCTGCGGCCAAGGTAGGACGGAAGTACACTCAGTACTTCACATAAGGTAATGTAAGCTCTAAGGAGCAGGGCCCTCTAATTCCTCTTGTACCTAATTGTAATGTAACTGTAATGTCTGCCTTCATTTTGTTAAGCGCTGCGCAAACTGTTGGCGCTATATAAATCCTGTATTATAATAATAATAAGGTAAGTAAAAACGAAAAAAAAATCATTATCCAAAAACAAGTGTTGGAGGGGTTGTCATTCCTTTAAGAACAAGTTATAAAATAGGGTGGAACTCCGCTTTAAGCTGGATGAGGTTTTGTGAGGGATCAGCTTGTTTCCTAAAGTGACCCCACTTCCTGCAGGGGTGTCTCCATCGCTAAACATCCAAAACAGAAAATGTTTTTGTCAGTGGGTGCCTTTGTGTAATGTGCTTAGAGTAATCCTTTTGCTGCAAGAGCTGCTTTTTTGTGTTTTTGTTTTTCCATAATTAAAGGGTAACTCCACTTCGGTGGGGGGAAAAAATAGCAAATAAAGAAAAAATAATCTTGCATGTACAATTAAGACAAAGTTCATATTGTAATTGAATGTTATTAGAAATGACCTTTCCTTTTTAATCTGTAGCCGCTGTATTTTCTTTTCCCACCGGAAGCATTTACCCCCTTAATGATCAGGCCATTTTTTGCGATACGATAGCGACAATTTTGAAAAAAAGCAATATGTTTTACTTTTTGCAATAATAATATCCCAAAAAAATATTTAAAAAAACACATTTCTTCCTCAGTTTAGGGCCAATATGTATTCTTCTACATATTCTACATTCTTCTACAAATAGCAATAAGCCTATATTGATTGGTTTGCACAAAAATTATAGCGTCTACAAAATAGGGGATAGATTTATGGCATTTTTTTTTTTTTTTACTAGTAACGATGGTGATCAGCGATTTTCAGACTGCAACATTGCTGCGGACAGGTCGGACACTTTTTTTGGGACCAGTGACATTTATACAGCGATCAGTGCTATAAAAATGCACTGATTACTGTATAAATGAGACTGGCAGGGAAGGGGTTAACACTATGGGGCGATCAAGGGGTTAAATGTGTTCCCTGCAGGTGTTTTCTAATTGTTTGGGGACTGTGCTTAGCAGAAAGACAGGATCTGAGTGATCTCCCCTGTCAGAATGGAGAACTGCCTTGTTTACACAGGCAGATCCCCGTTCTGTCACTGCGGGGAACAATCGCTGGTGGCCGGCGGACATCAAATCCGCCAGACGAGCTGATTGGCTCCCCTGCGCGCCCACAAAAGCGAGTTCCCGAGCCGGCGTACAGCTACGGCGATTTGCGGGATCGTGCCACCTTGCCACAGTCAAATGATGGCGGCTGGTCGGCAAGCGGTTAAAATGCGATACAATATGAAAACCTGGAGGTGTTCTGTACACAGAATGTGTATTGACCACCCCCCAGAAACATAATTTCCTGCTTTAGTGATTGGCTCACTGATTTTCCCAGAAGTCTGCACTAAGGTACAAGTCAGATTTCAGGCATCCCCTGCAACAAAAATGTCATTTTTGGTGAGTTACTCCCAATAGGAAATCACATCTAAAATGATGCAGACCCTGCAACTTTCCTCATTAGAGCCCTGCAGGTGCCCAGCGGATTGATAATTATGAAACCACCCCCATTAGATTCACTTTCCCACATGGACACAGGGATTTCTTCAGAATAACAAAAGGTAGGAATCTGCAACAAAGTTTGGTAAAATCCCTGCAATGTACATAGATCATCCAGAGGGCAATGTTTTTTTTCTCAACAAAAGTGGAGTTACGCTTTAAAGAATCATTTACCACTTCAATACCAGGCACTTTTACCCCCTTCCTGCGCAGGCCAATTTTCAGCTTTCAGCGCTGTCACGCTTTGAAAGATTATTACACGGTCATGCTATACTGTACCCATATGAACTTTTTATCATTTTGTTCACACATATAGAGCTTTCTTTTGGTGGCATTTAATCACCGCTGGATTTTTTATTTTTTGCTAAATGAAAAAAGACAGAAAATTTTGAAAAAAAAAATGTTTTTCTTAGTTTCTGGTATAAGATTTTCCAAAGATGTAGCACCCTGGTGTTTAGGCAGGGTTGCTCCTAAATCTACCTGCCAGGTATAGCTACTGTGGCCTATTGTTAGGGATCAATTGATTTCACTTTAAAGTGGAGTTCCCCCCACTTTTACAACTCTTCAGCATCCCTCACTAAACTGTGCACTGTAAACGAATTGGATATTTAAATTTTTTTTTTCTCAGCACCTACTGTGTATCTGCTGTATTCATTTTTCACTTTCTCCTCCCTGGCCGCGGCCCATCGCATCATTTCCTGTTTGCGATGCCTTCTGGGAAGAGGCGGCAACTTCCTCTGACACTGCTGTTGCTATGGAAACCTGACCTGAAACCCTCTTACACTGCTTGTGCTGCACTGAGCATGTGTGAGATCTGCAAGGATGAGATCCAGGAAGAAATACAGTCTGGCTTCAGATGCCCACACTTAAGATGGCCACGGCCTGCTGTAAGTTTATAAAAAAACAAACTACTGCTATAAACTAACAAAACAGACCTTAGTTTACAGACTAACTTTACTAGAATACATTAAGCTTGTGCATTAAATGGGTATTTTTATTTAAAAAGTATAATTTCGGCCGGAACACCACTTTAAGTCTGTAATTGCTGCACTTCTCTCTTTTGCCGCTAGGTGGCCGGGTACCTGGTGGCATTAGCTCCCTGCTGGGAGAACCTATATATTTGGGTGGAGTCAGGTGATCGGTGTTCTGTGTCACCTGGACGGCTGTCTGGGTTGGACGTGTGTTGTATTGCCCGGTTTGGTAGGCCGGAGATTGGGCCTATCCCCGGCACATCTGGCTGCTAGGCTGTCCAGAAGCAAGAGAGCAGCACAGGGTTGGGATTGCGGCTTGCAGTCCAACCAGAAGTGACGGTTCTGCCGGCCAGAGAACCTGTCATGATCGGAGGTAGAGGGGAAGCTGTCGCCAGTAAGGGACCATCTGTCTTTTTACCAGGGACCACAGTGAGTAAATGAAGCAAGTACTGGAGAAGAATTCTCACCAACCGGGGACAGTTAGGAATCAGGAAACTTCAGTAGGTATCAAGCCAGGGACCCAGCCAGCAGAGGTGACGCCTGCAGAGCAGCCTTGTGTGCCAAGCCAGGGACCGAGCAGGCCAGTGGGACGAAGCTTGAGAGGTATTTTGAGTGCCAGAAGCTAGAACTACAAGGAGAAGTTGTAGTGAAGGTGAAAGAACTGTTACGCTTTGTGTTAGGGACTGGTAAAGACTGTTACCATAGGAGACAGCATTCCTGCACATGCAGATGTGGTGTCTTGCTGGATGCCTTTCCCTGCATGGCTGTCCTCCTATTGAATTCTCGGAGTCTGCCAATTAACCTTGCAACTACCTAAGGGTGTCCTGCCCTAACCCTCTCTCCCCCAAAAAAGTTGGTTAAGAGAAATAAACTTTCTTTTGCATTTAAGAAGTGTCTGGTGCCCAATAACTTTAACTACTCTACACCCACCATGCCTCATAACCCCCAATATACAGAAGGATGTCAACTGTCTTTGGCCCTGGAGGTTCTCATTAGACGGAAGGAGGCCTGGGACCTTGCTACAAATAAATAATTGTTCTTCATAAATTTAGGCCAAATTGTATTCTGCTCCATTTCTTTGGTGAAAATAACCCAAATCAGTGTATACTATTTAGTCTGTAGTTAAGTTATAGAGTCCACAAGCTATGGTACATTTTTGAAAATTGATAAATCCTAATGTACTGACGGCCTTACTGATCTCATTTCTTGAGGCCCGAAAAATACCAGAACAGTATAAATACCCCCAAATGACCCCTTTTTAGAAAGTAGACAGTCCAAGGTATTTAGTAAGAGGCATTGTGGGTTTTTTGAAGTTTTAATTTTTGTCATAATTTTTTGGAAAATTAAATAAAAATAAAAAAATTAACATTTTTTTTTTTTTTTACATACTGTCATCAGTGCAGTACAGCATCATCATATAACTGGTGACAGCTTTAAAAAAAATGCTATAATTTTTATTTTTTATTTTTTTATAATTATTATTTTTTTATTACATCTTTTTACAATTTTTTTTTAACACACTTTGACCAGAGCAATATAATGTTACCATATACAATATAATGTAATATTGTACTACTCTGGGGGAATGATCTTTTTTTTTTTTTTACATGTAGCACCACCCCCAAAGGAGCCGCTTGGTAAATTTGGGTTCTCTGATCTCCGCCTCAACCCCAAGAATGACCTCAGCCCCTCTGGCACACCTGGTTAAATTAAATTACTGCAAAAACATTTAAAGACACACATGGAAAATACTGTTATCCTGGCTGTAGATTATCACCAAAAACAGACACACACCTGGTAGTGATAAACAAATGTAATATATTATCACGGTTTAAAGCATATGGAAGCTTACAACACTGTTAAACCTTTCTGCAAAGAATTAATACATTAGAAAAGACAACCTTCAATACTTAGCAATTGTAAATTTAGAAAAGGGCAGTAATCTATATGCCCATAACACAGACACTGAGAGGGAGGAGAGAAAATCTATCAACTTCTTAACTTCTTCTGGGCCACAAACACCATTGAACGTAACAATACAAAACAAAGAAATGGGTTAACAGGTACAGTAAGCACAGTTCTGTAACGTTACAGGTCCTGAGTTGAAGGGTACTAGTGTCTTCTGCTAGCAAACGTTGGGGCCCTTTGTAAAGAAAGTAGGTTTAATCAATCAAAAGTGAGACAGTAATCCTCTAGGAAATCCCATTAGGTAGTGGTTTGTAAGAAAAGAATGGCTAAATGTGGCAGCTCCAAACAAGCATCCTCTGACAGTAGAAAGGGGAATAGGTGTCTGCATGCAGTGTATGTACTGTGCTAAGAAAGATGTTGGGTTTACACCCGCTCACAAATCCTCTGGGTGATGACACAACAGAAGTCCCAAATGGTGGTGCACTGGATCACCTCCTGTCGGCCGATCAGGATGGCTGGTAGCTGAACTGCAGGGTGATGGGACAACGGGCAACAGGACACCTGGATGGGTCTTATGACCCACGAAGTGGTGTGTGGGGTGTCTCCGCTTTGCTAGATGGAGCTGAGTTGCTGAGCAGGGTCCCTGGGCTGAACGGTGGAGGACCGTGTGGGTGACACTGTTCCTGGCTCATTTATCCTCAGTCTCTTGCAGCAGTCTCAGGAAAAGTGTGTCTCTCTCTCTCAGATGCTGGTATACAGTGTGGCTCTCTCTCTCTCTTAGGTGGAGTTCCACCACACAGTTCCCTCACCTCACCACTCCTGTCCTCTATCCCCTCCCCTCATGGTAATTCTCCCCGGTAGTATCAAGAGAAACGTGGCTTTCTCTCCCTCTGTTGGGTCACACAGTCCCTGCTGTCAGCATGTGTCTCTTCCCTCAATCAGATGCTGGTACCTCAGACCGCCCTCCTCAATCTCCTCAGACTGCTCTCCTCAGATCTTCATCACTTCTGCGCATACACGTAGGAGTCACTGTTCACGGCACAGGGCTCTGACGGAGCGGTACGGGTAAGCCGTTCCTTCAGAAAGCATGCACCGGTGACGTCATCGGGGTTTTCACAAGTAAATATCTCCTAAACGGCGCACGTTTAGGAGATATTTACAGCACCTATAGGTAAGCCTATAGTATTATCAATCAAGGGAGTTTATTCCCACTGACAGACGCGAGTAGAGGAGAGCCGATCGGCGGCTCTCCTGACAGTGGGGGTCTGTGCTGATTGTTTATCAGCGCAGCCCCCCCTCGGATGCCCACACTAGACCACCAGGGAAGCCACCAGGACCACAAGGGAAGGGGGTAACATGTGGATGGCCAGGTATGTACCCCATGGCCATCCACATGTGCATATTATGCCCAATCTGTGCCAATCAGTGCCCACAAATGGTAATGGCACTGACTGGCACCATTATATAATTATATAAGATGTAACATCAGTAATGCCCAGCAATGCCACCCATCAGTGTCCATCAGTGCCACCTATCAGTGCCCATCAGTGCCCACCTATCAGTGCCCATCAGTGCCCACCTATCAGTGCCCATCAGTGCCGCCTATGAGTGCCCATCAGTGCCGCATATGAGTGCCCATCAGTGCCACCTATGAGTGCCCATCAGTGCCGCATACCAGTGCCGCCTATCAGTGCCGCCTATCAGTGCCCGTCAGTGCCACCTCATCTATGCCACCTCATCGGTGCCCATCAGTGCCGCCTTATCCGTGCCCTTCAGTGCAGCCATATCAGTGCCCGTCATTGAAGAAGAAAATGTACTTATTTACAAAAATTTTCAACAGAAACAAAGAAAAACTTGTTTTTGTTCAAAATTTTCGGTCTTTTTTTATTTGTTGCGCAAAAAATAAAAAACACAGAGGTGATCAAATACCACCAAAAGAAAGCTCTATTTGTGGGAACAAAATGATAAAAAAAATTTTTGGGTACAGTGTTGTACGACTGCGCAATTGTCATTCAAATTGCGACAGTGCTGAAAGCTAAAAATTGGCTTGGGCAGGAAGGTGTCTAAGTGCCTGGTACTGAAGTGGTTAAAGTAAAAAAACTGCATTTAGAACCACTTTCATTTTAGAGCACTCAAGCAATTACCCAAATATAGTATATAAAATTGTGTGTGCCCATGAAATGGCAACAAACTTAAGTATACCCCGAATCCAAATAATGAAGCAAATTATGCGACTTTCAAGGTGCTAACACATTACCGGAAAAATAATCTGACAAAATATAAATAAGAACAAGTATGTTTCTTGTACCGTGTGAAAAAAAGATAAAAACATTTCACCATCTGGTGAGTAGTGTAGTCACTAGAAACCTTGTATATCACCCCTATCACACTGCGAGCATTTAATACACTATATCATAAGTATCCAGCAGCATAATATAGAAAATTGTATCACATACAGAAGAGAAAACATACTGGCTGGTTTCTAACCAATGACACCATTATTACATTGTAAAAAATTCAGTACCCTATGATTTCCATAGGCAACGTTTTAAAATTGGTCTAGAGTTATTGATTTCCCTCTGGCATATGTGGCAATAAATATGAATTGAAATCAATGTATTCATTTGTAGGTGCCCTCGATGTGTGTATTTACAAATTCATACGTACTGTACATATACACATGCATGTAGGGGTGGGGGGAGGATTTTAAGTGCTTGGGTTGAACTTAAATTCCTTACACTTTTTTTTTTTTTACTTAACCTTTTTTTTTAAAATTACGTAGGGGACAAAAAGGCCCCTATGTGATGATTTTTTTGGTGACAGGTTCTCTTTAATGAGAGTTTCTACATCCGTGGCAGTAAAAGGGTTGAAGCAGGTGTAAGAAGTGGGGTACAAAAAAGTTAAAATAAAAATAAAATGTTGGTTGAAGTAAAAAGAAAAAAATGTAAGCAAACACTAAAACAAAACCATCCTATTTAGCCACCTGGCAAACAGTAATTTTACTCCTGGCCGGTGGTTTGAACAGGCACTGTGATGTACCAGTACACTGCCCCACTTATGCGCACTGGCGCGGTCTGCGTCATCTGTATCCATCAAACACATTGGATTGCGGTGCTCGATATTGGGCAGCTGTGAGCGACCCAGATACCACATGATCGCTCTACAATCATTTGACACCTAGTAAACAACAGTCATGAATGGAATCCATCATTGTTTGTTACTGTGTGTGATCTGTAATTGGTCACCATTGATCACATGGTACCTGGACAAATCATAGCACCCTGTACCATGTGACAGCTGTGGCCAATCACAGTAGCACAATAGTAAACAATGAGTCATGAATGAAAGCCATTTATGACAGTTCAAGTGATCATCACTGTAACAAGCAATCACAATGTTAAAAAAAAAAAAAATTTATATATATATATTTTTTTTTCACACACTGTCACTGGTTAGTATTAGGGGTGTTGAATTTAATCACAGCATCGATGCATCGCGATTCGGCATCGATGCTGCGACCGACATAATCGATTTCGGGGTGACGTAATCTGCATGCTGCGCTGTGCCCTGCCTCTCCGAACGGAGCTGAAAGCAGCCGAAAGGCGCTGCACCCCGCCTCTCCACACTGAGCCGAACTGAGCCAAGGACGTTAGCAGCGCCCTCATTTCCTGCCTCCCGCTGATGTCATCCCCAGCCGCGTCGCTGTGTGTTTAGCTGGCTACTACAGGAGAGAGATGTGGAGCCCTGGAGCGAGTGTCCCCGACTCCCTGGTCTCCAGAGAGTCCTCCTCGACTGTCACATAGGCTGCTGCGGGTCACCTAAGCCAGCGGCCCGTACTTGTCCCCCTCATAACAGGCTGCTGCGGGCAGTGGGAGACCCGAGCGAGCCAGAAAAATACTAGATGGCCGCGCTTGTCCTCCTCACAGGCTGCAGGGAGAAACCAGTGCACACTGTTATCATCATCAGGTACTTAAGTCAGACACATATCTGATGCACCATTATGTACAAATTTTTCATGAATTATGGTTTATGCATGTCTTATTGTGTTAGAGATTGATTCACATCGCAATTTCATTGATACCTTTTTTTGGATGATTTATGGTTTTGCTGATCATTGACCCCACACATGCAGCCATGCATTGCATGTGTGGGGCAGTGATGAAGAAAACCATAAATCATACAATAAAAAAAGTATCAACGAAGTTGTCATATGAATCAATCAATAAGACATGCATAAACCATAATTCATTAAATGGCATACATTGTCATTTGGGGGACGTTATGGGGACATTGTCCACAGTCTCGGACCCTCTCTTGTACCATTGTCCGCAGTCTCTGTCCATCTCTGGTATCATGTCCGCAATCTCTGACCCTCTTTTGTATCATGTCCGCAATCTCTGACCCTCTCTTGTATCATGTCCGCAATCTCTGACCCTCTCTTGTATCATGTCCGCAATCTCTGACCATCTCCTGTAACATGTCTGCAATCTCTGACCCTCTCTTGTATCATGTCTGCAGTCTCTGACCATCTCCTGTAACATGTCTGCAGTCTCTGACCATCTCCTGTAACATGTCTGCCGTCTCTGACCATCTCCTGTGACATGTCTACAGTCTCTGACCATCTCCTGTAGTATGTCTGCAGTCTCTGACCATCTCCTGTAGTATGTCTGCAGTCTCTGACTATCTCCTGTAGTATGTCTGCAGTCTCTGACCATCTCCTGTAGTATGTCTGCAGTCTCTGACCATCTCCTGTAGTATGTCTGCAGTCTCTGACCATCTCCTGTAGTATGTCTGCAGTCTCTGACCATCTCCTGTAGTATGTCTGCAGTCTCTGACCATCTCCTGTAGTATGTCTGCAGTCTCTGACCATCTCCTGTAGTATGTCTACAGTCTGACCATCTCCTGTAGTTCTGCAGTCTCTGACCATCTCCTGTGACATGTCTGCAGTCTCTGACCATCTTCTGTGACATGTCTGCAGTCTCTGACCATCTCCTGTGACATGTCTGCAGTCTCTGACCATCTCCTGTAACATGTCTGCAGTCTCTGACCATCTCCTGTAACATGTCTGCAGTCTCTGACCATCTCCTGTAACATGTCTGCAGTCTCTGACCATCTCCTGTAACATGTCTGCAGTCTATGACCATCTCCTGTAACATGTCTGCAGTCTCTGACCATCTCCTGTAGTCATTTGGAGGCAGTCTGGAGCTCCTCTTTAAGTTGTCTGCTGTGTCTACACTTTGCTACATGCAGGGAGTGTTGTCTTTTTTTTTAAGAATAGATACAATTTAAAAAATTTAGTTCTTCTGACTGCTTGAATTTTGTGGATGAAAACCGTGCGCAGTAATCGTGATGCATCGCGGAATCAAATCGAATCGTGGACAGGGTAATCGTAATCGAATCGTGAGGCCAGTGAAGATGCGCACCCCTAGAGGACACAGGGCAGTCGGGATGATCGGTGCGGACATTTAAAAGCATCGACCTCCCTGTATACCTTTTAATAAAACAGCTGAAAGCCGCTGGAGGGAGAGGAGAAGTGACTGTCAGCTGCTTTATTACAAGGTATACAGGGAGATTGATGCTTGTAACTGCACGTACCAATCATCTGTGAGGCTGCCCGGCCCCCCCTGCTACAGTGAGGAGGCAGGTATCGGGTCAAGTATCGGAGTATTTGCACGAGTACAAGTACTTGTGCAAATGCTTGGTATCGGCACGATACTAGTATCAGTATCAGTGCAAACTGGGATATTTTTTACTAGTACTATTTTTTACTAGTAATGGTAGCCCCAGTCCTGGAAGTGCAGGATCAGGTACTAATACCAGAATTCCCAACACCCAAAAGGAGCTCTTGAAATGGCTCCAAAAACAACGTCTCAATAATCATATTATCCTATGGCAAAATCATGTGCTGAGTCTGTATTTCAAAGATTAAAGCAATGTAATTTTAATTGATATTACTTTAAACAGTGGCGGAATTACCAGGGTCGCAACAGTCGCAGTTGCGACTGGGCCCAGCATTCCGCCACTGTGGGGGGGCCCAGCGGGGTTGATCTTCACACACGCTCTGAGCAGAGATCATGTGTCATAGAACAATAGCACAACAGAGACACCGGCGGCATTAATGTTCTATTTGTCGGTCCTCTCTGGCACGGATGAGAGAGGACACTCAGCTGATCTCACTGCTCCCCCTTCTCCCCCCTCCCTCACCTCTGTTCTCCGCAGGAAAGTGAGCTCTTTAGCTTCACACTAGACTGCCCGCAGAGCACACAGGAGAGGGGAGGGGGGAGAAGGGGGAGCAGTGAGATCAGCTGAGTGTCCTCTCTCATCCGTGCTAGAGAGGACCGACAAATAGAACATTAATGCCGCCGGTGTCTCTGTTGTGCCATTGTTCTATGACACACGATCTCCGCTCAGAGCTGTGCTGTCCCGAGAAGGCAGACAGCACTGATGGAAATTAATAGCAGGCACTGATGAGCACTGATAGAAGGCACTGATGAGCACTAATAGCAGGCACTGATGAGCACTGATAGAAGGCCCTATGAGCACTGATAGACGGCACTGATGAGCGCTGATAGAAGGCACTGATGAGCACTGATAGAAGGCACTGATGGGCACTGATAGAAGGCACTGATAGGCACTGATGAGCACTGATAGAAGGCACTGATGGGCACTGATGAGCACTGATAGAAGGCACTGATGGGCACTGATGGGCACTGATAGAAGGCACTGATGGGCACTAATAGAAGGCACTGATGGGCACTGATAGACGGCACTGATGAGCACTGATAGACGGCACTGATAGACGGCAAAAGAAGGGGCTTTTGGCATGAAGCCTAGGGACTTTAGAGGTGTCAGTGTTTACAATAGGTATTGAAACCATATTGAAGTAAAAAAGAAATTTTATTACAAATTGATTAAAAAGAGCCTGGTAAAGGCCACATGTAACACAATATTTTCAAAGTGTAAATATAAAATGTAACAACAGTTTATATTACAGATGCCACTTGTTTTCTCAACATGTTTCGCTCTGTGGAGCTTCTTCAGGAGATCATGTGGTACCGTTAGTACGAACTAGAATTTGCATAAAGAAAAAATAATAATCAGTACAGTGTAAGATCATAAATTTCAGCAGTTATTGATAATGAGGGAAGTTGATAGATCAAATTGAAAGTTTATAAGACATTGCAAAATGCATATATAAGTCTGTGTTGATATATTGCAATTATTACTGCAGTAAAATATATATATATATATATATATATATATATATATATATATATATATATATATATATATATATATATATATATATATATATATATATATATATATATATATATATATATATATAAAAGATTATCAACCTTACCTAAAACATAAACTCTGTGACCAAAATTATAAATTATAAAATGAAGCTGAAGATCACCAGGCAATGAAAAAATTCATCCATAAAGGAGCCCTCTCTCACTGAGGAACCACAGGGCAGAAATAATTATAATTCTATAAAGTATTTGTATAGAAAGTCTGATTGATAGTTTTCAATACAGAAATCATGATATATAGAAATATTCAGTTGGTTTTACCTTTGATGTATTTTTAGATAGAATCAATATTCATTATTAATGACATCCTGGGTGTTGAATGGGACATAAGCACCGTCATGGGATGTAAGGGAACAAAAGACTTCAATGTGGAAATGTTTGGCAGGTCTGGAAGGGGAGGAGGCAGGATCAGCCTGCACCTGAATCCAGAACCTAAGCAATAAAAATAGCCACATCCGTAACTGGAATTAAGATTTAAGTGTAAAATTTAGGATTGTTATGAAAATGTATAGGCTGCCACGAGAAAGGGCTTCCTACCTTGTAGAGAGATGTCCAGGGATTGAATGTGCCGAGGAGGAAAAATCCTCCTTGCTTCGTGATGTCCAGCAGAGGAATGACGGGGAGCATAGATGAGTCTCCCCGTTTAAGTATTCGACTCCAGAGGGGCCGGCGTCTGACGTCACCGCCGCTCCGCGGACGTATGTAAGGTATCACTGCGCATGCCTCGTGCCTGTGCATTATTTATAAAAAAAAAATGGTTTCTACTTGTATTAAAGAGGAATGAATCCCATCGATTTACCAGTTTCAAAAAACATTTCTATTTCTGGCATGTCGGGAATGCTAACTGTCACATTGGTTGTGCTCTCAACCAAACTGTCAAACCATCAAATGGCTGGTGTCATAACGGATCACATGTGCAGCATTATGGCAGTTGAAGATTCACCACTTCAATACCAGGCACTTCACCCCCCCCCCCTTCCTGCCCAGGACAATTTTCAGCTTTCAACGCTGTCGCACTTTGAATGACAATTACGCGGTCATACAACACTGTACACAAACTACATTTTTATCATTTTCTTCCCACAAATAGAGCTTTCTTTTGGTGGTATTTCATCACCTTTGGGGGGGGGGGGGGTTATTTTTTGCTAAACAAACAAAAGATGACCCACATTTTTGGGAAAAAAAAATGTTTTTCTTAGTTTGTCATAAAGTTTGGTTTTCTCCTTCACTGATGGGTGCTGATGAGGCGGCACTGATATGCAGCACTGATGGGCACTAAAAGGTGGCACTGATGGGCACTAACAGGCGGTGCTGAGGGGCTGTGACAGATGGCACTGATGGACACTAATAGATGGCATTGATGGGCAGAACTGATGATGATTTACTGACAGGTGTTACTGCTAGGCACTGATTGGCACTGTGAGCACTGTGATAGGCACTGATTGGCACTGTGGTGGGCACTGTGATAGGCATTGATTGGCACTGTGGTGGGCACTGAGAGACTTTGAGGGGGCACTGCTGGCAGCTATAGGGCACTGATTGGCACATATGATGGGCACCTCTCATGGGGGCTGCGCTGATAATCAATGTGCTGATTATCAATGTGCTGATTATTACTACTAACTGCTGATCTATATTTCCAACAATATCATTTCCATATCATTCCTCACCATACAATAGATCCTAAATATTCACATTTGTGAAAGACATATGAAGATAAAACACGGGATACAACACCGCACATTACATCATCAAATCAATATCCAGATTTGTAAAAAACGTGAAACCTCCCCCCCCCAAAAAAAAGTCCTTGAAAATGTTCATCCACAAAATTCCGTCTTACTGTGTTTATCAAACGTCATCCCATCCCCCATGCTTTTATCCTTAAAATTCAATAGAAAAAGTGCCCCTCCCCCGCTAGTGATGGTGCTAATGCCCCTCCCCCAGAACCCTGAGGACCTCTGGGTCAATCACACGTTATCCTATCACCAAAAACCACCAAATTAGTGTTTCTTCATCCAATATTCTCCCCTCAATGGATTTCCATCAATCACCCAAAAAGGAAATGACCAGGTCACATGGTACAATGCGCTTTTATGAATAAGCTCCTCCCACAAACAATATGAATCTCCTCCCACATTCCAGTGTCCAGACCGGCACCAGCTCCATCAGCAGATTTCTATCCCATAATATCCTCCAAGCACCGCCCCCTCCCCCCACCATCTTCCCTCTCTATACAAACTATTCTCTTTTCACCCTCATTTCTCTCTTTTCATAAAATGACATTTATATAAAATGGCCCGATGAGTACCTGCTTGTCTCTGGCAGACTAAGATCTTCCTAGCAGTCCAGCTTCATCCACATGCAGTGCAGCATAGGAGCTGTTACATTGTACAGAAACATACAACAAGAAGCTGCAGTCCCACCACAAGTTACAGGAATGAAGTGGTTCGCTCTTCTGCCTGGCAGCAGCACCGGGGTCGTCGCTTCAATTCCCAACCACAGCGCCCCCCCTGCCTGGAGTTTGCATGTTCTCCCTGCGCCTGCGTGGGTTTCCTCCTACACTACAAAGACATGCAGGGAGGTAGATTGGCCCTAGTATGTGTATGAATGGGAGTTAGGGAGATTAGATTGTAAGCTCCTTGGGGGACTGATCATTATCACATGGCCTACCTATTGGATTGGCTCTGCAGACTCCTCCCCTTCCCCCGATACCTGCAGCTTTCCTGCCAATCCCCTGGACAGGTTTGTTGGTGGCGGGGGGTCCTCTGGGCTTGTACGGCCCTCTGTGGAGACACCAATTACACAGCGAGACCCTTTATCTCCATAGCAACAGTGAGACACACCCCCCTCATAACACTTCACAATAAAAACATTTTCCTTTATTTATAGTTGAACATATGGGGGGCTTATGATGAATTATCTCCTGTCAGGTCCCCATTAGGGAGATTCACCCTCTCTATCTTATCACCAATGTCACCAAGATAGAAAGTGATGGAAGATCCACCAGGACAGGAATAAATCGAATGGGGACAACGGTCTAGGAGGGGACTGAGCTATTTCTTCCCAAGTCTTGCTGTGTTTATAGAACAGATAATGAAGGGAAATCTCTCCATTGGGATCCTTCCTGTAGGATAGGAAATAATGAGACAATGACTGGCAATTAGCAGCAGAATTGGTCAGTTGGCCGACTTTTCAGTTGACCGATGGGCAGCCAATCAGATTTGAAGGTAACAGATGTGAGGTGACAGCTATCAGGTGTGAAGGAGATGCACAGATCTGACAGGTAGCCCCACTGTAAACTTAGGCTCCATTCACACCAATGCATTTTTTCATGCTTTTTGCAGGAATGCTGAACATTTTTTTTTTTAACATGGGTTCCTATGGAACATGTTCACATCCATGCATTTTTGTGCCTTTGCGTTTTTGGAAAGTGTCAGGGACTTTTTTAAACGCAAAACTGTGCTTTGTTCCTTTTTTTTTTGCTTTAAAGATTTCAAAGGAGAAGCATGTAGTGCGTCTTTACCGCGATTTTGCTGTGATTTTGCCACAATTTGCATTTTGCGTTTTTAAATCTGCCCAACAACAAACCCCCCCCCCAAAAAAAACCCCATAAAAAACGCAAATCGTCGTAAAATTGCGGCAGAAAGCACAGCGTAAAGCACTGCAGAAATGCTTAAAAGCAGCATGCATAGATGTGAATGGAGCCTCAGACCCCTTTCACACGGGGCGGATCCGCTGGATGGACTTCACTAGCTCAGTGGGGGATCTCTCCATTGACCCCCTGCTGAGCAGGCGGATGACAAGTCTGTCTTAACTCACTGTGCAGAAATGGACCTGTCAGAGCCCCGCTGTTCTCTAAGGGAAGATTGGATGAGATAAAACCAATATAGAATATTGGAATGATTATTAATTAGGATAAGCAGAATGATGGGATTGCAATGAGAGGGAGGAAGAGTAAATAGCAGATCGGTGGTCTTTATCACCAAGATCTCAGCACAGTCAGAGATCACATTAGGATGTCTATCTCTTGGTGGCCAATTAGAAGCACTTACACTAGTCCTGGCACAGAAAGCCGAGCACTGAAAATGGACTCCCGAGGCCCAGAACTCCCACATCGTCCATGTATAGAATTCCCATAAAGAGAGACAAGTGACACCAGATCATTTCCACCAAATCAATCACATTCACTTACATATGTAAAAGGAAACGCATTTAAAGTGATTGTACAACCTACATATACACAGGAGACTGGACTCATGTGATCCACAGAGATGAAACTAATTCTCCTACATAAGTTGTACCTGTTTATCTGCAGCCATCTGTCCTCTACAGACTTGTACACCTCAGAATGTACACAAAATATGTTGGCATCTCTCAGCACCACAAAGCAGGGGTCGGAGATCTGAATGTACATGGTTCAGGGAGAAGAGCTCTGAGCCCTGATTGGAGGGAAGGGACACCCCCCTCCTCACACTAAAAGGAGAACAAGCACAGCTGTTGTCAATCACAGGCTGTGTACTGGAGCTCTCCTCTCTAGCCATTATATTTCTCTTGGTATCCAGGAAAAGCTGTCAGAAGTGGATCCTGTAGATAACAGAGGGACCAGGCAGCAGAAAGAAATTACACTCAGTGCTTTGGATAGAAAGAAGTACACAATATAGAAGGATGTACTTTGTTCCAATTTCATGTCTGAGGTTTACAACCATTTTATATGTCCACCGATTCTGTGTAGCATCAATAAATGATGTGTAAATAGCAGGAATATAAACAATTGCTTTATTGTTTCGCCCCAGAAAATGACCCAACGGCCAATGAAATTGAGCGCACAGTCCATGGGACATTTCCACCAGTCCCATCCAGCATGGAGGAGAAGCCATGCAAATTTTCAATGGAAGATTTTACCATCCTTGATGAACTTGGAGAGGGCTCCTATGGGAAGGTGGTGTTGGCCTCCCATCCCTCCTTTCAACAGAAGCTGGCGGTGAAGATTGTTCAACCGGGAAGATATGGATCCATCAAATACATTAAAGAGCATGACATACTGAAAAAATTCAGGAACCATCCATATATCACTCATCTATATGGAACATTCCACACAAAGGTAAGTCTTTTTATTTATTTTCTCTTCTCTTGAAGGAATATTCCACATTGTACGGTGTGTGTGCCTTCCTAAATTCTTCCACAGGTGAAATCTTACTTGTCTCTAATGTAACCTTTATGTCTTATTTTCACACAGACTGATCTGTTCCTTGTCATGGAATTCATGAGTGGCGGTAATCTACGGGAACTGATAGAAACTTCAGCTCCATTTGGCTACGACAGGATAAGGTACAGTGCCTTGCAAAAGTATTCGGCCCCCTTGAACTTTTCAACCTTTTGCCACATTTCAGGCTTCAAACATAAAGATATAAAATTTTAATTTTTTGTATTGGAGATGTTTTATTTGGAAATGTTCGATTCCCAGTAGTGGGTTCATCTTCACCATATGTTAAGGTTTTGCTTTTAAAATATTCTGGTCACCAGTTGAACACGGACGGTAATCAATCTTTTTGTATTAAAGCAAAAAAAAACTAGAACAAAAAAATATATATATATTGAGACCTCACTCCAATGTCAGAACAGTACAGCAATCTCGAACCAAAGTACATCCAGGGAATTCTCAGCACTTACAAAGGAAACCCCACACAAATATACAGCTATAGATTAAATATATATATATGCAGCAAAGGGAGGAGGGGTGGGATAAGTTACAGGCGGAAAAGAAACAGCTGGCTCTGGTTTTTTAAAGTATGAACAATGAAGATTTTTTATATTTATAAATAAAAAACATTGAATGGCAAGAGGGAAATTACAATGCTAGATCATTTTTTTTACATGGAACTTTTGTTAGGAAACATCCAGAGAAGATGTGGGAAGAAAAATAAACACTGCACGCAGAAAAGGGAGTCTTGTGATTTGTGGAAGTGTTGCCCGCTTCCTTCCCACAACACTGGCATCAGGACTCCTTGCTGCCCTGAAGTCCACCCAATGAATATAGCTAGAGGGTTACACACAACAGTCACTAACTTACAATTGCGCCGTTACAGGGGAGAGAGGGGAAGAGAATCTACTGAATCAGGGTGGGTGAAGGATGACTGTACACATGAGATAAAACCATTTTTTTTGTAAGGGACGATTTCTGGAACGCTGGGAAGAACTTTCTTCTTTATTTTGTGGAGAGGATAAGGGCCACAATCAAACCGTACAGACCCAAGACTTCAGCAAAAATGAGGATCAGGATCATGCCTACGAATAGTCGGGGTTGTTGTGCTGTTCCCCGCACACCTGCATCTCCCACAATGCCAATGGCAAACCCAGCAGCAAGGCCACTCAATCCTACACTGAGGCCGGCACCTAGCTGTAAGAAGCTCTTGTATAGTGTGATGTCTGGTGTGAGAGAGTTTGCAATAAGCACTGCCACTACCAGTCCATAGATAGCTATGATACCAGCCATGACCACAGGAATGATGGACTTCATGATCAGTTCAGGCCTCATGACAGACATGGCAGCAATGCCTGTGCCACTCTTCGCCGTTCCATAGGCTGCCCCCAATGCGCTGAACACCATGGCTGACGAGGCGCCCATGACGGCGAAGAAGGCGGAGTACTCCGGAGCGGTGGATGTGGTGGACATGGTGCCGCCTGGTCCGGGTTGTGTCCGCTGACTGAAGGTGGACGAATAAACCTCCGGTGTGTAGGGGGGTGAAGCGAAGACAGAGAGGCCGGGGGGAGGGAGCTGTGTCGGCGGATTCTATGGGAGGAGGAAGGAGGAAGGGAACGGACTGTTGCTGACACTCGGTGCGCCTCTCACACTGGACAAAAATTTTAATTTTTTGTGAAGAATCACCAACAAGTGGGACACAATTGTGAAGTGGAACGAAATCTATTGGATATTTTAAACTTTTTTAGCAAATAAAAAACTGAAAAGTGGTGCGTGCAAAATTATTCGGCCCCTTTACTTTCAGTGCAGAAAACTCACTCCAGAAGTTCAGCGAGGATCTCTGAATGATCCAATGTTGTCCTAAATGACTGATGGTGATAAATAGAATCCACCTGTGTGTAATCAAGTCTCTGTATAAATGCACCTGCTCTGTGATAGTCTCAGGGTTCTGTTGAAAGCGCAGAGAGCATCATGAAGCCCAAGGAACACACCAGGCAGGTCCGTAATACTGTTGTGGAGAAGTTTAAAGCCGGATTTGGATACAAAAAGATTTCCCAAGCTTTAAACATCCCAAGGAGCACTGTGCAAGCGATCATTTTGAAATGGAAGGAGTATCAGACCACTGCAAATCTACCAAGACCTGGCTGTCCCTCTAAACTTTCAGCTCAGACAAGGAGAAGACTGATCAGAGATGCAGCCAAGAGGCCCATGATCACTCTGGATGAACTGCAGAGAACTACAGCTGAGGTGGGAGAGTCTGTCCATAGGACTACAATCAGTCGTACACTGCACAAATCTGGCCTTTATGGAAGAGTGGCAAGAAGAAAGCCATTTCTCAAAGATATCTATAAAAAGTCTCGTCTAAGGTTTGCCACAAGCCACCTGGGAGACACACCAAACATGTGGAAGAAGGTGCTCTGGTCCGATGAAACCAAAATCGAACTTTTTGGCCACAATGCAAAACAATATTTTTGGCATAAAAGCAACACAGCTCATCACACTCAACACACCATCCCCACTGTCAAACATGGTGGTGGCAGCATCATGGTTTGGGCCTGCTTTTCTTCAGCAGGGACAGGGAAGATGGTTAAAATTGAGGGGAAGATGGATGGAGACAAATACAGGACCATTCTGGATGAAAACCTGTTGGAGTCTGCAAAAGACCTGAAACTGGGACGGAGATTTATCTTCCAACAAGACAATGATCCCAAACATACAGCAAAATCCACAAAGGAATGGTTCACAAATAAACGTATCCAGGTGTTAGAATGGCCAAGTCAAAGTCCAGACCTGAATCCAATCGAGAATCTGTGGAAAGAGCTGAAAACTGCTGTTCACAAACGCTCTCCATCCAACCTCACTGAGCTCGAGCTGTTTAGCAAGGAAGAATGGGCAAGAATTTCAGTCTCTCGATGTGCAAAACTGATAGAGACATACCCCAAGTGACTTGCAGCTGTAATCGCAGTAAAAGGTGGCTCTACAAAGTATTAACGCAAGGGGGCCGAATAATTTTGCACGCCCCACTTTTCATTTTTTTATTAGTTAAAAAAGTTTCAACAATCCAATAGATTTCGTTCCACTTCACAATTGTGTCCCACTTGTTGGTGATTCTTCACAAAAAATAAAAATTTTATATCTTTATGTTTGAAGCCTGAAATGTGGCAAAAGGTTGAAAAGTTCAAGGGGGGCGAATACTTTTGCAAGGCACTGTAAGTCCAATGACAGGGTTGTGATGGAGTCGGGGGTCCAATGACAGGGTTGTGATGGAGTCGGGGGTGACTGACCACTGAGAACAGGCAGTGACACAGCCAGGCCCCTCCCACTGAGCCCCGTCCATCCACACCGCTATGTACTATAGGGGGAATCTCTTCATCTTTACCAATGTCCAATGTCCACCCATCAATCTTCTTTCTTCTTTGTATAGATGTATATTTGTATTTTTTTTTTCTTTAACCACTTAAGCCCCGGACCATTTGGCTGGCAAAAGAACAGAGCACTTTTTGCTATTTGGCATTGCGTCGCTTTAACTGACAATTGCGCAGTCGTGCGACGTGGCTCCCAAAACAAAATTGACGTCCTTTTTTTCCCATAAATAGAGCTTTCTTTTGGTGGTATTTGATCACCTCTGTGTTTTTTATTTTTTGCGCTATAAACAGAAAAAGAGCGACAATTTTGAAAAAAAAAGCAATATTTTTTACTTTTTGCTATAATAAATATCCCCAAAAAATATATAAAAAAACATTTTTTTTCCTCAGTTTAGGCCGATACGTATTCTTGACATATTTTTGGTAACAAAACAAAAACGCAATAAGCGTTTATTGATTGGTTTGCGCAAAACTTATAGCATCTACAAAATAGGGGATAGTTTTGTGGCATTTTTATTAATAATTTTTTTTGTTACTAATAATGGAGGCGATCAGCGATTTTTTTTTTTTCTTTTTTTTTTTTCTTTTTTTTATCATAACTGCAACATTATGGCAGACACATCGGACAATTTTGACACATTTTTGGGACCATTGGCATTAATACAGTGATCAGTGCGATTAAATTGCACTGATTACTGTAAAAACGACACTGGCAGTGAAGGGGTTAACCCCTAGGGGGCTAGGGAAGGGTTAAGTGTGTCCTAGGGAGTGATTCTAACTGTGTGTGGGGGGGGGGGGGCTGTGTGTGACACATCACTGATCACGCTCCCGAATACAGGGAGCTATGATCAGTGACAGTGTCACTAGGCTTCTTCTCTGTGAGACGATCCCGGGTATCCCCACGGACATCGAGTCCATGGGACACGCGATCCGACTCACGGAGCTCGCGACGGGCACACGCGCACGCCGCCGTTGGCGCGCACCCGATGGCACGGTGACAAATTCAAAGGGATGTACAGGTACGCCCGTTTGCCTGTCCGTGCCATTCTGCCGATGTACATCGGTGTGCGCCGGTTGTTATGTGGTTAATATAATGTGGGATATGCAGAGCTAACAGTTCACTTCTTTTCTTCATAGAGATCTCAAACCGGAGAACAGTCTACTGGACAGCGAGGGTCATGTCAGGATTGCGGACTTCGGCATCTCACGGAAGGAAATCACAGAGGCCGAAACGCTCACGGCAACTGTGGGTACAGACGGTTATATGGCCCCAGAGGTAAGATTCTGGATATCCTGATATTAGACTGAATTGTAATATTTACTACGGGATATAGAGAAGAGATAAAGGGGCTCACTTTTCATTAAGGTCACACTCACACATAAGCGTTCTGAATCTTGACTTCCAAATGCCCAGGCGTGAATGGCAAATTTCACAATGCACATTTCAGATGCCATTCATTTGAATTGCACCTAAAAAAAGCAGTGCGGTTCTGCCGCGATTGTCACCTGATTAACTGCGCTGCAATCATGGTAAACGCATTGCAGTGGTGGCTGGTGCTCACATTTTTTGGGGGGCGCAAACAAACTGAAAAAAATAAATAATTGCAGCCACTGTGCCCAAATGCAGCTACTGTGCCCATCAAATGCAGCTACTGTGCCCATCAAATGCAGCCACTGTGCCCATCAAACGCAGCCACTGTGCCCATCAAACGCAGCCACTGTGCCCATCAAACGCAGCCACTGTGCCCATCAAACGCAGCCACTGTGCCCATCAAACGCAGCCACTGTGCCCATCAAACGCAGCCACTGTGCCCATCAAACGCAGCCACTGTGCCCATCAAACGCAGCCACTGTGCCCATCAAACGCAGCCACTGTGCCCATCAAACGAAGCCACTGTGCCCGTCAAACGAAGTCACTGTGCCCATCAAACGAAGCCACTGTGCCCATCAAACGCAGCCACTGTGCCCATCAAAAGCAGCCACTGTGCCGTCAATTGCCGCCACTGTGCCATCAAACGCAGCCACTGTGCCCATCAAGCGCAGCCACTGTGCCCATAAAACGCAGCCACTGTGCCATCAATTGCCGCCACTGTGCCATCAAATGCAGCCACTGTACCCATAAATTGCCCCCACTGTGCCATCAAACGCAGCTACTGTACCCACCAATTGCTGCCAGCATGCCCATCAATTGCTGCCAGTGTGCCCATCAAATGCCGCCAGTGTGCCCATCAAATGCCGCCAGTGTGCCCATTAATTGCCGCTACTGTGCCCATTAATTGCTGCCAGTGTGTCCATCAATTGCTGCCACTGTGCCCATCAAATTCTGCCAGTGTGCATCCCCGTCCGCCCGGCACTTACCTTGTTTCGGTGGGGCAGCGGGTCACGGCGGCGATGTCCTCCATGCTCCTCGATGTCTTCTCCCGTCCTCTCTTCCTGTCCTCTGCTATGATTGGATGCCCGATAGGCGTCCAATCACAGCACCTGTCGTTTCAGCCAATCGGGTGATAGGTAACAGATACGAGCACCTGATTGGCAGAGAGGCGGTTCAGTGTTAGGAAAGCGAATATTCATTTGCTTTCCTAACAAAAAAGCATGAGTGAACTGTGACTGCCCAGCATGGCACCCGCTGTTCACCTTTTTGGACGCCTATTAGAGCCTACGGCTCTAATCAGGTGCTTAAAAAAAATACCCCGCTGCTGTAATTTAGGCTCCCGGCACCTGAATAGGGTGTGTCAGCGGCGACCATAGATAGATTCATGCAATGCATGAATCTATCTATGGTGATAGAGAGGGGGCGGCGCCTGTGCACCCTTTATGGATGCACAGCCACTGCCGCATGGCATAAAGAATGTTGCCTAAAAGAAGCTCCTGAACTCTTTTTTTTGGGTGACAAGCTTCACGCAATATGAAGCTCAAAATGGCCATGTGTGAATGCAGCCTAAATGGATAGGATTAGACCCTCTGTCAGGTTTTTATTGGTGCCCTCATTAGGGAAGTCACGCTCTTTATGTGTACTGGTGATCATTGTTAGCAAGAAAGAAAATGCAGCAGAATGCAAAATGTTACAGCTGTCCCCAGAACAGGAATATAGGGAAAGTCTTCCAACGGTGACACCGGTTTGGGACAAGATCCTAAGATTAGAGTTTCACTCACTTTGGGAGAATTCCTTTTACTTTCTCTTCAATCTCGGGGGCAGGAAGTGAAGGGAAATTCCTCCGATGGCACACAGACAGCAAAAATAAACTGGCAGGAGTCTCAACCCTTCCGTACTCTATCCAAAACTTAGAAAACAAATGTTTTGACTATATATAAATGTTAAGCCCCACCTCCAACATTCACAAGCTCCGCCTTAGTTTGATGTATTTTGAGCTCAATTCTATGACTCCTAGGAGACTTCATACATCACATATGTCACCATGGAGTTATCTGTGTCCTCTGTCTGGTCTAGGAATGTTCTTATCCTTTTTTATCTCCTTATGTTTCTACAGGTCGAGGGATTGGGCGCATACAACAAAACAGCGGACTATTACTCCTTGGGAGTGATATTGTATGAGATGGCCGTTAGCCCGGATCACTTCAGCGAGATCAAGGAAGACCCGAATGGAAATTTGTTCACGACAGCCATTTCCGAGTTTAAACATGTGACATTTACCTCTTTGAACTCATAGCTATGGTGAGTATACGCAGAGTTTTACCTTTTCTTTACAGACAAATCCCTTTCCAAGTTATACAGACCTTGTTAGGAGTTCAGAACACACAACTGTACATTCTTTGCGGCACACATTCATGTGGCTCATAGTAATACTTCTAGTACACTGACTGCTTAGTGGAAGGATTTGCCTTTACTTATAGTCCCCCTGAGCAGTCTCAGTGTTGTCATAAGGAAAGTAGCAGCTATTGTGTCCCTTTAGCAGTAGAAGAGTCTTATGCCGCGTACACACGGTCAGACTTTTTGTCTACAAAAGTCAGACGGATGCCGACGGACTAAAGCTGGCTGACAATCCGATCGTGTGTGGGCTTCCCGGACTTTCAGTGGACTTTTCCAGCCTCAAATCTGAAGGACTTTAGATTTGGAACATGCTTCAAATCTTTACGTCGTAACTACGCCGGACCCAGAAATCCGCTCGTCTGTATGCTAGTCCGACGGACAAAAACCCACGCTAGGGCAGCTATTGGCTACTGGCTATCAACTTCCTTATTTTAGTCCGGTGTACGTCATCACGTACGAATCCGTCTGACTTTTGTGTGATCGTATGTAGGCAAGTCCGTTCGTAAGAAAGTCTGACGTAAGTCCGACAAAAGTCCGTTGAAAGTCTGTCGGACAGGCTGTCGGACTTTTGTAGACGAAAAGTCCGACCGTGTGTAAGCGGCATTAGACATTACACCAACAAAAATGACATACAGAGCATTAGATTTCTGGGAACTTTCCTTACACAGACCGCATATAGAACTTCCTGATGCTGTCATCGGTGGAAGAAAAAAATCATGGCAGTGGCAGATTTGATAGAAAGATCGTTTTATATATTTATCATAACAATTCATTGCAAAATATCCTTAGTTGTGTTTTTAGTTTTCCTTTTTAAAGCCTCTCATGAGCGAACATAACACAAATAAGGTACCATGCTACGACCCCATCCAATCATCACATAGTGGCGGGTTTACAAGCAAAATCAAGGAAGCTGAAATATGTCACTGTCATGCCCCGTACACACGGTCGGATTTTCCGATGGAAAATGTCCAATCGGAGCGTGTTGTCGGAAATTCCGACCGTGTGTGGGCTCCATCGGACATTTTCCATCGGATTTTCCGACACACAAAGTTTGAGAGCAGGATATAAAATTTTCCGACAACAAAATCCGTTGTCGGAAATTCCGATCGTGTGTACACAAATCCGACCGACAAAGTGCCACGCATGCTCAGAATAAATAAAGAGATGAAAGCTATTGGCCACTGCCCCGTTTATAGTCCCGACGTACGTGTTTTACGTCACCGCGTTCAGAATGATTGGATTTTCCGACAACTTTGTGTGACCGTGTGTATGCAAAACAAGTTTGAGCCAACATCCGTCGGAAAAAATCCTAGGATTTTGTTGTCGGAATGTCCGAACAAAGTCCGACCGTGTGTACGGGGCATCAGAATCAAATATTACAATGGGGAGTTCTATTGTTCACATCTTGTTATTGTTCTCTCAGTGTTTCTTATCATATTTCTTTCTTCTTTACAGCTCTTATGGGAAGAAAGTGCTACACGGACATACCTGGTACGTGACATCAGACGGCACCCATTTTTCGAGTGGACTGACTGGGCCAAGGTGGAGAAAAGAAAGGCACCCCCAGCATTTACACCAAAAGCGGTAAGTATATGAATAATGGATGGGGTCCATGTATATTGGGGGAGGGGAGATTTTCAGAAACATCTAAGAAGTATTTTTGTACAGAATTCGCCCATTTGTGATTTTGTGGTTACTGCACAATCACATTGTCTGGGGTCTTGTCTGAAGGAATTCTGTTTATTATTGGTAATAATTATTGTGGATGTGTCAGGTGCACAGCTTAGACCTGCTTTATTCTGGAAATTCCACCAGATACACACTTCCTGTTATGAGGTGACAACATGCACTCACTGTAAGTGGAAATATCCTTCACGCTAATGCGAGAAGTAATGGAATGGTGACAACAAAATGTCAAAAATAATCAAACATAAGAAATAGTGATAAACGTGATGTGATGATGTCTAGCATAGACTGCAGCAAAATCAAAAGTGTTCACATAACACTCTAATAACCGTGAAAATAAATAAAAGGATTTCGCGCATCAAATCTATCACCTTCTATTGTGAAAAGTGACTATTGCATACAGTGTGACAAAGAAGGCAATTACACAAAAATAAACAAATGTCCTAATATCGTGATATTCAATGAATATTAAAATATAAAGTTCATATGTGACAAGGTGAATCAGCTGGGATCAAATATGTAGGACAAGTACGTGGATGTTTGTAGTGATCTTCATATATAATGTCCCGATATTATCAGGCTCTCAGAACTCTCACCTTAAGAAGAGTAAATTCGGGCATCAATGGGTGTCTTTAGGTTGGCACTGTATGTTGTAACGTGATGGTAATCTGCAGATATATTCATCCTACTACACCATTGGAGGCTTCTTTCTCCCCCCTTTTTTTCATTCCACCGGGCTGGTTAAGCCTGGGTGGAAAATCTTTTTGAATAGGTATATCCTCACATGAAGATTGAGAAGGCAATAAGTTTGGCCACCAACGGATGCTAAATCCAGATTACCATCACGTTACAACATACAGTGCCAACCTAAAGACACCCATTGATGCCTGAATTTACTCTTCTTAAGGTGAGAGTTCTGAGAGCCTGATAATATCGGGAAGGTTATATATTTGATCCCAGCTGATTCACCTTGTCACATATGAACTTTATATTTTAATATTCATTGAATATCACGATATTAGGACATTTGTTTATTTATTTTTGTGTAATTGACTTCTTTGTCACACTGTATGCAATAGTCACTTTTCACAATAGAAGGTGATAGATTTGATGCGCGAAATCCTTTTATTTATTAACATGCACTCACTGTATTTATGGAAAAGTCTTGTCACCCTAGCCTGATTAGAACTACAAACACCTTCCCCTCGCCTTATCTCCATTACACAGAGGGGTGTTGCTTTGTAGTACACAGACAGAAGCTGTGAAAACGGATAACACTGAGATCTCAGCTCAGGCCACAGGAACTTACAAGGTCACTGGATTTCTGACAGAATTATTAGGTATTTTTCTGTACCTGCATAAAATGTAATTAGCCTGAAAGAACCAAAACAAATGCAGCCTCCACATGCAAGAGCCTTGCTGGAATAGATGACCTTTTTGTTCTTGGGTTTAGATATACGCAAAGGGTGTGTTAATGCAGTGCTCCTTCTGACCACTAGAGGGAGCAGGGGTTGAAACATCCCTCTTGGTGTAATCTTCTGCACATTGGGGGTTGGGTTCACCAAGCTTTGTCACCATTTTCTGTATCAATCAGAAACATTGACGAATGTCTTTTTCTCTTTCCAGACTCTCACGGAACCTGAATATTTTAGTATGACAGTAGAGGAATTTATGGCTCATGAAAACCACCTGGAGTATTCCGAAGATTCTTCCATGATAAGCGAAGAAGCCTCTGTAAACCCAGAGGACCCGGAGTATTGTGAAGATTCTTCCATGATAAGTAAAAACGTTGATGTAAATGTGGATCACCCATCTACCACCCAGCCCATAATACCTACCCCCCAAAAGGGTGGGTTTTGGGCGATTGGACAGCTATTGAAGAAGCGGAAAGGAAGATTCAATGTGAAGAATCCTCTGATCAGCAACAAAGAGGAAAACGTTGTACTTCTCAGAGTAAACCCCATAACAGAGGACCGCCCACCTGAGGATACCGCCCTTCCAAGGGGTGGGGAGAGGGTAAATGGGCGGGGGTGAGGAAGCCGCACCCAGACTGCATCCCAGACCTCAACCAGAATCCACAAAAGATGAGGTCATTGGCAAGACTTTTCTTTTCTTTTCTATCGCCCACAGCAGAGCTGATAGTTGTTATATAGAGAATTATATGAACAAATTATGTCAAACATCGGAATAATAAAGTGGGAAAAGAGAAGTTAAACAGGGAGAAGGAAAACGAAGGAGAGGAAAAGGGAAGGGGTGGAGGGGTGGGGGGGGTTCTGCTGGCTGGATACGGGGAGGAAGGACCCTAAATCATCGGATGTAAGAATAATTCAGGGATCAGAGGACACTCAAATTTGCGGAGGAGCTGGAGACGGGGTGGCGGGAAGCAATGTAACCAGCGTGTCTGAGGAGGAGAAGCGTCGCCAGACCGACCATAGTATTGTGAATTTCTTGTAGGTATCGTTGTCAAGCGCCAACATCTCCTCCATACGCATATTATCATTCATAGTGAGATAACGAGGGAGTAGTCGCTGTCTTCCAAAAAAGAGGTATGAGTTGTCGAGCCGCAGACAGGAAGAAACGTAGGAGATTGCGTTTTTGAGAGGTTATCGATCCTGGTAGGATAGAGAGAAGGGCTATTTCAGGGGTCAATTGCAAAGGATCATCATAAATTTTTTCATAAACCTGGGATACCTGTGTCCAGAAGGGTCGGATCCAATCACACTCCCACCAGACATGGAGGTACGACCCTGTTGCAAAAGAACATCGCCAACCGGAAGATGAAGTTGAAGGAAATATTTTCCGTAGAGTGGCGGGGTCCCTATACCACCTCGCCATAACCTTAAAATTCTTCTCTTGTGAATAACAAGAGATTGAGGACTTATGTGCGAAATGGAACGCGGTTTGCCAATCCGCTCTGGAGATGGTCTTTCCCAGGTCTGACGACCACATTCTAGTGTATGTGGGTAAGTCATTCTGTGTAAGAGATTGAATCAGTCTGTAAATGTGTGAGAGCAAGTGTCTAGGTAATTCTTGCAGAGAGCTGAGGTGTTCGAAGTCAGTCAAGGGGCGATGGACCTGAGAGGAGGCGAAAAGATGTTTGGTGAAGGTGGAAAGGTGTAGGGAGGTGAGCCAGTCTCGGTTTCCTGTTGGGATGATTGGTGTTCCATTGTCCGCCTGAACGAAGGAATGGGCTTGTGGCCAGGAGGAGCGCAGGAAAGAACCAATAGCAGATGCCCCTATGCCCTGTGGAAAGGCAGGATTATCAAAAAGTGGTGATAAGGGAGATGGGTCTGAAGACAGAATCTCACATAGACCTCTCCTGTACCATAGCATAAGGGCAGCTGTAGTTGGGGGTGAAGAGTCAGCCAAATCCGATAAATTACGCTTATAACCCCAGGGTAAAGCCCTAAGATCTACGGGGGGCATATCCTGTTCAACCATAACCGAGGCTTTTTGAAAGGGTCGTGGGAACCATTCAAGGATACGCGCCATTAAGGTGGCTTTGTAATAAAGCTCAAAATCTGGTAAGCCTGTACCACCTTGCAATTTTGGCCGTGTGAGTAACTTAAATTTAATTCTTGATATTCCTTTAGACCACAAAAAGCGAATGGAGAGAGAGCACAGAGTAAAAAAAAAGGATTCGGGTATTATGGCCGGTATGGTCTGAAATAGGTAGAGCAATTTGGGCAAGGTGTCCATCTTGAGGGTATTTTTTGCGTCCGAACCAAGGTATAGATTTGTCTCCCCAGGAGGCTAGATCTTTACGGAGGCGGGAGAGGAGGGGAATATAGTTCAATGTAAAGAGGTTTGAAAGTTTGACCGGTATGATTACACCCAGGTACGTAATGCCCTTGAAATGAATAGTTGGATTTGAGGGAGGACATAGTGGATGCAGGGAGAGAGATATTAAGAGCCTCAGTCTTGGAGATATTGAGTTTAAAATTACTTAACTTTCCAAAGCGTTGGAATTCCGAGAACAGGGAGGGGAGGGTTATATGAGGCTGGCGGACGTAAATGAGTAAGTCATCGGCGTACAATGAAAGCTTATGGTGTGCGGATGGTGTGTGTATGCCTTGTATGGAATCATTTTGGCGAATGGCGCATGCTAAATGCTCCATCACTATGACAAAAAGAAGGGGGGAAAGGGGGCATCCCTGGCGAGTCCCGTTGGATATATCAAATGCTGCTGATGAGGTACCATTAACCAGGACCGAAGCAGAGGGGTGAGAGTAGAGTGACATCATTTTGGAAATGAAAGGGGATCCCAACCCAATTTGCTCAAGGGAAAGTTTCAAGAAGCGCCAGTTAACCCGGTCGAATGCCTTCTCGGCATCAAAGGAGAGAAGGCAGACCTGTTGATGGTGGCGTTGGGAATAAGAGATGAGGTGGATAGTTTTGGTAGTATTGTCCCGTGCCTCCCTACCCGGAACAAAGCCAACCTGATCTCTATGTATGATCCTGGGGAGAGAGGAAGAAAGACGGTCAGCAAGGATTTTGGCAAAAAGTTTAAGGTCAATATTTAATAGTGATATCGGGCGATAACTGCTGCATTGGGAGGAGTCTTTATTGGGTTTCAGTAAAATGGAAACCTTGGCTGATAATTGACCCCCAGGAATTCCGGTTCCAACAGGGGACCGTCCAAGTCCGCGGACACCTGGGGGTCAATTACGGGTAGCGCCGTTTCCGTTATATAAGTCTGCATTGGGTCTTGGGATGGGGGCACTGGACTAGGAGGGGAAGTTTGCGGAAGGTTAAGAATGGTTGAGAATAAAAGTCTTTAAATGAAGTGGATATGTCTTTGCAGCCAAAGACTTTGGTCTGGTCTGATTTAGTATTAAAGGGGATGGGGCGACGTGGCACCCTAGGATGGATAATCCGTGCCAGGTGTTGACCACATTTGTTGGCTATAGAGTAATAAAATTTGCGGGCACAGTCCCTAGCTATGAGGGAGTGAGAGTCTAGTAGGAGAAGATCACAGCGGGAAATAGAAAGAGTAACAAAAGTAGAGGGGTCCAAATTTTTTTTGTGTAGGGATTCCAGATCCGAAATGGTAGTCGGGAGGCGCCGAATGTCGTCAGATCTAATTTTTTTCAAGCGAGAACCGTTTTGTATCAGGACACCCCTAACTACACACTTCAGAGCCTCCCATTGGTTGAGTGGAGAAGTGGTATCTGCTATATGGTCAATTCTAAAGTTTTGGATCGCTTTAGTAACTTCAGCGATACATACTGAGTCTCGTAAAAGATTATCATTGAGACGCCAGGAGTGCCCTCTTCGTGATTGTGGGGGTCGGGCAAAGGACAGGTAAACCGGAGAGTGGTCAGACCAGAGGGCATGTCCCAAGGAGGTTTGTAGTGGTGTATCTAAGAGGGATTGGGAAATTAGAAAGTAGTCTAGTCTACTATATGAGTTGTGTGCTATGGAAAAGTAGGTGAAATCTCTGTCCGTAGGATGGTGTATGCGCCACACGTCCACTAAGTGATGAGAATTTAAAAGAGATTTAATGTGTGAGAGTGAGGTCGTGGTCATGAAAGACTTACCAGTAGAGATGTCGGCAGACGGGGAAAGAGCCACATTGAAATCGCCTCCAACGATAACACTGGGACCTCCAAAAGAAGCTCTGGTGAGAGTGGATGATAGGAAGTGCGCCTGATCTGTGTTTGGAGCGTATATATTGCCAACTGTGAAAAGAAAATTATTAAATTTTAATTTGAGAAACACAAAACGACCATGATCATCAATACATGAGTCAAGAACTTCAGGGTGGAAGGACCTATGAAATGCGATCGAAACCCCTTTAGATTTTGCATTAGGGTTGGTACTGTGGAACCAGGAGGTGTAGTATCAATTGCGTATCATGGGGGTCGAACCAGAACGGAAATGGGTTTCTTGTACAAAGAGGATGTTAGTTCTCTGTTTGTGAAAATGATAGAGGATCTGACTACGTTTCTCTGGGGTGTTAAAACCTCTACAATCGTAGGAAGCTAGACTAAGAGGCGGACTAGCGGCCATGTCAAGGGGGGAATAATGGGAATGGGGAGAAAAATGAAACACAGAGAGTCCCTCGTGGGACCGCCCCAGTCAGCAGGGGGGGGGAATGGGGGGGAGGGGGGGAGAGGCAGGGAAAAGAGTAGAAGGAGGCATGTGAGATATAAGGGTATTATCAGAAAAGGGCTGTAATATACTGTATGACCTATGAAGACCAGAAGTAGGAGGCTGGGACCCTGACCGTTTCATATTAAACAATATACTGAATGTACTGAAATAGACCACTAGGTGGTGCCAGGTAACAAAAATTTTAAAAAAACAAAATACATAAAACTGTAAAATATAGAACATCTGTAAACCAGGGTACGGTGCCAAGTAAGGGCACCGAGTATTCCTAAGGGGGGGGGGGGGGGGGGTAGTGTTTAGCATGGGAGAGCTCCCGGAGCCCCGGGGCCCAAAGGGCAAATAGTATATGAATTAAACTAGGCTGTATGGGTAGGCGTAATAGATATAAATAATAAGATATCACATTGGGAGAAAACATGGGTTAATAAAATACTAGAAACAGTTGTGTGTGCCATGAGAGCAATAGTGAAATACAAACAGGCGCACAAGTCCCTGAAGGAAAAGAACAAATGAAAGTTCAAGATCAGTTAACAAGGAACTCCTGCGTAAAGGAGCTGGATGTGCATCGGGATCGACGTCACAGCAGGTGAGAAAGGTAATGGTCCCAGAAGGCGAAGGTGGTGATTCAGATAAAATTCTTCCTTGCATAACTTGCGATCTATTGTTCAACTTTAGACTGAGGAACCTGATGTCTTCCAAGGCAAAAAACCAAACATAGGTAACAATAAAAAAAAAGAAAGAAAAGAATAATACCTTCCAATTGAGGAAAAATGATTAACAGTAACTGCTTGCTGGAAGGGATGTAGATGAGTGAAGACCATCAACGTAGGCTCGGAGAGGAAAATCCTCAAGGTTCCAAGGTAGTGCAGAAGGTGTTCCTGCTTACATGGAGAAGCAGATGCATGACCAGCCGGTCTAGAGGACATCAGTCGTCAGGGTCTGTGCGACACGAGGATCCAGGACGGCGTTTGCGACTTTATTTTTGCCACTGCGGGATATACGGCAGGCCTGGTGTAGTTGGAGAGAAGGGCCAATCCGGCACAGACACATGAGGCAACTCCAGGGTGCTGAGAAATGCAAGGAGGTCACCCAGCGTGCGGAATGTGGCAATCTTACCATCATGGTGCACCCGCAATTGGAAAGGAAAGCGCCATTGATATTTCAGTTTGCGTGATTGAAGAAGCTGTGTGAGAGGCTTCAGGGCTTTCCGCATGGTTAAAGTTAAACGTGAAAGATCAGGCAACAGCATCACGGGGGTGGTATTGAAAAGAATAGAGTCCTGCGTGCTGGCGGCACGCATGATGGATTCTTTAATGTTGTAGAAATGCACTCTGCAGAGCGTATCACGAACAAATGAGGGGTCAGGATTCCTGGGGCCAGAGGTCCTGTGAACCCAGTCCAGCTTAAGGGGGTTATCTTTGGGCAATTGTAAGAGCTGATTAAAAATGACAGTCACCGCCGCTTTCAAGTCCTTGGGTTCCACTGATTCAGGAATGCCGCGGATGCGGATATTATTACGCCTGTTTCTGTTTTCAATGTCATCTTGCTGATACGCGAGATGTTGCATCATGGCTGTGTGAGAATTAAGTATTTCCTCATGCTTCTGAACCTTGGCATGGAGGGTCTCAGTTGTGGCTTCAATATCCTCAAAACGAACCCCAATGTCCCTTTTTTTTTTTTTTAAACAAAGAACATGTTTATTGTTGTCAAAAACATCATACAGATGAAATACATGTCAGAGTGATCAGGAAAGTGGCGAACATTATTTATATTCAAACATACAATTCTGATATTGTATTTATATATTTAGGAAGGTGTAGGCATATATGCAGCTAAGATCAACCATTTGCGTTGTGTTATTATGCCAGGCTAGACATTTCCAGAGGTTGAGTTCTTGTAACTATGAATGCGTCATCCGCCCCCGGCTTACAGCTATCAACTGTTAATCATGTAGAGCAAGTGTTTGTACTCTCTAGCCATTTACCCCATATCTTATAGTATTTTTTTGGGCATCCTCTGTCTGTACAATACTTTTTTATATGGCAAGGACATATTTACATCCCTCAGCCAATCCTGGACAGTGGGAACGGTGGTTCTCATCCAGTGTTTGGCGATTAACTTTCTGGCGCTAAATAGTGTTTCACTAAGAAGTGTAGCCGTGGGCCTAGCCATGGTGTCTGGAAGTAGGCCCAGAAGGCACGGCCTGGGGTCTAGTTGTATTGGTGAACCCATGTGGTCATGGAGGAACTTTACAATCTGTGTCCAGTAGTCTTGTATCACTGGGCAGGACCAGATCAGGTGAAAGAAGGAGCATGGGGTGCTGAAGCATCTTGGACAGTTTAGATTTTGGTTTGGGGAGAATTTGGCTATTCTGGCAGGCGTGAGATAAGACTTATGAATTATGTATAATTGAGTCAGGCGTTCAGATATTTTAGGTGAGGTTTTCCGTACATTCTCTAGTATATCTTCCCAATCATTAACGTCTATTTGGCCCAAGTCTGCCTCCCATCTGAATCTTGCTGTGTCTATTATTCTGGCAGGTACTCTATTTCGTAGCGTGGTGTAAAGAGTAGATATGAGTTTTTCTGGAGTGGACCCTGTGATTACATCTACTACTGGGATCATTTGGGAATTAGGAAAGCCATGTGCGAATTGCGTCTGGAGTGCGTGTTTTAGTTGCAAGTAACTGAATTGCATGTTGGGGGGGAGGTCAAATCCTTCACAAAGTGTTTAAAAGTGTCTTACACCAAATAAAGTGACAACCTGAAAAAGGAACACTATCCCCTTAGCTGCCCATCTAGCGGCCCCAGGTAAGGACCTCAGTTCCCCTAAAAGGGGATTGTGCCAGAGGGGTGTGTGTGAATGAAAAAAATCAACGCCTGCCATTTTAATCACCTTCTCCCATATGTGGCGATGTTGAAGCAGCAGTGAGTGTTGGTCTGCTCTTGTCTGTTTCCTGTTCCCTTTTCTAAATAGAACTTGTAGTGGAGAGTGCATGTCGTTATTTGGCCTTTTACATACCAGTGCTTGGTACCTAATTTCGTCAGTCTTATGAATATGGTAAAAATGTGAGAGCTGTGCAGCTATATAGTAGGTGTATAAGTCTGGTATGGCCGCTCCTCCCGACGAGGTAGGGTTTTTAATCGTGTTCCAAGCCAATTTGTGCCTGCTGGACCCCCATATGAAAGAATTGATAATTTGATCCATTTTTTTTAAAGAACTTTAGCGGGATTAGTACTGGGGAGTTCCAAAACATATAAAGAAATTTTGGCAGAAGTATCATTTTAAATAAATTAATTCTCCCCATTACCCCTAAGGGAAGTCTTGCCCAGGATTGTGTGCGGGATTTCAAGTAGGGGAAAAGTGGTTCAATGTTATTAGCTATGTATTCAAGGGGGTCTCTTGTAATTGTTACACCCAGATATTTAACAGAGGCGACTCTTTGTAGCGGGAGGGACGCTGCACCGGAGGATGGGGGCGAGAGGTCAAGAGGGAGAGTCTGTGATTTGGACCAATTCATGCTCAATCCTGAATGTTTCCCAAAATCGCCAATGATCTCAAGGACTTTTTGGAGGGAAGGACCAGTGTCTTCAAGGTATAACAACATGTCATCTGCGTATAAGCTTAGTTTTTCTGACACAGAGCCCTTGTTTAGCCCTCGTACACTGGGGTTTAGCCTAAGGGAGATGGCAAGAGGTTCCACCGCCAGGGCATACAGCAGGGGAGACAGCGGGCATCCCTGCCGAGTTCCCCGACCTAAAGGAAAGGAGTCGGATGTGTACCCATTCACTACCACTCTGGCTGAGGGGGAGAAATATAACAATTTTACCCATTTAATAAAATTGGGCCCAAACCCGAATCCCCTGAGGCATTCCCACAGGTACCCCCATTCCACCGAATCAAAAGCTTTTGCGGCGTCTAACGCCACCACCGCCCTCTCTCCCACATTCTCGTGCTCCGCCTCAATATTCATGTATAAGCGCCGTAGGTTCATGGCCGTGTTCTTGCCGGGCATGAACCCCGTCTGATCCGGGTGGATTAAGGAGAGAATGCTGTGATTGAGGCGCGTGACCAATATTTTGGCTGGGACTTTAATATCCGCTTGAAGGAGCGAGATAGGGCCCCAATGTCCCTTTTGAGCTCAGAGATCTCCTGTTTGTAAGTTTTCTCAATGCGGTGGACACACTGTTCAAAGTCAGCTTTTGTAGGGAGAGACCGCATGTAGCCGTGCAGGGATCTCATCTGGGTTTCCAGATCCCATCCATCCTCAGAGCCTAGGGATGCATTGGAGCGGCTTTTGGAGAGTCTGGGGGGAGAATCCTGTGTCTCAGGGATAATGTGGGATGCCTGGGAGCCGGCCATAGAGTCCAGGGCCGACTCGGAGCGGGACGGAGGCGCCGGGGCCATCTTGGATCTCAGCTGGCGCTGGGCCGCAGCCGAGAATCAAGTGAAAAAACTCCCCAAATCCCCTCCGGGACGAGATACCCCTGTTCCCTGTTGATCCCTGTACTTAGCCTTCCCCATTGGGATCTTTTAAACAGCCGGATTCGGTGCAGAAAAGCCCTGTAGAGCCGAGGGGTCCGGGAGCTGAAGCTCAGCACGTCCTTTCACTCCATGCGTCAGGCCACGCCCCCGCTGGTAGACTTTTTTAAATTCTCTGCAGGCTTGTGTTGAACCGGCTGTGAGGGGAGGTTGGAGGCTGGAAGACTTTTTTTATTTTCTGCAGGCGTGTGTTGGACCAGCTGTGATTGGAGGTTGGAGGCTGGTAGACTTCTTTTCTTGCAGGCGTGTGTTGGACCGGCTGTGAGGGGAGGTTGGAGGCTGGTAGACTTTTTTCTTTTCTTGCAGGCGTGTGTTGGACCGGCTGTGAGGGGAGGTTGGAGGCTGGTAGACTTTTTTCTTTTCTTGCAGGCGTGTGTTGGACCGGCTGTGAGGGGAGGTTGGAGGCCGTAAGAATTTCCTTTTCCTGCAGGCGTGTGTTGGACCGCCTGTGAGGGGAGCTTGGAGGCCAGTAGACTTTTTTATTTTCTGCAGGCGTGTGTTGGACCGGCTGTGAGGGGAGGTTGGAGGCTGGAAGATTTTTCTTTTCCTGCAGGCGTGTGTTGGACCGGCTGTGAGGGGAGGTTGGAGGCCGGAAGATTTTTCTTTTCCTGCAGGCGTGTGTTGGACCAGCTGTGAGGGGAGGTTGGAGGCCGGTAGACTTTTCTTTTACTGCAGGCGTGTGTTGGACAGGCTGCGAGGGGAGGTTGGAGGCCAGTAGAGTTTTCATGCAGACGTGTGTTGGACCGGCTGTGAGGGGAGGTTGGAGGCTGGTAGACTTTTTTTCTTTTCTTCAGGCATGTGTTTGACTGGCTGTGAGTGGAGGTTAGAGGCCAGTAGAGGTTTTTTTCTGCAGGCATGTGTTGGACCGGTTATGAGGGGAGGTTGGAGACTGGTACTTTTTTTCAGGCAGGTGTTGGACCAGCTATAAGGTAAGGTTGGAGGCCAAAGGGTGTTTGAACTGGGTGAGTGACCCTTTAAAAGGCAGATGAGGCAGGGAGCATAAGGAGAAAGTGGTGGAGCTGTGAGGTGCTCTAAAAGTCCAATTAGAGAGGGCTGAGTCTGTCAGAGAGGGCTTCCTGAAAATGGAAGGTCTGAAAAAACCTCCCGGGCCTGAAGAGGCTTGGGTTTGTACCTGGGAACCTGGGTTTGTACCTGGGAATACAATCTGTTACCTAAAGTTGGGTAGAGATGGGATGGGACCAGGGAGAGTTTGTATTTCTAGAGTGCCCTGGCAGAACAAGAGATTGTGGGGCTGAGTAGATGATGGGCTTTCAAGGATGCAAGGAAGTAAGAATGTGAGGGAAGCACGAGGGTGGGCAGCTCAGAAGGGAGCTAGTTGTGGTTTGTTCCAGAGGGACCCACTCTTTCAGTTCTCCGTGTTTGTGCCAGTCCAATAGTCATGTAAGGCGTGCTGCAGCTTGTTAATTGTAGATGTCAGGGAACGCCAGGCCTCCATACATTTTGAGGAGGGCCAGGGTGCTTGGATTAGGTCTGGGTAGTTTCTGGGCCCACATGAATTTAAAAAAAAAAAGGGAGTTCACTAATTTAAGGAAGGAGGGAGGGATGTGGATCAGGAGGGTCATAAGTAAGTGACTTATGAATGAGTCACTGAGGATTTTGTGAGGATTGTCATTTTAAGGATATTGCAGGGACCAAACTAGGAAGAGGGGCCGGTGTTTCATTTTTGTAGAAGTTACATAGTTACATAGTAGGTGAGGTTGAAAAAAGACACAAGTCCATCAAGTCCAACCTATGTGTGTGATTATGTGTCAGTATTACATTATATATCCCTGTATGTTGCGGTCATTCAGGTGATTATCTAATAGTTTCTTGAAGCTATCAATGCTCCCCGCTGAGACCACTGCCTGTGGAAGGGAATTCCACATCCTTGCCACTCTTATAGGGCGTACACACGGTCGGACTTTGTTCGGACATTCCGACAACAAAATCCTAGTATTTTTTTCGACAGATGTTGGCTCAAACTTGTTTTGTCTACACACGGTCGTACAAAGTTGTCGGAGAATCCGATCGTTCTAAACGCAGTGACGTAAAACACGTACGTCAGGACTATAAACGGGGCAGTGGCCAATAGCTTTCATCTCTTTATTTATTCTGAGCATGTGTGGCACTTTGTCCGTCGGATTTGTGTACACACGATCGGAATTTCCCGCAACGGATTTTGTTGTCGGAAAATTTTATCTCCTGCTCTCCAACTTTGTGTGTCGGAAAATCCGATGGAAAATGTCCGATGGAGCCCACACACGGTCGGAATTTCCGACAACACGCTCCGATCGGACATTTTCCATCGGAAAATCCGACCGTGTGTACGGGGCATTACAGTAAAGAACCCTCTACGTAGTTTAAGGTTAAACCTCTTTTCTTCTAATTGTAATGAGTGGCCCCGAGTCTTATTAAACTCTCTTCTGCGAAAAAGTTTTATCCCTATTGTGGGGTTACCAGTACAGTATTTGTAAATTGAAATCATATCCCCTCTCAAGCGTCTCTTCTCCAAAGAGAATAAGTTCAGTGCTTGCAACCTTTCCTCATAACTAAGATCCTCCAGACCCTTTATTAGCTTTGTTGCCCTTCTATGTACTCGCTCCATTTCCAGTACATCCTTTCTGAAGACTGGTGCCCAGAACTGGACAGCATACTCTAGGTGCGGCCGGACCAGAGCCTTGTAGAGTGGGAGAATTATCGTTTTTATCTCTTGCGTTGATCCCCCTTTTAATGCATGCCAATATTCTGTTTGCTTTATTAGCAGCAGCTTGGCATTGCATGCCATTGCTGAGCCTAACATCTACTAGGACCCCCAGGTCCTTTTCCATCCTAGATTCCCCCAGAGGTTCTCCCCCCAGTGTATAGATTGCATTCATATTTTTGCCACCCAAATGCATTATTTTACATTTTTCTACATTGAACCTCATTTGCCATGTAGTCGCCCACCCCATTAATTTGTTCAGGTCTTTTTGCAAGGTTTCCACATCCTGCGGAGAAGTTATTGCCCTGCTTAGCTTAGTATCGTCTGCAAATACAGAGATTGAACTGTTTATCCCATCCTCCAGGTCGTTTATAAACAAATTAAATAGGATTGGTCCCAGCACAGAACCCTGGGGAACCCCACTACCCACCCCTGACCATTCTGAGTACTCCCCATTTATCTCCACCCTCTGAACTCGCCCTTGTAGCCAGTTTTCAATCCATGTACTCACCCTATGGTCTATGCCAACGGACCTTATTTTGTACAGTAAACGTTTATGGGGAACTGTGTCAAATGCTTTTGCAAAATCCAGATACACCACGTCTACCGGCCTTCCTTTATCTAGATGGCAACTCACCTCCTCATAGAAGGTTAATAGATTGGTTTGGCAAGAACGATTCTTCATGAATCAACGCTGATTACTGCTAATGATATCGTTCTTATTACTAAAATCTTGTATATAGTCCCTTATCATCCCCTCCAAGAGTTTACATACTATTGATGTTAGGCTAACTGGTCTGTAATTCCCAGGGATGTATTTTGGGCCCTTTTTAAATATTGGTGCTACATTGGCTTTTCTCCAATCAGCTGGTACCATTCCAGTCAATAGACTGTCTGTAAAAATAAGGAACAACGGTCTGGCAATCACTTGACTGAGTTCCCTAAGTACCCTCGGATGCAAGCCATCTGGTCCCAGTGATTTATTAATGTTAAGTTTCTCAAGTCTAATTTTAATTCTGTCCTCTGTTAACCATGGAGGTGCTTCCTGTGTTGTGTCATGAGGATAAACACTGCAGTTTTGGTTACTGAAGCCCCCCAATTCCCTTGTGAAGACTGAGGAGAAGAATAAATTCAATACCTTCGCCATCTCCCCATCCTTTGTAACCAGATGTCCTTCCTCATTCTTTATGGGGCCAATATGGTCTGTCCTCCCTTTTTTACTGTTTACATACTTAAAGAATTTCTTGGGATTTTTTTTGCTCTCCTCCGCTATGTGTCTTTCATGTTCTATCTTAGCCGTCCTAATTGTACCCTTACATTTCTTGTTGCATTCTTTATAAAGTCTGAATGCTGAGGATGATCCCTCAACCTTGTATTTTTTGAAGGCCTTCTCTTTTGCTTTTATATGCATTTTTACATTGGAGTTAAGCCATCCAGGCTTTTTGTTCGCTCTTTTAAATTTATTACCCAATGGGATACATTGGCTAATGCCCTTATTTAATATGCTCTTAAAACCCATCTCTCCTCCGTATTCTTTGTTCCTAATATTTTATCCCAATTTATGCCTTTTAGCAAGGTTTGTAGTTTAGGGAAGTTGGCTCTTTTGAAATTCAGTGTCTTTGTGTTCCCTTCATGTTTCCTATTTGTGTGATTTATACTGAAACGAATTGACCTGTGATCGCTGTTACCTAAATTGCCCCGTATTTCCACATCCGTGATCAGGTCTGTATTGTTGGTAATCAGTAGATCCAGTAATGTTTTATTTCTAGTTGGTGCGTCTACCATCTGACCCATAAAATTGTCCTGCAAGACATTAAGGAACTGGCGAGCCTTAAATGAATGCACGGTTCCCTCCGCCCAGTCTATGTCTGGATAATTAAAATCCCCCATTATGATAACACTTCCCATCCTTGCTGCTAATCCAGTTTGTGATAGGAGATCCATCTCCACTTCCTCCCTCAGGTTAGGGGGCCTATAGCATACTCCCAGTATTATTTTCCCCTTATCTTCATCCCTTTGGAGCTCTACCCATAAGGATTCCACCTCCTCTCTAGCTCCCTCAGTGATGTCATCTCTCACATTCGCTTGTACATTATTCTTGATATATAGGCATACCTCTCCCCCTTTTTTACCCTCTCTATCCTTGCGGTATAGGGTATACCCTTGAATGTTTGCCAGCCAATCATGAGAGCTGTTGAACCAGGTCTCTGAAATTCCCACAAAATCCAAATCCTCCTTGTACAACAGTATCTCTAGTTCACCCATCTTGTCCGCCATGCTCCTGGCATTGGTGAACATGCCACATAGTTTAGACCGGTCGCATATTGTCCTCGTATTGGGTGTTTCACGATTGCAACTAGGACTTGCTACTATACTCGCCTTGTGTTTTTGTGCTTTGGTTAACCTACCACTAATGCCCCCAATACTACCCTCTGGAATATCTTCCCCGCTGGCTATCTCTGTCTCTGGACCCTCCCCCCATCGCCTAGTTTAAAAACCCCTCTAACTTTTTGGCCATCTTCATTCCCAGCAGATCTGCACCCTCATTTAGGTGCAGTCCGTCCCTTCTATAGTACCGGTTACCGACTGAGAAGTCGGCCCAGTCCTCCAGGAACTCAAACCCCTCCTTACTACACCAGCTCTTCAGCCACTTGTTTACTTCCCTAATCTCCCTCTGCCTTTCTGGTGTGGCTCGATGTACCGGTAGTGTTCCTGAGAATAATACCTTGGAGGTCCTTTTCCTCAATTTAGCTCCTAAGTCCCTAAAATCGCTCTTTACGACACTCCATCTGCCTCTGACTTTGTCATTGGTGCCAACGTGCACCATGACAGCCGGGTCTTCCCCAGCCCCTCCCAGTAATCTGTCCACAAGATCCGTGATGTGCCGAACCCGAGCGCCCGGTAGACAACATACTGTTCGGCGCTTCAGGTCTTGGTTACAGATTGCCCTCTCTGTCCTTCTAAGAATTGAGTCCCCTACCACCACAATCTGTCTTTCCTTTTCCTTTGCTGCCCCCCCACTCTCACTGGAGGAGTTCTTCCCCTGGCAGCTAGGAGAGTCCCTCAGCTCCAGCAGTGCTGGTCCCTGACTGGTTTCACCAATGTCACTCAATGGAGCGTACTTATTGGGATGCTCCAGTCCTGGATCGGCCTCTCTGGCACTTCCCCCTCTACCCCTCCTGACTGTCACCGATCTACTCTTTGCTAGTGCCTGCACCTCTTTGTCTCCACCCGCCTCTGTGCTGGCCCCTGCCGGCACCTGCCGCGTACGTTCCTGGCTCTCCTTTAGTATGGAGGGACTTCTCAGTGCTGACAGTTGCTTCCCCAGATTCAGAACCTGGGCTTCCAGGGAAACAATGTGCTTACATTTTGCACAGCAGTATTCGCCCTCGATCGGATGATCAAGGAACGCATACATGCAGCAAGATGTACAAAGAGTCGCCTCTCCACACCCGCCGGGCATCGTACCTATTAAATTTAGTGAGGATTTGGGGATTTTACCCTGTCCAAATTACCTAACAGCTAGCTTCCTGGCACTAATACTCAAGACAATACACAGGTACACAACAAGACAATACACAGGTACTCACAGACCTACGTGCACTCGCAATACTCAAGTATACAGTACACAATACACAAGTACTAACGATCCACACACACTACTCAGAAAACACTCAGGTACTCACACTACACAGGTACTATGACCCCTGTTATAACCTCCTGTTTTAAACTCTGGTTTTTAACTCACCACTTATACCAGTTCCACTTACACAGAGTTCCACAGCCTCAGACTGAGCACGCTCAGACTGAGTTCTACACACAGTTATATAGGCACCTGTGAGCAATTAACCACCCCCCTTAATTGATAGACTGAAGGAACCAGAGAAAATAAAAATAAAAAAAAAGCTATTTAAAAAGTGACCGAAAAAGGTGATTGAAAAACTAAAAGGAAAAGCCCCAAAAATGCAACCCAGCAAACCCAGCAAACAAAAAAGCAAGACTTGTTCGACGGGTCCTGATTTAAGAGGAGGCCAGTAGTATTTTCAGGCGTGTTTTGGAACTTTTTTTTGCTAAAATTAAAGGTGATTTCACATATGATTGCAAATATATGCAACCAATACCTCCTGTTTTTTTTAATGAATTTGTTGAAATAGTTTAGACTCTCAATGAATTTCTTGCTATGTATGTCTCCATTTGGAAACAATGTTAGAGTAGAGTTAGGGACCGCACTTTGCAGAGGAGCCTTGACGTGGCAGTGCAGCTTCACATATATTTGCAAATGTATCCAACGTAAACCAAACAATGTAAACTTTTTTTTATTTTGATGACTGGCTGGTAAGTGTTCCGGTGGATTCTGTGTATTGTATTTTTCTGTGAACTGCCATGCTTAAGCACTGAATCACAATTTTGAGCATCATTGCAATACATGTTATCACATATAAAAAAAAAGGGGGAAAGAAGGATGGCGGGACTTTAATGAGGCACATGGGGGCAACAAAAATGGTTAAATATAGATATTTTTTAAAATGGTTCAAATTATCATAAATTTATTCATATCAAGAACATTTAATGCATTTTGCTTTATATAAATATCCGTATATTTTATTACAATTCATCAGAACCAAGCATTTATACATAAATAGACATTCCAACAGAAAGTTGGTACAGATTATATAATATATAGAATGAGACATGATTTTATGGACAAAAATAGCTGTATCAATTGTAACAATGAGAGTACCCCCTACATAGGGCTGGTATGGAGAACATATGGAAGATAAACTAGAAATAAGTATAAAGGGAACGGCCATACAAAGTGTTACAAAAAATGTATACATATCGGTTGATGTTAGCTCTATGCGTATCCTTGAATGGTTCCCACGACCCTTTCAAAAAGCCTCGGTTATGGTTGAAAAGGATATGTCCCCCGTAGATCTTAGGGCTTTACTCTGGGGTTATAAGCGTAATTTATCGGCTTTGGCCGACTCTTCACCCCTAACTACAGCTGCCCTTATGCTATGGTACAGGAGAGGTCTATGTGAGATTCTGTCTTCAGACCTATCTCCCTTATCACCACTTTTTGATAATCCTGCCTTTCCACAGGGCATAGGGGCATCTGCTATTGGTTCTTTCCTGCGCTCCTCCTGGCCACAAGCCCATTCCTTCATTCAGGCGGACAATGGAACACCAATCATCCCAACAGGAAACCGAGACTGGCTCACCTCCCTACACCTTTCCACCTTCACCAAACATCTTTTCGCCTCCTCTCAGGTCCATCGCCCCTTGACTGACTTCGAACACCTCAGCTCTCTGCAAGAATTACCTAGACACTTGCTCTCACACATTTACAGACTGATTCAATCTCTTACACAGAATGACTTACCCACATACACTAGAATGTGGTCGGCAGACCTGGGAAAGACCATTTCCAGAGCGGATTGGCAAACCGCGTTCCATTTCTCAATCTCACAAGAGAAGAATTTTAAGGTTATGGCGAGGTGGTATAGGGACCCCGCCACTCTACGGAAAATATTTCCTTCAACTTCATCTACCTGTTGGCGATGTTCTCTTGCAACAGGGTCGTACCTCCATGTCTGGTGGGAGTGTGATCAGATCCGACCCTTCTTGACACAGGTATCCCAGGTTTATGAAAAAATTTATGATGATCCTTTGCAATTGACCCCTGAAATAGCCCTTCTCTCTATCCTACCAGGATCGATAACCTCTCAAAAATACAATCTCCTACGTTTCTTCCTGTCTGCGGCTCGACAACTCATACCTCTTTTTTGGAAGACAACGATTACTCCCTCGTTATCTCTCTGGACCTCCACTATGAATGATATTATGCGTATGGAGGAGATGTTGCCGCTTGACAACGATACCTACGAGAAATTCACAATACTATGGTCGGTCTGGCGACGCTTCTCCTCCTCAGACACGCTGGTTACATTGCTTCCCGCCACCCCGTCTCCAGCTCCTCTGCAAATTTGAGTGTCCTCTGATCCCTGATGATCTAGGGTCTGATGATTAGGGTCCTTCCTCCCCGTCTCCAGCCAGCAGAACCCCCCCCCACCCCTCCCCCCTTCCCTTCCCTTTTCCTCTCCTTCGTTTTCCTTCTCCCTGTTTAACTTCGATTTTCCCACTTTATTATTCCGATGTTTGACATAATTTGTTCATGTAATTCTCTATATAACAACTATCAGCTCTGCTGTGGGCGATAGAAAAGAAAAGTCTTGCCAATGACCTCATCTTTTGTGGATTCTGGTTGAGGTATGGGCTGCAATCTGGGTGCGGCTTCCTCACCCCCGCCCATTTACCCTCTCCCCACCCCTTGGAAGGGCGGTATCCTCAGGTGGGCGGTCCTCTGTTATGGGGTTTACTCTGAGAAGTACAACGTTTTCCTCTTTGTTGCTGATCAGAGGATTCTTCACATTGAATCTTCCTTTCCGCTTCTTCAATAGCTGTCCAATCGCCCAAAACCCACCCTTCTGGGGGGTAGGTATTATGGGCTGGGTGGTAGATGGGTGATCCACATTTACATCGACGTTTTTACTTATCATGGAAGAATCTTCACAATACTCCGGGTCCTCTGGGTTTACAGAGGCTTCTTCGCTTATCATGGAAGAATCCTCGGAATACTCCAGGTGGTTTCCATGAGCCATAAATTCCTCTACTGTCATACTAAAATATTCAGGTTCCGTGAGAGTCTGGAAAGAGAAAAAGACATTCGTCAATGTTTCTGATTGATACAGAAAATGGTGACAAAGCTTGGTGAACCCAACCCCCAATGTGCAGAAAATTACACCAAGAGGGATCTTTCAACCCCTGCTCCCTCTAGTGGTCAGAAGGAGCACTGCATTAACACACCCTTTGCGTATATCTAAACCCAAGAACAAAAAGGTCATCTATTCCAGCAAGGCTCTTGCATGTGGAGGCTGCATTTGTTTTGGTTCTTTCAGGCTAATTACATTTTATGCAGGTATAGAAAAATACCTAATAATTCTGTCAGAAATCCAGTGACCTTGTAAGTTCCTGTGGCCTGAGCTGAGATCTCAGTGTTATCCGTTTTCACAGCTTCTGTCTGTGTACTACAAAGCAACACCCCTCTGTGTAATGGAGATAAGGCGAGGCGAAGGCGTTTGTAGTTCTAATCAGGCTAGGGTGACAAGACTTCTCCATAAATACAGTGAGTGCATGTTAATAAATAAAAGGATTTCGTGCATCAAATCTATCACCTTCTATTGCATATCTGCAGATATATTCATCCTACTACACCATTGGAGGCTTCTTTCTCTTCCCCCCCCTTTTTTCATTCCACTGGGCTGGTTAAGCCTGGGTGGAAAATCTTTTTGAATAGGTATATCCTCACATGAAGATTGAGAAGGCAATACGTTTGGCCACCAACGGATGCTAAATCCAGATTACCATCACGTTACAACATACAGTGCCAACCTAAAGACACCCATTGATGCCTGAATTTACTCTTCTTAAGGTGAGAGTTCTGAGAGCCTGATAATATCGGGACGTTATATATGAAGATCACTACAAACATCCACGTACTTGTCCTACATATTTGATCCCAGCTGATTCACCTTGTCACATATGAACTTTATATTTTAATATTCATTGAATATCACGATATTAGGACATTTGTTTATTTATTTTTGTGTAATTGCCTTCTTTGTCACACTGTATGCAATAGTCACTTTTCACAATAAAAGGTGATAGATTTGATGCGCAAAATCCTTTTATTTATTTTCACGGTTATTAGAGTGTTATGTGAACACTTTTGATTTTGCTGCAGTCTATGCTAGACATCATCACATCACGTTTATCACTATTTCTTATGTTTGATTATTTTTGACATTTTGTTGTCACCACTCCATTACTTCTCGCATTAGCGCGAAGGATATTTCCACTTACAGTGAGTGCATGTTGTCACCTCATAACAGGAAGTGTGTATCTGGTGGAATTTCCAGAATAAAGCAGGTCTAAGCTGTGCACCTGACACATGCACAATAATTATTACCAATAATAAACAGAATTCCTTCAGACAAGACCCCAGACAATGTGATTGTGCAGTAACCACAAAATCACAAATGGGCGAATTCTGTACAAAAATACTTCTTAGATGTTTCTGAAAATCTCCCCTCCCCCAATATACATGGACCCCATCCATTATTCATATACTTACCGGTTTTGGTGTAAATGCTGGGGGTGCCTTTCTTTTCTCCACCTTGGCCCAGTCAGTCCACTCGAAAAATGGGTGCCGTCTGATGTCACGTACCAGGTATGTCCGTGTAGCACTTTCTTCCCATAAGAGCTGTAAAGAAGAAAGAAATATGATAAGAAACACTGAGAGAACAATAACAAGATGTGAACAATAGAACTCCCCATTGTAATATTTGATTCTGACAGTGACATATTTCAGCTTCCTTGATTTTGCTTGTAAACCCGCCACTATGTGATGATTGGATCGGGTCGTAGCATGGTACCTTATTTGTGTTATGTTTGCTCACGAGAGGCTTTAAAAAGAAAAACTAAAAACATAACTAAGGATATTTTGCAATGAATTGTTTTAATATTAAACGATCTTTCTATCAAATCTGCCACTGCCATGATTTTTTTCTTCCACCGATGACAGCACCAGGGGAGTTCTATATGCGGTCTGTGTAAGGAAAGTTCCCAGAAATCGAATGCTCTGTATGTCATTTTTGTTGGTGTAATGTCTAAGACTCTTCTACTGCTAAAGTTACACAATAGCTGCTGCTTTCCTTATGACAACACTGAGACTGCTCAGGGGGACTATAAGTAAAGGCAAATCCTTCCACTAAGCAGTCAGTGTACTAGAAGTATTACTATGAGCCACATGAATGTGTGCCGCGAAGAATGTACAGTTGTGTGTTCTGAACTCCTAACAAGGTCTGTAGAACTTGGAAAGGGATTTGTCTGTAAAGAAAAGGTAAAACTCTGCGTATACTCACCATAGCTATGAGTTCAAAGAGGTAAATGTCACATGTTTTAAACTCGGAAATGGCTGTCATGAACAAATTTCTATTTTGGTCTTCCTTGATCTCGCTGAAGTGATCCGGGCTAACGGCCATCTCAAACAATATCACTCCCAAGGAGTAATAGTCCGCTGTTTTGTTGTATGCGCCCAATCCCTCGACCTGTAGAAACATAAGGAGATAAAAAAGGATGAGAACATTCCTAGACCAGACAGAGGACACAGATAACGCCATGGTGACATATGTGATGTATGAAGTCTCCTAGGAGTCATAGAATTGAGCTCAAAATACATCAAACTAAGGCTGAGCTTGTGCATGTTGGAGGTGGGGCTTAACATTTATATTAGGGTTGTCCCGATACCACTTTTTTAGGACCGAGTACAAGTACCGATACTTTTTTTCAAGTACTCGCCGATACCGATTACCGATACTTTTTTTTTTATGTCACGTGACAGTTTTTTTTTTTTTAACAATGCTTTCTTTTTTTTCGGGGGGGGGGGGGGGGAGGTGAACGGTGTCTGTGTGTTTTTTTTTTTTTTTTTTTTTTTTTATTTACAATTTTTATTTTTTACAATAATAATTTTTTTATTCATTTTTGCAATATGTTTTTTTTTTTTTTTTTTTTAAATCAGCCCTGTTGGGGGGCTTTGGTGAGATATCAGGGGTCTTAACATACCCCTGATATCTCACCCTTGAGACAGAGAAAGAGACAGAGGATAGAGATTCCCAGTCCCTTTCTCTGCAGCCTCAGCTGCACTGAGAATGAATGGAGAAGACAGCGGCTCCTCTCCATTCATAAACTGACACATTGTAATCACAGGAGATTACAATGTTTCAGTTATGTGAATGGACAGAGTCAGCTGACTCTCTCCATTCACATAGGAAGGAGGAGGAGGACGGCGGACCGGAGGGGACAGCGGAGAGGCAGAGGAACGGAGGAACGGAACGGAGGGGGACAGATAAGGAGAGGGGGACGGAGGAACGGAACGGAGGGAACAGATAAGGAGAGGGGGACAGAGGAACGGAACGGAGGGGACAGCGGAGAGGCAGAGGAACGGAGGAACGGAACGGAGGGGGACAGATAAGGAGAGGGGGACAGAGGAACGGAACGGAGGGAGACAGAGGAGAGGGGGACAGAGGAACGGAACGGAGGGAGACAGAGGAGAGGGGGACAGAGGAACGGAACGGAGGGAGACAGAGGAGAGGGGGACAGAGGAACGGAACGGAGGGAGACAGAGGAGAGGGGGACAGAGGAACAGAGGGGGCATGGAGGAGGATGCAGTGACAGTCAGCGGTGATCGCGTGGGGAAGTTACAAGCACCGATCACCGCTGTATGTCACTGAAAGCCGTGGGGGGGGAAGCTAGTAACTCCCCCACACGCCGATCACCGCTGACTGTCATAATATCGGCGGAAGCATCGGGAGCATTTGCCCGAGTACAAGTACTTGGGCAAATGCTCGGTATCGGTGCCGATACCGATACTAGTATCGGTATCGGGACAACCCTAATTTATATATAGTCAAAACTTTTGTTTTCTAAGTTTTGGATAGAGTACGGAAGGGTTGAGACTCCTGCCAGTTTATTTTTGCTGTCTGTGTGCCATCGGAGGAATTTCCCTTCACTTCCTGTCCCCGAGATTGAAGAGGAAGTAAAAGGAATTCTCCCAAAGTGAGTGAAACTCTAATCTTAGGATCTTGTCCCAAACCGGTGTCACCGTTGGAAGACTTTCCCTATATTCCTGTTCTGGGGACAGCTGTAACATTTTGCATTCTGCTGCATTTTCTTTCTTGCTAACAATGATCACCAGTACACATAAAGAGCGTGACTTCCCTAATGAGGGCACCAATAAAAACCTGACAGAGGGTCTAATCCTATCCATTTAGGCTGCATTCACACATGGCCGTTTTGAGCTTCATATTGCGTGAAGCTTGTCACCCAAAAAAAGAGTTTAGGAGCTTCTTTTAGGCAACATTCTTTATGCCATGCGGCAGTGGCGGTGCATCCATAAAGGGTGCACGGGCGCCGCCCCCTCTCTATCACCATAGATAGATTCATGCATTGCATGAATTTATCTATGGTCGCTGCCACCCCCTATTCAGGTGCTGAGAGCCTGAATTACAGCGGCGGGGTATTTCTTTAAGCACCTGATTAGAGCCGTAGGCTCTAATAGGCGTCCAAAAAGGTGAACAGCAGGTGCCATGCTTGGCGGTCACAGTTCACTCAGCTTTTTTGTTAGGAAAGCAAATGAATATTCGCTTTCCTAACACTGAACCGCCTCTCTGCCAATCAGGTGCTCGTGTCTGTTACCTATCACCTGATTGGCTGAAACGACAGGTGCTGTGATTGGACGCCTATCGGGCATCCAATCATAGCATAGGACATGAAGAGAGGACGGGAGAAGACATCGAGGAGCATGGAGGACATCGCCGCCGTGACCCGCTGCCCCACCGAAACAAGGTAAGTGCCGGGCGGACGGGGATGCACACTGGCAGAATTTGATGGGCACAGTGGCAGCAATTGATGGACACACTGGCAGCAATTAATGGGCACAGTAGCGGCAATTGATGGGCACAGTAGCGGCAATTGATGGGCACACTGGCAGCATTTGATGGGCACACTGGCAGCAATTGATGGGCATGCTGGCAGCAATTGGTGGGTACAGTAGCTGCGTTTGATGGCACAGTGGCGGCAATTTATGGGTACAGTGGCTGCATTTGATGGCACAGTGGCGGCAATTGATGGCACAGTGGCTGCGTTTTATGGGCACAGTGGCTGCGCTTGATGGGCACAGTGGCTGCGTTTGATGGCACAGTGGCGGCAATTGACGGCACAGTGGCTGCTTTTGATGGGCACAGTGGCTTCGTTTGATGGGCACAGTGGCTGCGTTTGATGGGCCCAGTGGCTGCGTTTGATGGGCACAGTGGCTGCGTTTGATGGGCACAGTGGCTGCGTTTGATGGGCACAGTGGCTGCATTTGATGGGCACAGTAGCTGCATTTGATGGGCACAGTAGCTGCGTTTGGGCACAGTGGCTGCAATTATTTATTTTTTTCAGTTTGTTTGCGCCCCCCAAAAAATTTGAGCACCAGCCGCCACTGCAATGCGTTTACCATGATTGCAGCGCAGTTAATCAGGTGACAATCGCGGCAGAACCGCACTGCATTTTTTAGGTGCAATTCAAATGAATGGCATCTGAAATGTGCATTGTGAAATTTGCCATTCACGCCTGGGCATTTGGAAGTCAAGATTCAGAACGCTTATGTGTGAATGTGACCTTAATGAAAAGTGAGCCCCTTTATCTCTTCTCTATATCCCGTAGTAAATATTACAATTCAGTCTAATATCAGGATATCCAGAATCTTACCTCTGGGGCCATATAACCGTCTGTACCCACAGTTGCCGTGAGCGTTTCGGCCTCTGTGATTTCCTTCCGTGAGATGCCGAAGTCTGCAATCCTGACGTGACCCTCGCTGTCCAGTAGACTGTTCTCCGGTTTGAGATCTCTATGAAGAAAAGAAGTGAACTGTTAGCTCTGAATATCCCACATTATATTAACCACATAACAACCGGCGCACACCGATGTACATCGGCAGAATGGCACAGACAGGCAAACGGGCGTACCTGTACATCCCTTTGAATTTTTCCCCCAGCCATTGGGTGCGCGCCAACGGCGGCGTGCGCGTGTGCCCGTCCCGAGCTCCGTGAGTCGGATCGCGTGTCCCATGGACTCGATGTCCGTGGGGATACCCGCGATCATCTCACAGAGAAGAAGCCTAGTGACACTGTCACTGATCATAGCTCCCTGTATTCGGGAGTGTGATCAGTGATGTGTCACACACAGCCCCCCCCCCCCACACAGTTAGAATCACTCCCTAGGACACACTTAACCCTTCCCTAGCCCCCTAGGGGTTAACCCCTTCACTGCCAGTGTCGTTTTTACAGTAATCAGTGCAATTTAATCGCACTGATCACTGTATTAATGCCAATGGTCCCAAAAATGTGTCAAAATTGTCCGATGTGTCTGCCATAATGTCGCAGTTATGATAAAAAAAAAAAAAATCGCTGATCGCCTCCATTATTAGTAAAAAAAAAAATTATTAATAAAAATGCCATAAAACTATCCCCTATTTTGTAGATGCTATAAGTTTTGCGCAAACCAATCAATAAACGCTTATTGCGTTTTTGTTTTGTTTTTTTACCAAAAATATGTCAAGAATACGTATCGGCCTAAACTGAGGAAAAAAAAATGTTTTTTTATATATTTTTTGGGGATATTTATTATAGCAAAAAGTAAAAAATATTGCTTTTTTTTCAAAATTGTCGCTCTTTTTCTGTTTATAGCGCAAAAAATAAAAAACACAGAGGTGATCAAATACCACCAAAAGAAAGCTCTATTTATGGGAAAAAAAGGACGTCAATTTTGTTTGGGAGCCACGTCGCACGACCGCGCAATTGTCAGTTAAAGCGACGCAATGCCAAATCGCAAAAAGTGCTCTGTTCTTTTGCCAGCCAAATGGTCCGGGGCTTAAGTGGTTAAAGAAAAAAAAATACAGATATACATCTATACAAAGAAGAAAGAAGATTGATGGGTGGACATCGGCTTCTTTTATATCTGCCTACAGGAAGATCTCTGTTCCGGAGTTTCTAGCTCTGCCCACCTGCTATATTTATCATGAAGAGGTCTCACTCCTCTTGCTGGATTTTGTATAAATTGTACATTAAGCAGAATATGGCATGAGCAGGGAGCTTTCTGCAGCAGATGGAAGGAGACAGCGCAACTGGGAACGCTGGTGGCAAGTCTTCCTGATTCAATAAAACAGCAGAAGCCAAGGGGGGATTGTTAGTCAGCTAATTCTATACTTACAAATGGGCGATGCCATGAGCATGGATGTATTGCAGGCCACAAACAATCTCAGCAGTGATATGTCTGAAGGAGAAAGAAAAATATGAATTAGCATTTAAAATCATCACAGACCAATAAAAGGTACAGATGAAGAGACTTTCCCCTATAGTACATAGGGGTGTGGATGGACGGGGTTCAGTTGGAGGGGCCTGGCTGTGTCACTGCCTGTTCTCAGTGGTCAGTCACCCCCGACTCCATCACAACCCTGTCATTGGACCCCCGACTCCATCACAACCCTGTCATTGGACCCCCGACTCCATCACAACCCTGTCATTGGACCCCCGACTCCATCACAACCCTGTCATTGGACCCCCGACTCCATCACAACCCTGTCATTGGACCCCCGACTCCATCACAACCCTGTCATTGGACTTACCTTATCCTGTCGTAGCCAAATGGAGCTGAAGTTTCTATCAGTTCCCGTAGATTACCGCCACTCATGAATTCCATGACAAGGAACAGATCAGTCTGTGTGAAAATAAGAGATAAAGGTTACATTAGAGACAAGTAAGATTTCACCCTGTGGAGGAATTTAGGAAGGCACACACACCGGCACACACACCGGCACACCGTGCAACATGGAATCTTCCTTCAAGAGAAGAGAAAATAGATAAAAAGACTTACCTTTGTGTGGAATGTTCCATATAGATGAGTGATATATGGATGGTTCCTAAATTTTTTCAGTATGTCATGCTCTAGAATGTATTTGACGGATCCATATCTTGACGGTTGAACGATCTTCCCCGCCAGCTTCTGTTGAAAGGAGGGATGGGAGGCCAACACCACCTTCCCATAGGAGCCCTCTCCAAGTTCATCAAGGATGGTAAAATCTCCCATTGAAAATTTGCATGGCTTCTCCTCCATGCTGGATGGGACTGGTGGAAATGTCCCATGGACTGTGCGCTGAATTTCATTGGCCGTTGGGTCATTTTCTGGGGAGAAAAAATAAAGCAATTGTTTATATTCCTGCTATTTACACATCATTTATTGATGCTACATAGAATCGGTGGACATATAAAATGGTTGTAAACCTTAGACATGAAATAGGAACAAAGTACAAAGCACTGAGTGTAAATTATTTCTGCTGCCTGGTCCCTCTGTTATCTACAGGATCCACTTCTGACAGCTTTTCCTGATACCAAGAGAAATATAATGGCTAGAGAGGAGAGCTCCAGTACACAGCCTGTGATTGACAACAACAGCTGTGCTTGTTCTCCTTGTAGTGTGAGGAGGGGGGGTGTCCCTTCCCTCCAATCAGGGCTCAGAGCTCTTCTCCCTGAACCATGTACATTCAGATCTCCGACCCCTGCTTTGTGGTGCTGAGAGATGCCAACATATTTTGTGTACATTCTGCGGTGTACAAGTCTGTAGAGGACAGATGTCTGCAGATAAACAGGTACAACTTATGTAGGAGAATTGATTTAATCTCTGTGGATCACCTGAGTCCAGTCTCCTGTGTATATGTAGGTTGTACAATCACTTTAAATGTGTTTCCTTTTACATATGTAAGTGAATGTGATTGATGTGGTGGAAATGATCTGGTGTCACTTGTCTCTCCTTATGGGAATTCTATACATGGACGATGTGGGAGTTCTGGGCCTCGGGAGTCCATTTTCAGTGCTCGGCTTTCTGTGCCAGGACTAGTGTAAGTGCTTCTAATTGGCCACCAAGAGATAGACATCCTAATGTGATCTCTGACTGTGCTGAGATTTTGGTGATAAAGACCACCGATCTGCTACATTACATACGCAGGCTGTGCTTCCTCCTCAGTATATTTGTGATTTACTCTTCTTTCCTCTCATTGCAATGCCATCATTCTGCTTATCCTAATTAATAATCATTCCAATATTCTATATTGGTTTTATCTCATCCAATCTTCCCTTAGAGAACAGCGGGGCTCTGACGGGTCCATTTCTGCACAGTGAGTGAAGACAGACTTGTCATCCGCCTGCTCAGCAGGGGGTCAATGGAGAGATCCCCCACTGAGCTAGTGGAGTCCATCCAGCGGATCCGCCCCGTGTAAAAGGGGTCTGAGGCTCCATTCACATCTATGCATGCTGCTTCCAAGCGTTTCTGCAGTGCTTTTCGCTATGCTTTCTGCCGCAATTTTACCGCGATATCGCGTTTTTTATGGGTTTTTTTTGGGGGGGGGGGGATTTGTTGTTGGGCAGATTTAAAAATGCAAAATGCAAATTGTGGCAAAATCACAGCAAAATCGCGGTAAAGACGCACTATATGCTTCTCCTTTGAAATCTTTAAAGCAAAAAAAAAGGAACAAAGCACAGTTTTGCGTTTAAAAAAGTCCCTGACACTTTCCAAAAACGCAAAGGCACAAAAATGCATGGATGTGAACATGTTCCATAGGAACCCATGTTAAAAAAAAAAATGTTCAGCATTCCTGCAAAAAACATGAAAAAAACGCATTGGTGTGAATGAAGCCTAAGCTTACAGTGGGGCGGCCTGTCAGGTCTGTACATCTCCTTCACACCTGATAGCTGTCACCTCACACCTGTTACCTTCAAATCTGATTGGCTGCCCAACGGTCAACTGAAAAAAGTCAGCCAACTGACCAATGCTGCTGCTAATTGCAAGTCATTGTCTCATTATTTCCTATCCTACAAGAAGGATCCCAATGGAGAGATTTCCTTTCATTATCATTATCGTTGTCCCCATTCGATTTATTCCTGTCCTGGTGGATCTTCCATCACTTTCTATCTTGGTGACATTGGTGATCAGATAGAGAGGGTGAATCTCCCTAATGGGGACCTTCCGGGGGTTCTAACACCTCCCTACTCTATGTAGTGATCCTCCTTGATGTATATAGCAGTGACCCCAGTGTATATAGTATATATATATGTAGGTCCTACACTGTTGTCCCCATTAGATTTATTCCTGTCCTGGTGGATCTTCCATCACTTTCTATCTTGGTGACATTGGTGATAAGATAGAGAGGGTGAATCTCCCTAATGGGGACCTGACAGGAGATAATTCATCATAAGCCCCCCATATGTTCAACTATAAATAAAGGAAAATGTTTTTATTGTGAAGTGTTATGAGGGGGGTGTGTCTCACTGTTGCTATGGAGATAAAGGGTCTCGCTGTGTAATTGGTGTCTCCACAGAGGGCCGTACAAGCCCAGAGGACCCCCCGCCACCAACAAACCTGTCCAGGGGATTGGCAGGAAAGCTGCAGGTATCGGGGAAAGGGGAGGAGTCTGCAGAGCCAATCCAACAGGTAGGCCATGTGATAATGATCAGTCCCCCAAGGAGCTTACAATCTAATCTCCCTAACTCACATTCATACACATACTAGGGCCAATCTACCTCCCTGCATGTCTTTGTAGTGTAGGAGGAAACCCACGCAGGCGCAGGGAGAACATGCAAACTCCAGGCAGGGGGGGCGCTGTGGTTGGGAATTGAAGCGACGACCCCGGTGCTGCTGCCAGGCAGAAGAGCGAACCACTTCATTCCTGTAACTTGTGGTGGGACTGCAGCTTCTTGTTGTATGTTTCTGTACAATGTAACAGCTCCTATGCTGCACTGCATGTGGATGAAGCTGGACTGCTAGGAAGATCTTAGTCTGCCAGAGACAAGCAGGTACTCATCGGGCCGTTTTATATAAATGTCATTTTATGAAAAGAGAGAAATGAGGGTGAAAAGAGAATCGTTTGTATAGAGAGGGAAGATGGTGGGGGGAGGGGGTGGTGCTTGGAGGATATTATGGGACAGAAATCTGCTGATGGAGCTGGTGCGCGGTCTGGACACGGGAATGTGGGAGGAGCTTCATATTGATTGTGGGAGGAGCTTATTCATAAAAGCGCATTGTACCATGTGACCTGGTCATTTCCTTTTTGGGTGATTGGTGGATATCCATTGAGGGGAGAATATTGGATGAAGAAACACTGATTTGGTGGTTTTTGGTGATAGAATAACGTGTGATTGACCCAGAGGTCCTCAGGGTTCTGGGGGGAGGGGCATTAGCGCCATCACTGGCGGGGGAGGGGCACTTTTTCTATTGAATTTTAAGGATAAAAGCATGGGGGATGGGATGACGTTTGATAAATACAGTAAGACGGAATTTTGTGGATGAACATTTTCAAGGACTTTTTTTTGGGGGGGGGGGGGGTTTCACGTTTTTTTACAAATCTGGATATTGATTTGATGATGTAATGTGCGGTGTTGTATCCCGTGTTTTATCTTCATATGTCTTTCACAAATGTGAATATTTAGGATCTATTGTATGGTGAGGAATGATATGGAAATGATATTGTTGGAAATATAGATCAGCAGTTAGTAGTGATAATCAGCACATTGATTATCAGCGCAGCCCCCATGAGAGGTGCCAGCCATTTGATGGTTTGACAGTTTGGTTGAGAGCACAACCAATGTGACAGTTAGCATTTCCGACATGCCAGAAATAGAAATGTTTTTTGAAACTGGTAAATCGATGGGATTCATTCCTCTTTAATACAAGTAGAAACCGTTTTTTTTATATAAATAATGCACAGGCACGAGGCATGCGCAGTGATACCTTACATACGTCCGCGGAGCGGCGGTGACGTCAGACGCCGGCCGCTCCGGAGTCGAATACTTAAACGGGGAGACTCATCTATGCTCCCGTCATTCCTCTGCTGGACATCACGAAGCAAGGAGGATTTTTCCTCCTCGGCACATTCAATCCCTGGACATCTCTCTACAAGGTAGGAAGCCCTTTCTCGTGGCAGCCTATACATTTTCATAACAATCCTAAATTTTACACTTAAATCTTAATTCCAGTTACGGATGTGGCTATTTTTATTGCTTAGGTTCTGGATTCAGGTGCAGGCTGATCCTGCCTCCTCCCCTTCCAGACCTGCCAAACATCTCCACATTGAAGTCTTTTGTTCCCTTACATCCCATGACGGTGCTTATGTCCCATTCAACACCCAGGATGTCATTCATAATGAATATTGATTCTATCTAAAAATACATCAAAGGTAAAACCAACTGAATATTTCTATATATCATGATTTCTGTATTGAAAACTATCAATCAGACTCTCTATACAAATACTTTATACAATTATAATTATTTCTGCCCTGTGGTTTCAACTAGGACATTACAAAGTGTGACCCTACAAGTATTACCTCTGCAAGTTATTTGGGGATTCAGAAACTCGGTGAGAGAGGGCTCCTTTATGGATGAATTTTTTCATTGCCTGGTGATCTTCAGCTTCATTTTATAATTTATAATTTTGGTCACAGAGTTTATGTTTTAGGTAAGGTTGAGAATCTTCTTTTGTGTTTTATATATATATATATATATATATATATATATATATATATATATATATATATATATATATATATATATATATATATATATATGTTTTTTTTACTGCAGCAATAATTGCAATATATCAACACAGACTTATATATGCATTTTGCAATGTCTTATAAACTTTCAATTTGATCTATCAATTTCCCTCATTATCAATAACTGCTGAAATTTATGATCTTACACTGTACTGATTATTATTTTTTCTTTATGCAAATTCTAGTTCGTACTAACGGTACCACATGATCTCCTGAAGAAGCTCCACAGAGCGAAACATGTTGAGAAAACAAGTGGTATCTGTAATATAAACTGTTGTTACATTTTATATTTACACTTTGAAAATATTGTATTATATGTGGCCTTTACCAGGCTCTTTTTAATCAATTTGTAATAAAATTTATTTTTTACTTCAATATGGTTTCAATACCTATTGTAAACACTGACACCTCTAAAGTCCCTAGGCTTCATGCCTAAAGCCCCTTCTTTTGCCGTCTATCAGTGCCGTCTATCAGTGCTCATCAGTGCCGTCTATCAGTGCCCATCAGTGCCTTCTATTAGTGCCCATCAGTGCCCATCAGTGCCTTCTATCAGTGCCCATCAGTGCCCATCAGTGCCTTCTATCAGTGCCCATCAGTACCTTCTATCAGTGCTCATCAGTGCCTTCTATCAGTGCTCATCAGTGCCTTCTATCATTGCTCATCAGTGCCGTCTATCAGTGCTCATAGGGCCTTCTATCAGTGCTCATCAGTGCCTTCTATTAGTGCTCATCAGTGCCTGCTATTAGTGCTCATCAGTGCCTGCTATTAGTGCTCATCAGTGCTCACCAGTGCCTTCTATTAGTGCTCATCAGTGCCTGCTATTAATTTCAATCAGTGCTGTCTACCTTCTCAGGACAGCACAGCTCTGAGCGGAGATCATGTGTCATAGAACAATAGCACAACAGAGACACCGGCGGCATTAATGTTCTATTTGTCGGTCCTCTCTGGCACAGATGAGAGAGGACACACAGCTGATCTCACGGCTCCCCCCTCTCCTGTGTGCTCCGCGAGCAGTCAAGTGTGAAGCTAAAGAGCTCACATTTCCCGCGGAGCACAGAGGAGAGGGGAGGGGGAGAAGGGGGAGCAGTGAGATCAGCTGGGAACTCATCAGGGGCGGATGCTCCCAAGTATCTAAGAAAAATAGGATGTTTAATCTGGTGTGGCACTAATGATAGTAAAAACATAGGCGAGAAAGCCCAACCTAAGTACTTACATATAAACACTGGTAAATGGAGAGAGTTTGTAGGGTATGGGACTGAGGCCAGCAGAACAATGTCCATCCCGGAAGCTGGGGTATTGTGGGGCCGCATACAGTTGAGGGATGTAGCACAGAGCTGCAGAGAAGGGGGAGTGAGTAAAAAGCTCCACAACCCATGCCATGGTAAACCAAAGATCCTAAAAGTTGGCATATGATCTAGGTGAAATGGATAAAAGACACTACTTAGGTATGATGTACCCACTCAGGGAATATGCCGGCATGGTGACTAGTATATAGATTACCTTGGTGGCTGATTGGAGATGTGGAGGATCCCTGTGTCATCTGGCATCTAGCTCGCCATGAGAGTAATGGCTGTGTGTGAGCGGCGTGTTAAGTGCACGCCATACAGCTGCACGCTGGCTCCTACCAACGTCACGCAGCGCAGCACGTACAGGGAGGGGCTCCGGTATGGCAGCTGGAATGGTAATAACCGCGCCAGATGTTGGGCTTTCTCGCCTATGTTTTTACTATCATTAGTGCCACACCAGATTAAACATCCTATTTTTCTTAGATACTTGGGAGCATCCACCCCTGATGAGTGTATAAACACGAAACGCGTCGGACAATCTAGGATGCCTACATACATCTCCACCAGCAACCAACCAATTTTGAACAATTATGCCCTTATTCATTGATATTTTGTCATTATTTGTACTTTGCTGCTTCCACCACTGTTACTACATATATATACTCATGGGAATTGCTCATTGATCTCTATTATTGCCATGTATTTATTAGTTGACACTATGTTGCATGCTTGACGTACCATGTTAGATATATGCACTGCCATATTGTCATGCGTTTCCAAGTTGATATGATTATTATGTCTCTTTTATTCATGCTGTATTTTGTACCTATGCGCAATCCTATGACCCATATATGTATCACACTCTCCATGTTAATAAACATATGATCTCTTTTAACATGTTCTCACCATGTCTTGTACCTCGATCAAAGTCCCACAAACTCCCATTTTTAATTTAAGTTTACAGTGGGGCTGCCTGTTAGGTCTGTACATCTCCTTCACCTCACACCTGTTACCTTCAAATCTGATTGGCTGCCCAACGGTCAACTGAAAAGTCAGCCAACTGACCAATTCTGCTGCTAATTGCAAGTCATTCTATCCTACAGGAAGGATCCCAATGGAGAGATTTCCTTTCATTATCTGTTCTATAAACACAGCAAGACTTGGGAAGAAATATCTCAGTCCCCTCCTAGACCGTTGTCCCCATTAGATTTATTCCTGTCCTGGTGGATCTTCCATCACTTTCTATCTTGGTGACATTGGTGATCAGATAGAGAGGGTGAATCTCCCTAATGGGGACCTGACAGGGGTTCTAACTAGGGGTGTGGAAAATGATCGCCGCATCGATGCATCACGATTCTGCCCTTTCCGATTCTGCATCAATGCGGTATCCGGCCATAATCGATTATGCATGACGTCATGCTGGCTCCTCCCCCCGCACAGCAGCGTCTGCTGGTGATTACAAGCCACCGATCAGCTGGCTGAGCCTGGCGCTGTTCCCCGTCAATGGGAGATGTAGCCTCAGCTACTGCCCCCACCCAGGCTCTCCCCCTCCTCAGACACTGGACACCCCTCGGAGCCCCACGGAGCTGTGAGACAGATCACTGTAGCTGTCATCACATCCGTGGGAGCGGCGGAACAATCAGGGTTGCCATAGTCCCTGGAGATCCTGCACTGTGGGGGGCATTGCAGTGTTTCCAGCCCCCCATTATCCCTGTAGTATGTCTGCAGTCTCTCACCATCTCCTGTATCATGTCTGCAGTCTCTGACCATCTCCTGTATCATGTCTGTTGTGTTTTTTTTTTTTAAGAACAGATTAAAAAAAAATGGAGTTCTCCTGACTGCTTGAATTTTTTTTTAATGAAAACCGCGCGCAGTAATCTTGATGCATCACGGAATCGAATCGTTGACCTGATAATCGTAATCGAATCGTTAGGCAAGTGAAGATGCGCACCTCTAGTTAGTATCAATGATCTTTACCACACCAGTCATAGGATGACGCTGTACTGCACTGGTGACAGCATGTAAAAAAATATATATATATATATATATATATTGAAAAAAAAACTAATTTTATTTAGTTTCTACATTTTGCAAAAAATTGTGACATAAAATGGCAACAATAAACTTGCCATGCCTCTTTCTAAATTCCTTGGAGTGTCTACTTTCCAAAAAGGGGCCATTTGGGGGTTATTTGTACTGTCCTGGCATTTTAGGGCTTCAAGAAATGAATTAGTACATTATGTGTGATCAATTTTGAAATATATATATGTGATTACTGCTGTCCCCAGTCCCCATTACTAGCACCTCCATCTTTGATGGTCCAAAGTACTCTGCTTGTCCTCCGGGAAGCAGCAGAGCCCTGCAGCAAATCTGTGCATGTGCGGGTGTGCGAATGTGGTGCGATTAGGAAGGTATGAGAAATTATTTTTGGTCTGAACAGGTGCCGAAAGTCGTCTACCTTCTTAATTGCATCCTGTTTGTGTGTGGGTGCATAGGCACATGTGCTGAAGGTCTCTGCTGGGTACTGAAGGCCGGTGTCTTGCCAAGAAAGTTCCCCCGGCGGATAAGGACCCCCCTCTACTGCGCAGGCGCAGCGCTTGCGCACTAGCAACAATAAGGGAGCCGCCGAAAAGAGCCGAAGCTGAACACCTGAGTCAGCTGTACACGGCGCTTGCGCACTACACTCTACCCTATGTCCACGTTAAAGCCCCACCATCCAAGTGGACATAGAGTCAGAATAATAATATACGGGAGGGGCGAGCGTAGCGAGCCCGCAAGGGGCATGTTACAAACTCTTTTTTTATTAAAATAGTCTTCGCACGCATGCGCCGTGTACAGCTGACTCAGGTGTTCAGCTTCGGCTCTTTTCGGCGGCTCCCTTGTTGTTCCTACTGCGCAAGCGCTGTGCCTGCGCAGTAGAGGGGGGTCCTTATCCGCCGAGGGGAGCTTTCTCGGCAGAACACCAGAATGAAGGTCTGCTTTAGTGGAAGTCACATTGGTGGATAATTATTGTGGTGTAATGTTCAGTGTCACCAACAGAGGGCGGTGCTCTCTGATGATAATACCTGAGTGTGATTAATTTGGGGCAAAAGTGTAAGTTACCCCAACAGTTCATATTCCTGATACACTATATTGTCAAAAGTATTAGGACGTCTACATTTATACGCACATGAACTTTATATTTAAAGTTTTTATTGTGGGTATAAAAGACATAACGGGTAAAAGCATAAACGCGGACGCAGCCGCTGTAGTAAACATACGGGTGGAACAATATATCCGTTCAAGGTCAAATACATATACCATAACATAACGTATATCACTTATCAATAGGTAAATGGTCAATTAAGAATCAAGAATCAAGAATTTTTCGTTCTTTCAGAGATCAACATGTGGTATTAAATATAGTCATTTTATAATGGATCTTGTGGCTAGACTCTGATGTGGGGATAGAGAGATAAGAGTGGGGGTATACCGGGGGAGGATGGGGCGGAGCTTTGTCAAGGGGGTGACTAAGGGGTAACTAGTTGTCTTCTCGAGGGCATTTCAGGTTATAGCCTGTTTGTATTCATCCGTCGTGACGAAGTTTAACCAGGAAGACCATAGTTTGCTAAATTTAGAGGGGGTGTCTTTTGCTTGATGTACTAGTTTCTCCATTTCCGCGTTTTCTTGTAGACGTCTAATCCAGTCTTCTACAGACGGTGGTTCTGGGGAGTGCCATTTAGCTGGGATGCACATCTTCGCCGCATTTACCATATGCATGGCAAGTGAGCGAAGGTAGGCACTTTTCGGGATCAAGGAGTGATGTAACAGAAATTGCACTGGTGAGAAGTCAAGAGTGTAAATGCTTATCTGATTTGTAAGTCGGCGAAGCTCCTTCCAGAAAGGTTGCAGTTTAGGACATGTCTACCAAATATGTAAAAGCGATCCCAGCTCCCCCTCACATCTCCAACATTGTGAGGAGAGTGAAGGATAGATTTTGTGTAGCCTAAGGGGGGTTCTATACCATCTTGAGAATATTTTGAATGCATTCTCTTGTGCATATATGTTTACTGTTCCCTTGTGCATACATGTATATATAAAATAAAGGAAAAAAACTGCGCTTGGAAAAGATAAATGGAAAAGACAAGCTGCGGTTATAAGTGTGGGCCACCAAAAAATCAAAAAAAGGAAAAAACCGCGCTAAAAAATGATATAAACAATAGTCCAATTGTGAACTCTCAAAACTTAAATAAGTATTAAATAAAACGAATAGTCCCAATTACAGTCCAGGCAAAGAGAATAAGTATGTGATATAAAGATGGTTCTTCCAGGGGAAACAGTGATGGACACAGTTAGCAGAACACACCGATATAAATTGCGCTTACCAGAAGTAAGCCGTAAACAGGCGAGTGGTTTAAACCCAGCCTGGGCCTTTAAATGTACGCTCCAGATGGAACAGAAAGGGCGCCCTCGTCCCGTGGATCCACAAATTATGGTCCGAAAAAAATATATAACAAAAATATAGCGTAATATTGTTTACATAAACACCACACCAAACCAGAAAGAAAGTGACACTCAATAGACCTTAAATCATGTGTGATCATATAAGACAATGTCGTGAGTGTCATGCAATCATGCAAAAATAGATAGAATCAAAGAGTCAAAAAATATATAAATAATTAAATTATAAATGAGTGAGAAATGCAACGACTCCCAAAATCTGCTTACCAGATATAGTTGGACAGTCGGCGTGTATAGATCACCCCAAAATTATGTGACAGATTGTGAGGAAACTCCCACCAGGTGCTGAGAAGGCTAATGATACGAGCTGCTTACCAGAAACAGACCCTCATATGCAGATATAGTGAGACCAGGAGCCAAACACCAAAGGAGCAGATAATAAACAGACCTTAGGGAATGTTCCCTTACCAGACAAATAAAGCAGAAAGGCAGGTGTATCACGGTCTCAGCCAGACTCCCAAGCGGAACGGTGTAACCACGTCTTGCCCTCTCAGTCTGGACTCAGCAGCACATATATAATGAAGAGCCAATAGTGTAATACTGCGTATAGTAGGTTTATTATAAAAGAGTAACACTTACATAGATACGAGTTTTAAAAGCGAAAGTAAAATCGAAGCCGGCCGGCCTCCGGACACACTCCCGTCCTCAATCGAATGACGTGGTGACGTCAGCACGCCCCTCCCAGACGCGTTTCGTCATACGTTTGACGTTCTCAATGGGGAACAGGCAGCGTGCTGAGCCACCACGTTATAAGCCCAACTCAAGCCTCGCTCTGAGTCCCGTTAGGGAAAAAAAACCCACAGTGCCATCTTAAGTATGGGCATCATCATCTATAGACAAACACACAGTGCCATCTTGAGTATGGGCATCATCGTCAATTAACATACAGAGCGGGGTCATATAGGCATCCCACTAAAAAAAGGTGCTCACACCTCTAGTTACATAGGGACAGCTTAAAATACCATACAGTTAGGCTAAAGATAATATAATCTAAAGACCGTACAATCTAAAGACCACAGCAGAGAAAACAACACATTTGTCTCCCTCTCTCACTATGAACGTCTAAGATAAACCCCTGTAGACTGTGTGAAATATAATAGTTCTAAACCTTATTAGGGCAGGTGAACATAGGGCTAGACATGCATAACAAAGCCATACACATAACAAAAATAAAATTGAAATTAATATAAAAAGAAAACCAATGATAACACCCACAAGAGCGAAAATATTATAACATATAAGTGGGCGGATATAAGTGGGTAAATATAAAAAAATTTTAAAATATAAGAAATAGAAAACCATGAATCTAATTGGATAATCCTATATTTCAAAAGGCAGGAGACGCCATAAACTAGAAGCAAAGCTAAAAGCTAAACCAGCATTGTGGACAGAGTCTAAACTGGCCCTAACGATGTTAGTCACCAATTCCAGTATATACTATTCCCCCTCAGTTAGATGGTCACATAAATAGCACATCAGGAATTGTCTATAAAGGCGTTAATGTCCACATCTATATTCAGTCCGTGTGGCGCATAACTTTTTATTCTATGAACCCAAGACATCTCTAATTTTGAAATGTCTCGTACCATAGAACTCCCTCGCCAATACGGTCTATACCGATCAATACCAACATTAAGAGTATTGGAGGGATCTCTGTCATGCGCCAAACGCTAATGCTTTGAAACTGAATGGTTTTTGAACCCTGTCAGAATATTAGTGATATGTTCGTTGAGCCTCACCTGAAGGGGGCGTTTAGTCCGTCCCACATATTGCAAGCCGCAGGGGCATTTCAACATGTAAACTACCCCAAGAGTAGAACACGTAATAAATAGGGTAATGGAATGGGATTGGCCGGTTGCTGTAGATATAAAAGTCTGGGTTCTCCTGTTAGAACAGGAATTGAAGGAACATACACGACATCTGTTACATTTATAGAAACCGGTCAACTGTTCAAAAAAAGGGGTTCTTACAGTTGGAGGATCTAAGACACCGGGGGCCAATTTATTTCTGAAAGTGGGTGCCCCTTTAAAAACAGTTATGGGTTTTGACGGTAGAGCTTCCCTCAGAACCCTATCATTAGTGATAATATGCCAGTGTTTGGAAATTAGTTGTTTTACCTCCTTGTGTTGAAGGGAATAGGTGGTGATAAAGGGAACTCCCAGGTTTTGGTTTAAGTTATTAGGCCGTGGTCTGTCCTGTAATAAGAGTTCTCTATCCATACCCCGTACATTTTCCAAAATGGGCAAAAGATTATCTCTGGTATATCCCTTTTCAAGGAATCTCTCAGTGAGGGTATTACTTTGTGTTAGGAAAGTAGCGGAGTCCGAACAATTCCTGCGAATTCTCATATACTGGCTTTTGGGAATTCCATTAAGCCAAGGTCTGTGGTGACAGCTTTCTAATGGAATATATGAATTGCGATCACTTTCTTTAAAGAAAGTGGATGTGGACAAACAGTTACCCTCTATATTTAAAGTAAGATCCAAAAAATGGATCTGGGTTTGGCTCAACTCAAAGTTCAGATGGATACCTCGGTTGTTGGCGTTGAGGGAGGACAGGAACTCCTGGAGCTCCTGGCCATCACCATCCCATAGGAGGAGGATGTCATCTATATATCTTGCCCACAGGACAAGATGGGGACTCCGGTGGGCATAGATGACATCCTCCTCCCACTTGGCCATAAAAAGATTCGCCAAGCTGGGGGCATATTTAGCCCCCATAGCGACACCACGGCTTTGGCGATAAAAACGATCTGAAAACCAAAAATAATTATGGGAGGCTGCAAAGCCAAGCAGCTCCATGATAAAGGAAATCTGGTCTGTATGAAGGCCAGAATCCCTAACCAGAGCACCATTGACCGCCTCCAAACCCATATCGTGGGGGATAATGGTATATAGGGAAGTGACATCGGCACTCCCCATCCACATACCGGGTTTCATGGAAACATTGGAGAGAAGGTTTAGCACATGGCGTGTGTCCTTAATGTAAGAGGGCATTCTCTGCACAAGAGGCTGTAAAAAGAAATCAATATATCTGCCCACCCGGGACGTAACAGAATCAATCCCACTCACAATGGGACGTCCCGGGGGGCAGACAGGGTTTTTATGAACCTTTGGTAAATAATAAATGATGGGAGTCTTGGGAGCTTTGGGAATTAGGAATGCGCTTTCCTTTTCTTTAAGGATTCCCAATGCGGAGCCTCTAGAGATGATCTTGCGGAGCTCCCTCACATAGCCATTTTTGGGATCGGAAGGGAGGGGAGTGTAGGTGTCAGTATCCCCAAGGATCCTAGCCATTTCGGCCATATAATCCTTCCAGTCCAGGACCACTATCCCTCCCCCCTTGTCCGCAGGGCAGACAACTAGATCCTTATTTTTACACAAAGTCTCCAGGCCCTCTTGTATAATTTTTGAGCTTTTAGCTCTTTTGATTTCAATCTTCTCTAAATCCCTAAGAACTACATCCCTGAACACTTTCAACACAGGAGCAAGTGTTCCTGGGGGGTTGAACAGCGATGCATTTGCCAAACCTGAATGGGTGAACTGGTCAGGGAATTGGGAATTTCTTATGATGGGATTTCCTACCATATATCCTTTGATGTTAAGTTTACGAACAAACTTATGTACATCCATATAAGTTTGGAAATGGTTTAGACTCCTTGGGGGGGCAAATTTGAGACCCTTGTCTAAAACCACTTTTTCAGAATGGGATAATTCCTTGGTGCTCAAATTAAAGATACCCTGTCCAATTATACCCTGGCTCTTTTTTGTTCGCAGTCGCCTCCCCCCTCTAGTTCCTCGTTTCTTTCCACTGGCCTTTTTAGGCCTTGGCCCGGTCTGGAAAAACCCCAAGTTCTGGGGCCACCAGAGGTTGGACCCGTAAAATTGGGCACCATCGAATTTTGAGGGGGATAGGACATAGAGGGAACCTGACTGTCCTGTTGGCGTACATACGGCCCCTGAGGGTCTGGCCCACCTTCATATGGGTTCATATCACTCATGGGGAAGAACCTATTCTGTGTGGGAAGATTATAATCCCAATCAGAAACATAAGGTTCCTGATAGGTTGGTCTCTGGGGTGGATCGTAATTTTGACTAGGTTCCCACCATTCCTGGTATCCTGAGCCATAACCCCTGCCTCTATTTGAGTTGGGTAGGTTACGCCCTCTACCACCATTAGGGTGGTTTCCCCTCCATGGGGGTGGTGTAGAGTGACGGGTCCCTCCACCCCTTTGGCCATAATTGGCTCTAGGGGGCCCTGGGTTATAAGGTTGCTGTGGGGGAATGCTATTGGACTTGGTAGTCCCTACCGGTCTTTGGGGAGATTGATACCTCTGGGGGCCTCTCTGATTCTTTACAGGGGGGCCCTTTTTAACATTTTTTACAGATTGAGACTGTCTAGGGGGAGCTCCCGAATTTGTCCCCTGACCCTGAGTGGACACCTCCATTTCAGTACTGGTTTGAGCAGCCAAGTCATCAAGCATTCTTTTTTGCCAATCAAAAACCATATTGTTACAGTAATCATTCAGATCACGATTGTATTTTTTCTTTTTCTTGAACTTTTGGTCCCTATCCTCTTTCTCAAGAACTTTCAACAAGCTCTGAGATCTTTCTCTATACTCATCACTCTCTTTGTTGGCACTGAGTTTATCTTTGATAGTCTTAATCTCAGTGTCAATTTTAGATAGTTTGGCAGTTTTCCTGTCGATCAGGAATCGGAGGAGTGATAAACCCGCCTGGTTGAAATATTTAAACCACTCCTCCAATTCCGTTTCGCCATTCTGTGGGGAAACCTCCCACCTTAAACTCCTTGGAACCATCAAATTTTTTATATAAGTCTCAAGGTAAGCTATATCCCATTGGGTATGGGTTTCTGAAATCATGAGGTTCTTTAATCTTATAAAGAGCCCCCCCAAATCATTCTCATCGTCTTTATATAACTCAAAGACACCCTCAGTGTTGACCACTTTTTGAGCTCTAAAATCAAAAATGTCCATGACTGGGCATCAACCAGCTGCAGTAATAAACAATAAACACAAAATAAAGGAAAAAAACTGCGCTTGGAAAAGATAAATGGAAAAGACAAGCTGCGGTTATAAGTGTGGCCCACCAAAAAATCAAAAAAAAGGAAAAAACCGCGCTAAAAAATGATATAAACAATAGTCCAATTGTGAAGTCTCAAAACTTAAATAAATATTAAATAAAACGAATAGTCCCAATTACAGTCCAGGCAAAGAGAATAAGTATGTGATATAAAGATGATTCTTCCAGGGGAAACAGTGATGGACACAGTTAGCAGAACACACCGATATAAATTGCGCTTACCAGAAGTAAGCCGTAAACAGGCGAGTGGCTTAAACCCAGCCTGGGCCTTTAAATGTACGCTCCAGATGGAACAGGAAGGGCGCCCTCGTCCCGTGGATCCACAAATTATGGTCCGAAAAAAATATATAACAAAAATATAGCGTAATATTGTTTACATAAACACCACACCAAACCAGAAAGAAAGTGACACTCAATAGACCTTAAATCATCTGTGATCATATAAGACAATGTAGTGAGTGTCATGCAATCATGCAAAAATAGATAGAATCAAAGAGTCAAAAAAATATATAAATAATTAAATTATAAATGGGTGAGAAATGCAACGACTCCCAAAATCTGCTTACCAGATATAGTTGGACAGTCGGCGTGTATAGATCACCCCAAAATTATGTGACAGATTGTGAGGAAACTCCCACCAGGTGCTGAGAAGGCTAATGATACGAGCTGCTTACCAGAAACAGACCCTCATATGCAGATATAGTGAGACCAGGAGCCAAACACCAAAGGAGCAGATAATAAACAGACCTTAGGGAATGTTCCCTTACCAGACAAATAAAGCAGAAAGGCAGGTGTATCACGGTCTCAGCCAGACTCCCAAGCGGAACGGTGTAACCACATCTTGCCCTCTCAGTCCGGACTCAGCAGCACATATATAATGAAGAGCCAATAGTGTAATACTGCGTATAGTAGGTTTATTATAAAAGAGTAACACTTACATAGATACGAGTTTTAAAAGCGAAAGTAAAATCAAAGCCGGCCGGCCTCCGGACACACTCCCGTCCTCAATCGAACGACGTGGTGACGTCGCAGCACGCCCCTCCCAGACACGTTTCGTCATACGTTTTTGTTTTTGTTTTTTTGATACATGTATATATGTTTTCCCAGTCTTGGTCTGATAGATCGATTGAGAGTTCTTGTTCCCATTTGCGGCTGGCCCAATTCGATTTTGGGTTCTGGTCTGTGAATAGCAAAGCGTACGTATAGGAAATTAGGTGACATAAGGGTTCAGTTTTCAAGCATAACGATTCGAAGGGGGTGGTTTGTCTTGACCATTCAGGTGGGGGCTTAGGTTTGTCAATAAAGTGTCTAATTTGTATGTACATCCAAAAAGGAAATGTGCCATTTGTCATCCGTGTGGCTAGATTGGGTTGGGAGATGAGGTGGCCTCTTTCGAAGAATTGTTCTGCTCGAATGGTAGGGTGTGGCCATGATTCTGTCAGAAAGGATGTGGAGACTCCTGGTGAAAAGTCTGGGTTGTGGCGAAGTGGAGTCATGGGGCCTAAAATTGACGATATTTTGTGTTTGTGGCAAGTTTCACGGAAGGAAATTAATGTCGGGTGAATGAGCAGGTGGTTTTTGCAAGTCAAAGGGGTTTGTTTTGGGGCTATCCAAGGGGTTTGGAACAGCAGGAGAGAGGACATAGAGTGTTCTAGCTGAACCCAAGCTTTAACCTTGGAGTGGGTGTTTCCATCAATAATTCTAGCTAGATGGCAAGCTTGGTGGTAATTCTGTAGGTCTGGGAGACCTATGCCTCCTTTGAGTTTAGGGACGGTAAGTCTAGAGTAGCTTAATCTTGGACGCACATGAACTTTAATGGCATCCCAGTCTTAGTCTGTAGGGTTCAATATTGAGTAGGCCCACCCTTTGCAGCTATAACAGCTTCAACTGTTCTGGGAAAGCTGTCCACAAGGTTTGGGAATGTCCAGGGGTGGCCCGTCCTTTAGGGGCGCCCGGGTGCCGCCCCCCTATCCTCTCTACCCCCTATATGTAGTGGATAGATTCATGCAATCTATCCAAAGATAGATTCATGCAACCCCCCCCAAAAAAAAACACCAGCTGCCACTGAGTGTGTCTATGGGAATGTTTGACCATGCTTCCAGAATCGCATTTGTGAGGTCAGGCACTGATGTGGATGAGAAGGCCTGGCTCAATCCTCGTTCCAATTCATCTAAAAGGTGTTCTATCGGGTTGAGGTCGCTCATGTCTATATGGACCTTGCTTTGTGCACTGGTCCAAATCATTTGGTGGAGGGGAGATTATGGCGTGGGGTTGTTTTTCAGGGGTTGGGCTTGGCCCCTTAGTTCCAGTGTAGGGAACACTTAAAGTGTCAGCATACCAAGACATTTTGGACAATTTCATGCTCCCAACACCATAGAACACCTTTGCGAGCCAGCCCATCTCGTCCAACATCAGTGCCTGACCTCACAAATGAGCTTCTAGAAGAATGGTCAAACATTCTCATGGACACACTCCTAAACCTTGTGGACAGCCTTCCCAGAGGAGTTGAATCTGTTATAGCTGCAAAGGGTGGGCCAACTCAATACTGAACCCTACGGACGAAGACTTGGGTGCCATTAAAGCTCATGTGCGTGTAAAGGCAGGTGTCCCAATACTTTTGACAATATAGATAGAACACATAAACACATAGAATATGTGTTTGTTGTACCATGTTCTTGTATGGAAATGTATCCTATTCTCTCTGTATAGCTTCCTTTGTGTGACATTCCTGATGATCCTGCTAGTCACTCTGCTTTCCTATTTTAAAGACCATACCAGGGCATGAAAGCACATTCATCCCAGCATAGTCAGTTTTCTTCTTTCCATTCAAGACATGTGCTGATATGCCCCTTGCACAGCTAATCACTGCAAAGATCAGTGTACTGCTGTTTCTCTCCCTCTTGCTGACACGACCCCCTGCAGTCTCCACCCCTAGACCCCTTTCACACTGGAGCGGTTTGCAGGTGCTATTGCTCTAATAATAGCGCCTACAAACCGACCCAGTGTGAAAGGGGCCTTAGAGAGCTAGGGGTGGAGACTGCAGGGGGTCGTGTCAGCAAGAGGGAGAGAAACAGCAGTACACTGATCTTTGCAGTAAAACAGCCGCTGCTAGCAGGAAAAAAGTCCTGCTAGCAGCATCTTCGGAGCGGTGAAGGAGCGGTGTATACACTGCTCCTTCACCGCTCCTGCCCATTGAAATCAATAGGACAGTGCGGCTATACCACCGGCAAAGCGCCTCTGTAGAGGCACTTTGCTGTGTTTTTTAACCCTTTCTCGGCCGCTAGCGAGGTAAAACCGCCCCGCTAGCGGGCAAATACCGACGGTAAAGCGCCGCTAACAATATCGGCGCTTTACCGCCAACGCCGTCCCCGCCCCAGTGTGAAAGGGGCTTTATGCAGCTGAGAACGGAGGTCAGAGTAAAAAAATAGTTATATATACACACACATTTTACCTTGCATTCCTATTTTTAACTGAATGGGTTGTTTTACAAGAAGGGGGTTCAAATACATGTTAATGTGAGCATGATGGTTCCACTTGGTGAATCCATCTTGGGGCAATATATTCTGTGAGATCTACCAAATAGTCGGGTACTTTTGACATAGAGATTTATGTGACATCACATTGCCCCCTACTGTCACTTATTAGAATCTTGAGTTCTGTAATTCTATTTAGCCGTTTGCTTCTGTAGGGGGCATTATACAGGATGGGGTGAGTTATTGTCCGGACGTTGTGTTTGGGTGTGATTTTGGTAATGTCAAATTTTAATCGGTGGAGGGAGAAATGCTTGTTAGGGGTTTATTATCATGTTGTAATGTAATATGTATTTTTTAAATAAAATGACCTAAACCACATGGGTCTGATAAAATAGCCTCTCTTTCACATCAGCTTCGTTAGCTGGGGTTTATCTTCTCTTTTGGATTTTGTTTTGGTTACATAGACCATACCCCTTGCAGTGAGTTGGTGAGCTGTGTAGCCCTATTGTAGAAAAGGAGGAGAGGGGGGTTATGAAGAATGACCCTCCCCAAACAGAATATTGTGCTAAACCTGTAGGTAAATAAGAGGACAAAAAAAAAAACCTTTGCTAAGTGGTAGAGTGGGTTTGATAATAAAGTTGGCAGTGCCTCCACCCATTGTTAAATAAGCCCAATCAAAGTATTTGGGAACAGAGGAACTACTGCATATAACATTAACCATAAGCATCTAAACTCAGCTCCCCTGATCTTTACCTCCTAAACTTGATACCCCTTATTTTTACCACCTAAAATTGACCCCTCTGAACTTTACCATATAAAGTTGACCCTCCTGATTTGAACCTTTTATTCTCGACCCCCCCCCCCCCCTGAAATTTTATTCCTAAACTCGATTCCCTGATCTTTACCTACTAAGCACGAACCCCCCCCCCCCCCCCCGCGCTCTTCACTGCCTTTGCTTGACCCCCTCATTTTTACCTCCAAACTTAACTCGACCCTCCTGAACTTTACTTCCTAAACTCGAACCCTCCTATCTTTGCCTCCTATACTCAACCCCCTGATCTTTACCTCCTATACTTAACCCCCCTGATCTTTACCTCCTATACTTAACCCCCCTGATCTTTACCTCCTATACTTAACCCCCCTGATCTTTACCTCCTATGCTTAAACCCCCTGATCTTTACCTCCTATACTCAACCCCCCTGATCTTTACCTCCTATACTTAACCCCCCTTGTCTTAAAAAAAAATAAAAAATTAAACGTTATTATTGTCACATGCTAATAGTTATACAATAGACATATGAAAATTGACCCTCCTGAACTTTACTTCCTAAACTCGAACCCTCCTATCTTTGCCTCCTATACTCAACCCCCCTGATCTTTACCTCCTATACTTAACCCCCCTGATCTTTACCTCCTATACTTAACCCCCCTGATCTTTACCTCCTATACTTAACCCCCCTGATCTTTACCTCCTATACTTAACCCCCCTGATCTTTACCTCCTATGCTTAACCCCCCTGATCTTTACCTCCTATGCTTAACCCCCCTGATCTTTACCTCCTATACTTAACCCCCCTGATCTTTACCTCTTATACTCAACCCCCCTGATCTTTACCTCCTATGCTTAACCCCCCTGATCTTTACCTCCTATACTTAACCCCCCTGATCTTTACCTCCTATACTCAACCCCCCTGATCTTTACCTCCTATACTTAACCCCCCTTGTCTTAAAAAAAAAAAATGTAAACGTTATTATTGTCACATGCTAATAGTTATACAATAGACATATGAAAATTGACATAATAGTAAATACATGTCAAGTATACTTGAACAAAATTACACAAAAGATGTATTACCAGGACTTCTTAACCATATAGATTTTCCACATGATCTTATTCATATATAACCTTAAGTGTACGTATGTATATGAAAGAAGTGGACAAATACCCACTAAACACAAAGGAAAAAAAACACAAAAAAAATATACAAGAATAAAACAAAACCAAGAACCTTACTGGAGTGAAGCCTTCACCCATCCCACATTTGATTTCAGGGTTGTGTGACACCTTATATCAAGATGATGCTGAGAAAGGTAAGACCTTATAAATCATGCAGAGCACCCCTTTGCTCAGCTGTTCCGATGTGGCTAAGATATTAGGGTCTACTTGGTCTATTTAAGGGGTTTTTTGGCCACTGTTTCAGAGGAATCCTCCCACCTGTACCATTCTTTTCTAAAAAATGTTGTTCATCCTCTAGCCTCATATGTCATCTCATAAAGTGTGATATCAGAGTTAACCAGTTTCTTCTTCCAAGCTATCAGTTCAAGAGTAGCAGTACGTATTCAGTTTATTGCTATTAATTTTCCTACATAAAAGTACAGGGGCCTCAAAAAAAAAAGCTTAGTAGTGCTATCCATCGTTTCATCTTCCAGGACCCCTAAATGACAAACCAGAGGACGGCATGTGTTTGGTAAATCAAATGTGTCGGCTATAAATTCAGTAACTTTTGACCACAGTGGTCTAATATTGTGACACTCTCACATCATGTGTATAAATGATCCCCTTCCGGTTTGACACATATCTGTATCCCTTTTCTCCATTCTAAAGAGGTGTATAATATACTTGATGTAAGTAATGTAAATTTATCCTTTTGTCCCTGGAGGGAATACCTGTGTCTACATACTGTAGGTATCAAGCACATTTATATTTATTTATTTCAGGTACTTATAGTATCTCACAAAAGTGAGTACACCTTTCACATTTTTGTAAATATTTTATTCTATCTTTTCATGTGACAACACTGAAGAAATGACACTTTGCTACAATGTAAAGTAGTGAGTGTACAGCTTGTATAACAGTGTAAATTTTCTGTCCCATGAAAATAACTCAACACACAGCCATTAATGTCTAAATCGATGGCAACAAAAGTGAGTACACCCCTAAGTGAAAATGTCCAAATTGGGCCCAATTAGCCATTTTCCCTCCCCGGTGTCATTTGACTCGTTCGTTTTTCAAGGTCTCAGGTGTGAATGGGGAGCAGGTGTGTTAAATTTGGTGTTATCATTCTCACTCTCTCATACTGGTCACTGGAAGATCAACATGGCACCTCATGGCAAAGAACTCCAGGAGGATCTGAAAAAAAGAATTGTTGTTCTACATAAAGATGGCCTAGGCCAGGGATATGCAATTAGCTGACCTACAGCTGTTGAAGAACTACAAGTCCCAGCATGCCTCTGCCTCTCTGTGTCATGCTTGTGGCAGTCAGAGTCTTGCTATGCCTCATGGGACTTGTAGTTCTGCAACAGCTGGAGGTCCGCTAATTGCATATCCCTGGCCTAGGCTATAATAAGATTGCCAAGACCCTGAAACTGAGCTACAGTACGTTGGCCAAGACCATACAGCCGTTTAACAGGACAGGTTCCACTCAGAACAGGCCTCGCCACGGTCGACCCAACAAGTTGAGTGCACGTGCTCAGCATCTTATCCAGAGGTTGTCTTTGGGGAATAGAAGTATAAGTGCTGCCACTGCCAGCATTACTGCAGAGGTTGAAGGGGTGGGGGGTCAGCCTCTCAGTGCTCAGACCATACGCCGCACACTGCATCAAATTGTCTGCATGGCTGTCATCTCACAAGGACGCCTCTTCTAAAGATGATGCACAAGAAAGCCTGCAAACAGTTTGCTGAAGAACCATGTCCTGTGGTCTAAGGAGTCTGATGAAACCAAGATAAACTTATTTGGTTCCGATGGTGTCAAGCATGTTTGGTGGCAACCAGGTGAGGAGTACAAAGACAAGTGTGTCTTGCCTACAGTCAAGCATGGTGGTGGGAGTGTCATGGTCTGGAGCTGCATGAGTGCTGCCAGCACTGGTGAGCTACAGTTCATTGAGGGAACCATGAATGCCAACATTTACTGTGACATACTGAAGCAGAGCATGATCCCCTCCCTTCAGATGACTGGGCCACAGGGAAGTATTGCAATGATAACGACCCCAAGCACACCTCCAAGACAACCACTGCCTTGCTAAAGAATCTGAGGGTAAAGGTGATGGACTTGCCAAGCATGTCTCCAGACCTAAACCCTATTGAGCATCTGTGGGGCATCCTCAAATGGAAGGTGGAGGAGCGCAAGGTCTCTAACATCCACCAGCTCCGTGATGTCATCATGGAGGAGTGGAAGAGGACTCCAGTGGCAACCTGTGAAGCTCCGGTGAACTCCATGCCCAAGAGGATTAAGGCAGTGCTGGAAAATAATGGTGGCCACACAAAATATTGACACTTTGGGCCCAATTTAGACATTTTCACTTAGGGGTGTACTCACTTTTGTTGCCAGCGGTTTAGACATTAATGGCTGTGTGTTGAGTTATTTTGAGGGGACAGCAAATTTACACTGTTATACAAGTTGTACACTCACTACTTTACATTGTAGCGAAGTGTCATTTCTTCAGTGTTGTCACATGAAAAGATGTAATAAAATATTTAAAAAAGTGTGAGGGATGTACTCACTTTTGTGAGATACTGTATATAGCGCTGTCAATTTACATATACATTGTACATTCACATCAGTCCCTACCCTCAAGGAGCTTACAATCTAAGGTCCCTAACTCACATTCATACATACAAGGGTTAATATAGACAGGATCCAATTAACCTACCAGCATGTCTTTGGAGTGTGGGAGAAAACTGGGGTACCCAGAGGAAGCCCACGCAGGCACAGGGAGAGCATGCAAACTACAGACAGGTAGTGTCGTGGTTTGGATTTGAACCAGTTATCTTTATGCTGCTGTGCGAAAGTGCTAACCACTACACCACTGTGCTGCCCCCATCAACCCCTAGTTCTTCCATCAAATCAGGCACTATACCCAGTTCAGCCCCCTGATCTTTCAAAAATCAGACATAATCAGACTGCCAGGGAGATTATTGTTAGATTCTTCACCTGAAGAATCTCTGCCTGGTCCCGGGCATTGATAAGCGTGATCCACATGAGATGTACCCCTGCGTTCAGGGTGAGTAGGCCCCATCCACACATTTGTCCCTTGCTTAAGTATAGCCTAAATTAAAAAAAAATCCTGAAAAAGTCAGCACAAGGGACATACAGTAACTTACATCCAATAAATCCCTTGTGCCGATTGCTCTTCTTTTAGTTGAAATCCTCCACCATCCCTTGGATACATTACCCCTACTCACCTCGAGTTACGACTTGCGCTATTCTTTGTGCCTTTGATCATTTCCTGCGTTTGGCTTGGCTTTCTGACGATATAGTATAAGATGTTGCCACTCAACACACAGAATTGCTTCCTGTGCTGGAAAAAAATGCCCGTTTAGCGACAAGGATCGGACTCATCACCTCTGCTGCCTTTCACAGCTGTTGTTGAAGCTATAGTTGTGTGACCCTCATGCCCAGTTCAGGTGTGAAGTTATGCTTCTATCCCATGGCCTTTAATTATTTTAGCGGAGGCTTCATTTGGCAATCCAGACTTGATGATATCATAGCCAGAGAAGCTTATTTAGGTGTAAATTGTATCTAACAATGTAATTGGAGTTGGCTTCATGCTAATGCTATGCTAAGTCCGTAGAAGCTGCACACGTCAGACTGACCCCCTATCCACTTGCAGGGGATGGAGACGCCAGACTATCCATCTCACGGATTCATGACACCAGCTGTTCGCACATAGCACGGCTGACCTGGGGCGCGTTGCAGCTTCAGGTGGAATAATATGACAAGTTAAATGTGAACTACTGTACACAGAGTAATACAAGCTGTTTACACTACATATGGTGGCCTACTTAAATATTGACTTCACATTTAGATTTTTGTTACATTATATAGATAACTAGAATAAAATGTACACCGATCAGCCATTACTTTATGATCACTGACAGGTTAAGTGAAACACATTGATTATTCCATTACAATGACATCTGAAATTCAGTGGGTTATATTAGGCAGCAAGTGAACATGTTGTCCCTGAAGTTGTTGCGTTGAAAGCAGAAAAGAAGGGCTTCACGCTCCATGCTGACCCATCTCCATAGCCAAAATTGCCTACAATGGGCATGTGAGCATCAGATCTGGACCAAAAAGCAATGGAAGAAGGTGGCCTGGGCTGCCACAGACATGGGGTATTATTTAAATTGAGAGGCACTATCATGTTAAGCATGCATTGCTGTTTGTTTGCCTTAGGCCGGCCATACACAGAGCATTCACTGGATCCCCCCATCAACACAGACAGTGTTGATGCAGGAATCCCTCCTGCCGGGCCATTGTCTTTTCCCGGTGGGGTCGGGGGGGAGGGCAGGGGAAACCATCCCTTCTGGGAGAAGAAAGCGATAATCACAAAAGAATCCGGCAAGCTGGTTGTACCCAAGTTGATCGACCAATCAACTTGGTACATTCAGCCTGCCCATTAACGATTTGAATCTCAGCCGGTTCCTGCTGAACCAAGGGAGAAACGAGGAAAGCGCCACTAAGTGTAGTAGATTATAAAGTAGATTATAAACAGTTTTATTTTGCCCCCATAATGGGCAACTCACAAAATCAAGGGCATATACAGGCTCATCTAGTATAGTGGTGCTGGGTACTTTTGTTCATCTATCGTCTCCAGCACTTCAGCAGCATGGAGGAAGCCTGTTGGGGCCAGGAGCTGGAGCCGGATATACACTGAGGAGACACAATGGTCCAGGTGGAACGCAGAGTGGAGCGCAGCGTGGTGGGAGCGGCTCAGAGCGGTGCAGATCCCAGAATGCAATGCGACGCGTTTCAGAGCATGCGCCACGCTACATCCGAGCTGACCTGAAAATATTACCTTGAATCTTGTTAAATTTTCTTCCATACAAATCAGTGTATAAAATGAAAAGTAGTAACAGTGTATAAAAAAATGATTTCACTTTAAAAAAAATACACCTATCTTCTTATTAAAATATAATTGTTGTTAGAATTAGCCAAATATCTGTCCCTGCATACGCTCTCTGCAATGCCCTGTGCCTTTCCCTTCAGACCAGTGACAGCTGGTGCTCAATATTTAGGGGGGGGGGGGGGGGGGGCAAACAAACCTCCCCCTCTCACTCGCAGTGCTCTGTACCCCGAGCCCACCCTTTTTTGAGGCCAATTAGATCTTAGGCTCTAATCATGTGCTTCCAAAAAAATAAAAAAACCCCATTGAAATCCATGCGTCCAGCACCCTGCATGGAGATTAGGGACTGGATTGGGGGGGGGGGGGCGCCCCTGTGCTCTGCATGGACGGGCCGCCACTACTTCAGACTCTAAAGAAAAAGATGCTTCCTCTATACCAGCCTTTTTTCAACCATGGGGCCCATTCATTCTGGAGTGCTTCCATGTTTCTTCAGGGGTACCTTTGCAAAATGCCTAATAATTGCTCAAATATTGTATACAAGCCAGCGGATGGATGAAGCCTGCCTTTTAGTTACACAAAACTACAGGTTTTCATTGTGCACCATTACAACCTTCCAGCTGCTGGAGTCCTAACATCCAATGATGTCATTGGTTGATAAAGAGGATGTTGGGCGCCTGCACAGCATCCTTGTTTGCCCCTCTCCATCAGCACTGGGGTCAAATTAGCTGAATATGGGAGAGGAACATTCAGTACCAGTGTCCAAAGAAGAATTTACTTTGGAAGAACAAATTCCCTCTAACGTTGGATGTCCTATGTGTGTAGATGTTGCTGCATTATGAAAAACTATTAGTTTAGTTATTTACATTTTAGAATGGGGTGCCTTGAGAGTGCAAAACTTTTAGGCTAGGTTTCCATTAGTGCAACTTTGTTATGCGGTTTGGGACTGAAAGGTCACATGACAAGTCGTACCCCATGATTTCCAATGAGTACCATTCATATCTGTGCGACTTTAAGACGCATCGACTTCAAAGTAGTCCCTGCACTACTTTGGTCTGACACAAATGTAATCAAAGTGGGACCAAAGTAGTGCAGGGACTACTTTGAAGTCGCTGACTCTTAAAGTCGCACAGATATGAACGGTACTCATTGGAAATCATGGGGTACGAATACTTTGGTCCCACTTTGACCTCAAGAATACACAGGCATTGCTTAAAGTCGCAGCAAAAAATCGTGGTAAAATTGCGCGACTTTGGGGACGCAATAGTGGAAACATAGCCTTTAGGGTGCTTTGACTGAGAAAGGGGTTGAGAAACACTCCTCTATACCAATAACCTTTAAGTGCCAGAAAGCTAAGCTTGTAATATAATTAGTACGAACATAAGCTTCTTGTAGAACCAAGCCCCATTTTAAATGAATGCCCTGTTTTGTTTTTTTTTACTTTTGGATAGAGATTACAGGGGAGATTGAATGCTTCTCAGTTTTTATTGCTGTCTGTGCCCCCATTAAGGAGATTTACCCTCTCTATGATGTAAAAGTAGAAGAAAATCCCAAATTTTGGGTTGTCCCCAGAATAGTAATAAAATGGAAATCTTCCTATGGGGGCACTAGTTCTGGTAACCGGGGGGTCAAGGAATTCCTTTAATTTATAGGTATTTCCTCTCACTTCCTGTATCAAAAAAGTGTCTGTAGTAACATATTGGACTTTTGAGGCACAACGTTTTAGTAAAATTTGTAACATTTTATTTAATTTATTTTGATAAAGTAAACATATAATAAAATACAATTATAAAACAGTCATTTTAAACCACTGCAGTGATTTATAGCAAGTCTTTCCACTCAACGTGTTTCATGGACATGGTCCTCTTCATCAGGAGATAGCAGACTTAAATTGCTGCCATCTAAATAGAGTGACATAACTGATCTTAAATAGTCATACAAATATAGTGCATTTTCATACATCATGCCAGAAATTCCTCCCCATGGACTGCAATAATGTGTATCCAGATATTCCTTGCAGTTCAACCAAACGTGGCACAGGGGTCCCAAGATGGGGACTTCTCCTCCTCCTCCAACCTTCAGCCTAAATCATTCTATTTATTGCTTTATTAGTTCTTTCAATTGGTGGGTGACAGAAGTATCACCCAAACATTCACTTAAGTAATTATTTATTTATTTTATATTCAAGGTTATTTATGTGTGTTCCCCTCCCAGGGGGCTCCATCAAGGGTTGAATTACACATACCTTCATTCCAGAAATGTCTTAAATTCAAAATGTAATATTTACCTTATATGTTGCAGTAAAAAGAAATGATTTAGACATTTAGGTCATTTCTGTTATTGTGGTGACACGGGTGGTCCATTACCCAGGTGATTGGTAAATAAACTTCTCTCATATGTTTAGTTTTGGTTCCTCACATTCAGTCTATAAAATAACCATGATTTAATTTAATTTTTATTGCTCACAGTTTCTTAATAAAAGTAGTAATGATGTTATAATAATGGTGATAGTGGTATTATAACAATGCTAGTAGTAATAATGATATTAGCTATAATGGTGGTACTATTACTGGTAAACAGAGTAACATTCCAACGTGAAACCATACTGGGTTTGCACAGTAAAAATTAGCCAATAAAAAAAATTAGCCAATAAAAATACAAACTTATCACAAAGACAAGACGAGGGGGGAAGTTACTGCTGGTTGTAGGTATTTCCAACACAGTAAGATCCAAAGCTGACAGCCATATGCTGTCTCGTTTAGGCAGAGGATAACAAAATCTGTAGATTAAATGAGGATAAATAAACTGTCAGTTACTGAAACGAGTTGCCGCCCGCCCACCGTCAAATGACGGCGGGGCAGTGCGGCTCTCGTTCTGGGACAACGTCATATGACGGTGTCCTAGAAAGACCGCTCTCACGCGCCCGCGGGGGCGCGCGGTGATCGCTGCCGCGCCGTGTTGCTAGGACAGGGGGACATCTACACATGTAATCTGGGCACTGATCATCAGTGCCCTGATTACAATATAGCACCAACAGTGCCACCAATCAGTGGCCACCATTGCCCAACAGTGCCAGCAATCAGTGCCCACCACTGCCTACAAGTGCCACCAATCAGTGCCCATTAGCGATGCCAGTCAGTGCTGGCTTTCAGTGCCGCCTATCGGTGCTGCCCATCAATGCTCATAACTGCTGTCCATCAATGCCCATCAGTGGTGCCCATCAGTGCCACCCATCAATGCCCATCAGTGCCCATTAGTACCGCCTATCCGTGCCGCCCCCACCAGTGCCGCCTATCAGTGCCCACCAGTGCCGCCTATTAGTGCCCATCAGTGCCCATCAGTGTCGCCTATCAGTGCTCATAAGTGCCACATATCAGAGCCACCTATCAGTGCCCATATGTGCGACATATTAGTGCCGCTTCATCAGTGCCCATAAGTGCCACCTCATCAATACCCACCAGTTCAGTGCCGCTTCATCAGCGCACATCAGTGAAGGAGAAAAATTACTTAGTTACAAAATTTACTGACAGAAACTAAGTAAAAAAACTTTTTTTTTTTAATTTTTGCTATTTTTTTTTTTTTTTTTTTACTAAAAAACCCCAGCAGTGATTAAATACCACCAAAGCTCTGTTTGTGTGAAGAAAATGATAAAAATTTCATCTGGGTACAGTGTTTTTTTTTTTTTTTTTGTAGTATACACTATAGGATTGTAACAGACCTGGAACACCTTTGGGCAATCCAAAGAGAATAGTAATGCGGAGCGCATAGTGCCCCCTCACCCTCTTGTCAGGCCCTGTTCCGGGCCACATTCCTGTCTGAATAATAACAGAACGAACAATTTTCGTTTAATGTGTACCGTTTTCGTACGATTTTTGTACAAGAAAAATCAGAAAAGAAAGACTGCGCATGATCATAAACAACAGAAAAAGCCTTAGTTCGTAAGATAATACGTACAAATCTTCTTTCATTCTTTCGATTTGCTGTGAAATATCAATAACATTCGGATGAACGTTCGCCCGATTTTCTTATAGCGTGTAATCCACTTTAGTGTCAGATTTGTCTGCCGCAATGTTGCAGTCCCGCTAAAAATGATCGCCACCATTACTAGTAAAAACAATAAGAAAAATAAAAAGTCCATAAATCTATACCATAGTTTGCAGACACTATAACTTTTGCGCAAACCAATCAATATACGCTTTTTGGATTTTTTTTACCAAAAATATGTAGCAGAATACAAATTGGCCTAAACTGATAAAGAAATTAGATTTTTAACATTTTTTTTTTTTATGTGTTTTATAGCAGAAAGTAAAAAATATTGTTTTTTTTTTTTTTCAGAATTGTCGGTCTTTTTTTGTTTATAGCACATAAAATAAAAACCACAGATGGTGATGGTGATCAAATACCACCATAAGAAAGCTCTATTTGAGGGGAAAAAAAGGACATCAATTTTATTTGGGTATAGCGTCACATGACTGCGCAATTTCCAGTTAAAGCAACGCAGTGCCGTATCACAAAAAATGGCCTGGTCAGGAAGGGGGTAAACCTTCCGGAGCTGAAGTGGTTATAGGCATTGTACTGAGACTGATGACACACTTTGAATAAAACAAAAATGTATTACATTGCGTTAAAATGAACTAAGGATTGAGTAGAGAAGTATTTTTCTTCCTTTTGATACTTTCTGTGATACCTTCTGTAGGTGCAAAGTGGCTGCAGCATTGTGGAATGAGTTAAAGTAGAACTCCAGGATAACCCTTACCCATCTTAAAAATGTATCCTCTCCAGTGGCGGCTGGGTTTCTTTTGGGGGGGGGGGGGGGGGCAGCAAACAGCCCTCCCCCCAGGCCGCCGTTGAAGCAGCACTACCCCCCGTGGCACAAACACACTCCCCCACCACCTGCTGTCCTTACCCTGGATGCGGCCGGTGAGAGCGCGGTGGGCTCGGGAAAAGCTCTTCTGGTATCCTCTCCTGGAGTAGCTTCCGTGTTGTCTCCTCTCTCCTCCTCCAAGCGTCCAATAGGATAGCCAGACGTTTTGGGTAATCGGGAAACAGGTTTTATACCTGCTTCCCGATTGGCCGGGAGGAGGATCAGTGTTACAACAGCGAATTTTCATCGCTGGGACAAGCACCCTGTTTCCTATGTGACTCAGCCACCAATTTTTAGGGACATTGAACCGAAATATCTGATGCGCTGATCGGAGAATCCCATCAGCACCTCTAAGGAGAATCACTATCTGACATGACATGCATGCATGTAGAACGCCCATATGCATTTTTTGGATACTTTATGTATGTCTTATGTATACTATATGCTGTTTACTTACCGTTAATTTGTCGTTCAAAGTGGTTCATTTGTGACAGTTTTATTTCGAGAAGCTTGTATACTTTGACACACGTATCTGCCAGTTTCCTTAGTGGCATCTGTTTAGCCCCTTCGCTTTATTCGTTTGACTTCTGCCTGAAATCATCTCTTCTACGTTCCTATGTTTCTACCTTCTGTCTTTGCCTTTGTTTGTCATCAGCCCCTTTCCTTCTATTTCATAAACTGTTTCTTTTTATAAGGTGTCTTTTCCTTTTTCCTTACCACATACATGGTAGATGTGAGTACGATGGCTTGATCTCTTATCATATATTATATGGATTTTTGCTTATATTTCATTTATATATTTTTTTCCACTTATGTCCGACGTAGTAATATGCCTCGGATAGAACATTGATTAATACTTAATGTTTTATAACCGTGCCTTACATTAGTCAACTTCGGTTCTCTGACAGTGATCGTCTCTCTCTACCATTGTTTGTGGTATGTTTGATTGCGCTCAGCCGTGCAGATATATTTAATGCATTATTCAGTGCCTTGTTATGTTTTTATACTGTATATTGTATCTATATTAGAACTCTGTTAGCAATATTATCTGCTAGGGACAGCATGCCAACACAGTGAACCAGTTCTATTCTGACTTTACTAAGTATATATTAATGCTGTATCATTCTTTCAGAGGTCTTAATCCTATTGGCTCTCTGTTTTTTTCATGCTGCCCATTTTCCTGAGCACATTTGGTTTCCATTTTAGTCTGATTAGATATGGGAGGAGTCTCTGGGGGTTGTCTGTCCCCTAATTGGTTTTATTTCACTATAAATATTTTCAGTCTGCTATGATTAAGCATCTATATTGATGTGAAACGCGTTAGCCTGTCTGTACCTTTCATCACCATGATGTAAGAGATTTTGGATCTTCTGCACTGTTTTGCCACGAATAAAAGGTGTTATTCGGAGTGAGGCCGTTCAGCTGTTTTCTTCAATTTTCTATTACTAGTGACTAGTCTTCTGCCCTCTGTCTGTCCTTTTTAGACACAGCTTCCAGAGTTTAGATACTCTTTAATATAAAGTTTACTCAAAAAAAAAAAAAAGGTGATTGTTTATTTTTACTAACTAAGTGCTGGTTCACACCAGCGCGACTTTGAAGCCAACCAGGGGCGGACTGACAACTCATGGGGCCCCCGGGCAATAGGAGATTATGGGGCTCCCAGGCAATCAGAGATTATGGGGTCACATAGTATACACACAGTATACACATACATGTACACACAGTATACACAGACAAGTTTCTATTGGCTGTCCCTGGTCCATACTGTCTATTGGCTGTCCCTGGTCCATACTGTCCCTGGTTTTACTGAGGCTGGCAACCCTGATGGGGCCCCCTAGTGGCCCAGGGAGGCTCAATGGTCAGTCCGCCCCTGAAGCCAACATCCCTGCGCAACTTAAGCGAGGCTTGCATACTACTGCAACAGAAGGCAATACAAGTCGTGTTGAAGTCACCCCAAAGTATTTCAGGTACTTATTTATTTATTTCAGGTACTTATATAGCGCCGTCAATTTATGCAGCACTTTACATATACATTGTACATTCACCTCAGTTCGTACCCTCAAGGAGCTTACACTCTAAGGTCCCTAACTCACATTCATACATACTAGGGAGAATTTAGATGCAATTAACCTACCAGCATGTCTTTGGACAGGAACCTTTTTCTAAGTTGGAGCATCTTGAGTTGCACTGATTAGAACGCTTCAATTGACGTTAATGGGGCGTGACTTGTCATGCAACTTTGTCGCATGACAAGTTGCGGCAGTGTGAACCGGGGCTTAATGTCCTTCACTTAGTGTTTAGATACTTTCAAGAAGTAGAGAATGTAAGACAAGCGTGATTCACCTCTTCCAGGACCAGAGCCCAAATTATAACATACCACATACCATGGAGCCTCCACTCCGCATTCTGAAGCTGCTTCTCATCAGCTTGATGTCCTCTGTACAGGTTGGCAAACACTGCTGGACTCTGAAGAATATCAGATATTAATATGTTTGCCAGGCCTGTAATTTTATTCCCATCCTGACAGCTCCAACGTTCATTCCTACTCCTTTTCCTATACCAACAACACCTCCATAAATCACCTCTGCAAGTGCCCCATCTTCTCAGGGCACTACAGGCTAGAAGTGTCATTCAGTCCTCCGAAAACTCAGGATGGAAATGCTAGAATGATGAATGTTCACAGCAGAGCCAGTTGTCGATCGTGTGTACGGGGCATAAGGACTTTTTTTGCAACTGCTTCTAGGGGAGTCAGGCGTTTTTTTCTTTTTTTCTTTTTTTTCTGCCTTTAAACTCAGTCCATGTTATCCTATCTGTCTGTGCACACATAGGTTTTTAGCAGCGTTTAGTGGCAGGGGCTTTTTGAAGGCAGGAAAAAAACCTACACCAGTGCATACAGGAGCTTATAATTACAATGTATATGACTCACTTTTCTTAAAACCCACTGTATACATATAACATTTGTAACAGTGACAATATCCAGTGAAGAATGAGAAGTATGCGCCTGCTTTTTATATTCTCCAGAAATTCTATATATAGAAATATCCTATTACTACACTCAAAATAACTAATAGACATTCCACACTGTCACAACTGGGAAGGCCAAAATGGGGGGATTATAGAAGTTTATACATTAAATCAGATCCATCCAAATATTTAGATGGATGGGATTTTGAAACACTTTGCAACTGTTCAGTCCTATCAGCATACCTTCTAAATCTTAAAGTGAACCTGTAGCCATTGCAGCCACAAGCAACAGTTGATATTAAAGCAACCAGATCTCTAATTCCAGTTAAAGCATTACTAAGCCCTGAAGCAAGCATTTTTTTATATTGCAGTTTACCAATTCTTATGCCGCGTACACACGGTCAGACTTTTCGACCAGACTGGTCCGACAGACTTTCCAGCGGACTTTTGACGGACTTCCGATGGACTTTCTAACGAACGGACTTGCCTACACACGATCACACCAAAGTCCGACGGATTCGTACCTGATGACGTACACCGGACTAAAATAAGGAAGTTGGTAGCCAATAGCTGCCCTAGCGTGGGTTTTTGTCCGTCGGACTAGCATACAGACGAGCGGATCTCTGGGTTACGACGTAAAGATTTGAAGCATGTTCCAAATCTAAAATCCGTCAGATTTGCGACTGGAAAAGTCAGCTGAAGGTCCGGTGAAGCCCACACACAATCGGATTGTCCGCCGGCTTTGGTCCGTCGCTGTCCGTCAGACCAGTCCGGTCGAAAAGTCCGACCGTGTGTACGATGAATTAGATGTGATGGCTGCATTTGTTTTCCTTTTTATGCCGCGTACACACGGTCGGACTTTTCGTCTACAAAAGTCAGACAGCCTGTCCGACAGACTTCCGGCAGACTTCCGGCAGACTTTCGGCGGACTTGCGGCAGACTTTCTAACGAACGGACTTGCCTACACACGACCACACAAAAGTCTGACGGATTCGTACGTGATGACGTACACCGGACTAAAATAAGGAAGTTCATAGCCAGTAGCCAATAGGTGCCCTAGCGTGGCTTTTTGTCCGTCGGACTAGCACACAGACGAGCGGATTTCGGGGTCCGTCGTAGTTACGAAGTAAAGTTTTAAAGCATGTTTCAAATCTAAAGTACGTCGGATTTGAGGCTAAAAAAGTACGTTGAAAGTCCGGAGAAGCCCACACACGATCGGATTACCAGCCAGCTTTAGTCCGTCAGCGTCCGTTGGACTTTTGTAGACGAAAAGTACGACCGTGTGTACGCGGCATTAGACTTTCTTTCTTCTACTTTTATCTGGTGCACTAGCTAGTAAGTCTGTTGTTTTTTTCAAAAGCACAAGCTCTCCAACTCTCCAGTAGAATGTATCAGTTTACATGGATGAGACAAACCACTTAACATTGGCAGGGGTGATTAAAATGATCAGCTTTTATTTATTTATGCAAAATCTTTATCCCAAAAGAAAAAAAATGGTGTAACTGATTATAAAGTGTGAGTTGGAGTCAGGGCTGTCTTTAATATTGAATTTTCTTGGGCCCCCTCTTCCACACAATTTCGCAGCTAGACTCAAAATCAGTTTACTGAATCAGATCAGGCAGCGATTGCGATTGGTTGACAGAGGTTACAGTGTATCATTACCGCTCACTGACTGGCTGCTAGAGGTTACAGCACATATTATAGCTCACAGTTATTTTCAAGAGGTTACAGCACATGACTTCTGCTTGTTGATTGGTTGTTAGAGGTTACTGCAAATTATTACTGCTCACTGATTGCTAGAGGTTACTGAACATCTATACCACTCGCTAATTGGTTGATAGAGGTTACTGCACATTATTACTGCTCACTGATTGGTTGCAAGAGGTTAGTGCACAGCATTACTGCTCACTGATTGGTTGCTAAAGGTTACAGCACATCATCTAGTCACTGCCTGCCTGCGTATTCACATGCACCAAAATTCAGGGTGGTGTGGCACCATGTTATTTTGAAGAAGGGTTCCACCTCCAATTTGCTTACTTTTGCAGAACACGATGTTAGGCTTAATGACCACAGTTGTAGGCAGGACTTTCAAGCATGCCACTTTACCTATCGAGTGGGCAGCATTCAGCAGAAGTGATGGTGGATGTGACCTCAGGGGGACATGATATACATATAAATGCCGACTATATTTACATATCAATGATGCGGTCCATGGCTATTTACATGCCGCCACTATTTACATATCAATGCAGGTTATTTACATGTAAACACAGGGTCTACAGGTGAGTCATCTGTACATGGCAGAGCTGGGCAGCAGCAGCAGAAGTTTACACTGAGATATCGGGACACAGCAGGAGACTAAAACTTCAAGGTATAAGGGGATTTAAACTGGGATCGTTGGCAAGTATGAGGCAGCTGCTTTGTTACAATGATAGGGCCCAGGGCAGCTGCCCCTTTTCCCCTGCCTTAAAAATGGTCATGGTTGGAGTTTGGCTTCAATTTGTTAGTGTATCTAAATCTGCTAATACATTTAACACCCCCCTCCCCAAGACTGACAATGTTTCTATATACTGTGACATCTGTGCTCTTTCATCCAGAGTTGTGTCAGGAGGTGTGTTACTGGTCAGAACACCAGGTGAAAGCATTGGAAAAAAAGCCAAATAAAAGAAGACAAATGCAGCCACCACATCTAATGATTGGTAAGCTGCAATAAAATATATTTTTTTTGGTTTTGGGTTTAATACTGCTTTAAGTTGACCTTCAGAAGATCTTTTTTTTTATGACATGATTGTTCTGTCTACCAGTCACATTGATGTATGGCCATCATCAGTCCGCAAGCAGAATTAGAAGTGTAAGACCGAAAACCAATAGGAAAAATGGGACTTTTAAGGTATAGAAGTAGTCTACATCATTAGAAATAAAAAAACAAAACAAAAAAAAACCAAAAAAAAAAACAATTTTATTTAGTACAAAATAATTTGTTTTAAAAGGTTACAAATCCCTAAAAAAAAGTTCTATATACTGTATAAAACTTACAAGAACCCAATATAGGGCTCAAAACAACATCTCCTAAGGCATTGCTATGGTTGCGAAATAAATACACATTTACAAATGTACATCAAATATATTCGACACGAGATCCCTCGATGTGTTTCGTGGACAATTCCACTTCTTCAGGAGAAATATCAAAGAGTATTCATTTCTACAATAAAGAATATATAGTTATATGAACAGTATGTAAACAAAAAAGTCAGTGCTACTACCCATACATCACATAGAAAACAGAGCTCCTGGGTGCTCGATCCACAGTCGCTGGCTGAGTAGAGAAATGAGGAAAAGATGATCCGCACTCCGGTGATGGCTCTTAAAATATGTTGTATTTATTGTCAAGCCGTAGTGACCAAACGCAAATGAGAACAGTTGACACGTTTCAGCCTAAGGCCTTAGTCATAACCAGTTAGTTATAATTAAGGCCTTATAGGCTGAAACGCGTCAACTGTTCTCATTTGCGTTTGGTCACTGTGGCTTGACAATAAATACAACATGTCATATGTTAAAGCTTTCAGTCAAATCCTGCAAGCCCTGTGTCATTGAGAAAATAACTTTCTCTGAATGACACCCATGCTGAGTGGACAACCTCCTGGGTTGAGTAAGGAGCAGGCAGGGCTGCCGCTTGACTCGGGGGGCCCAGAAGCTTGCAGTAATGATGGTAGTAATGGTGCCTATTAGAGTGATTTCCAGCTTCCACTGGGATCACACAGGTATGGCACATACTGTACATACTTACATTAGTCCAAGTTGGACCAATGTAACTATGTAAAAAATGCCTAAGCTTCAGCTTTAAAGGGTAACTCCACTTTTGTGGGAAAAAAAATAGCAAAAAATACATAAATTACCTTTCCTTTTCAATCTGCAGCCACTGTAATTTTCTATGAAATGCAATATGGCTACCTGGAGGTATTCTGTACACAAAATGTGTACAGAACTCCCCCCAGAAACATTATTTCCTGCTTGTGTGATTGGCTCACTGATTTTCCCAGAAGTCTGCCTAAGATACAAACCAGATTTCAGGCATCCCCTGCAACAATAATGTCATTTTTGGTGAGATACTTCCAATAGGAAATCACGTCTAAAGAGATTGCAGGCCCAGCAACTTTCCTCATTAGAGCTCTGCAGGTGCACAGCTGATTAATAATTACGAAACCACTCCCATTAGATTCAATTTCCCACATGGACACAGACAAACACACAGGGATTTCTTCAGAATAACAAAAGGTAGGAAATCTGCAACAAAGTTTGTCAAAATCCCTGTAATGTAGATAGATCACCCCGAGGGGAATGTTTTTTTGTCAACAAAAGTGGAGTTACTCTTTAACAAATTGTCGTGCGACACATTTGTTTATTTGCATAAAGCTGTAAATTAGGGTACATATAGGAATTGGCACATTTTTCTGCATGCACAAATCTCTGCTAATCCCCTGATCAAAAATAAAAATATGATGCTTGTATCAAATCTTGTAACAAATCCTCTATGTATCCAAAATGTAATCATTGAGATCTGATACGCTGGCCAGCAGCTTGAGACATCTAGTGGTGAAAGATAAATATTACATCACCATTAATTTGATATTAGGAGAGCTTGTAAAATTGAAGTCAGAATTTGAAGCAGATTATTATTATTATTATTAGGGTTGTCCCGATACCACTTTTTTAGGACCGAGTACAAGTACCGATACTTTTTTTCAAGTACTCGCCGATACCGATTACCGATACTTTTTTTTTATGTCACGTGACAGTTTTTTTTTTTTTTTTTTTTAACAATGCTTTCTTTTTTTTCGGGGGGGGGGGGGGGGGAGGGGTGAACGGTGTCTGTGTGTTTTTTTTTTATTAACAATTTTTATTTTTTACAATAATAATTTTTTTATTCATTTTTGCAATGTTTTTTTTTTTTTTTTTTTTTTAAATCAGCCCTGTTGGGGGGCTTTGGTGAGATATCAGGGGTCTTAACATACCCCTGATATCTCCCCCTTGAGACAGAGAAAGAGACAGAGGATAGAGATTCCCCAGTCCCTTTCTCTGCAGCCTCAGCTGCACTGAGAATGAATGGAGAGAAGTCAGCAGCTTCTCTCCATTCATAAACTGACACATTGTAATCACAGGAGATTACAATGTTTCAGTTATGTGAATGGACAGAGTCAGCTGACTCTGTCCATTCACAAAGGAAGGAGGAGGGGGACGGCGGACCGGAGGGGACAGCGGAGAGGCAGAGGAACGGAGGAATGGAACGGAGGGGGACAGAGAAGGAGAGGGGGACGGAGGAACGGAACGGAGGGGACAGCGGAGAGGCAGAGGAACGGAGGAATGGAACGGAGGGGGACAGAGAAGGAGAGGGGGACAGAGGAACGGAACGGAGGGGACAGCGGAGAGGCAGAGGAACGGAGGAATGGAACGGAGGGGACAGAGAAGGAGAGGGGGACGGAGGAACGGAACGGAGGGAGACAGAGGAGAGGGGGACAGAGGAACAGAGGGGGCATGGAGGAGGATGAGGTGACAGTCAGCGGTGATCGCGTGGGGAAGTTACAAGCACCGGTCACCGCTGTATGTCACTGAAAGCCGCGGGGGGGGAATCTTGTAACTCCCCCACACGCCGATCACCGCTGACTGTCATAGTATCGGCGGAAGCATCGGGAGCATTTGCCTGAGTACAAGTACTTGGGCAAATGCTCGGTATCGGTGCCGATACCGATACTAGTATCGGTATCGGGACAACCCTAATTATTATTATACAGGATTTATGTAGCGCCAACAGTTTGCGCAGCGCTTAGCAAAATGAAGGCAGACATTACAATTTGGTACAAGAGGGATCAGAGGGCCCTGCTCGCTATAACTTACAATCTAGGAGGGAGAGTCAATTGATACAAAAGGTAATAGCTGTGGGGGATGAGCTGATGAAGAAAGTAAAACACTGTATTAGTTAGAAGCAGGATAAGCTTCTCTAAAGAGAAGTGTTTTCGGGGATTGTCCAAAGATGGATAGATTAGGGGACAGTTGGACAGATTGGGATAGGAAGTTCCAAAGGATGGTGTCATTGTTATGCAGTAGTGTTTGTATGTCAGCTTACCTTTCCTCCATGTATTCACCTCTAGAGACCAGCCACTCTCACCTGACTGCTTTTATAATCTCTCCTCTGGCATGGCTCCACCCCAGCCCCTATCAGAGAACTCTATATTAACCTGTGCACTGCAAGCCACCCCTGCTGGTCAACTTTGTGTGTTTAGCTTCCGTGTGCATCTTGCTGTGTCTTCTACGTCTGATTCCAGTTACTGATCTTGGCTTGTTCTCGACTATCCCTGTCTGCTTGTGACCCTGACCTTTGGTGTGTTCTATGTTTATCCTTCTCTGCAAGTCGCCCCAACCTTTGGCTTATTCCCTTACTATCTCTGTCTTCCTGTAGCCTACTGTGGGCGTGAGCTCGGAGACCCTGGGGGTCGCGACCTGGAGCCAGTTGCAGCCTAGTCCATCCTCACCACTAGAGTCTCTGGTGAACACCTGCTGGCTCTTAGACTCTGCACGATAGGGAAACTTACGCTCTAGCCCCTGTGGGATCCATCTTGGTGTTTCAGCGGGCCTGCCTTCCTTTACCACCCAGACTCCCATCCGCAGCAGTCAGCCGTAGGGTCCACTACCTTTGCGGTGCACTCCTTATCCCAACGGTGTGCATCTGTCACCTGGCCTCAGGTGACCTGACAGTTGGGAGAAGCTCTGGAGAAATCCTGTAGGTGAGCATGGGAGGAGGTGACAACAGAGCTAGAGAGCAGGAGGTCTTGGGAGGACCAAAGAGAGCGGGTTGCTTGGTATTTTGAGACTAAGTTCGTAATGTAGCTGGGGGCAGAGTTGTGGACAGCTTTGTAAATAATTGTTAGTACTTTGAATTTTATTCATTGGGTGAGTGGAAGCCAGTGCAGGGATTGGCAGAGAGGGGTGGAGGACACGGAGCGGTTGATAAGGTGGATGAGTCTTGCAGCAGCATTCATTATGGACTGAACGGGGGATAGTCTATGTAAAGGTAGCCCAATGAGGAGTGAGTTGCCGTAGTCGAGACGAGAGATGACCAGGGAGTGAAGTAGGAGTTTTGTGGTGTAATTGGTTAGGAAGGGGCGTATTCTATTACCACCCCCCCCCCCTCACACACAAACACACTTTTTTATTTTTATTAACAACCCCTGCTTAGCTGGTGTTGTGTTTAGCCTATATCAGATACTTGCCCAGAAATCCTCTTCTCAGCTCAGCCCCGTGCCACCATGTTTTGTTGTGACGTCTTCGAGAGGCTGCCGGCTGTTCTGGGTTCAGCCAGCGCACCTCTTGATAACACCCTGCTAGGCCTGCCCCTTCCGTCTTTTCTGAATGGAAGGCTTTGCCTCCTGGGATATGTGACGTGCATATCCCAGGAGATGAAGGGAGAATAGTGTGGGTCATTCGCCTACGAATGACATGTGGGAGGGCAGGGCCGGACAATTTCATTTTTAAAAAAGTGGTAAAGAAAAAAGAAAAAAAAAAAGAAGAGCGCTATTCTTGTACAGGACCAGAGGAGGGGTGGAGAGAAGAGATCATGCTGCAGAGGGTGAAGAGCCGCTTTCAATTTTGTACATAAAAACCACATCTCATTCTGAATTATGCCAAAAAAGGTGGTGGGTTTTTACTGTAAATTAGAGGGATATGTCAAAGAATAGATTACTGCGCTGTCTAAGACCAATCTCAATTAATAATCAAATAAATGAATAGTGAATCAGCTGCAACTTCAAGTGAGACACACACTCATGAAGCTGGCTTGTTGCAGTAGAAGCACAGTGTCAGTGTGACCAGCCACATCCACAGTCTGCATTGTGGTAATATGCATGTTACTATGAAAATACTACTACAACATACACAAATGGCATCACAACATACTAAGGCACTGTACAGTGGCTTGCGAAAGTATTCGGCCCCCTTGAACTTTTCAACCTTTTGCCACATTTCAGGCTTTAAACATAAAGATATAAAATTTTAAATCTTTGTGAAGAATCACCAACAAGTGGGACACAATTGTGAAGTGGAACGAAATCTATTGGATATTTTAAACTTTTTTAGCAATTAAAAAACTGAAAAGTGGTGCGTCCAAAATTATTCAGCCCCTTTACTTTCAGTGCAGCAAACTCACTCCAGAAGTTCAGCGAGGATCTCTGAATGATCCAATGTTGTCCTAAATGACTGATGGTGATAAATAGAATCCACCTGTGTGTAATCAAGTCTCTGTATAAATGCACCTGCTCTGTGATAGTCTCAGGGTTCTGTTGAAAGCGCAGAGAGCATCATGAAGACCAAGGAACACACCAGGCAGGTCCGTAATACTGTTGTGGAGAAGTTTAAAGCCGGATTTGGATACAAAAAGATTTCCCAAGCTTTAAACATCCCAAGGAGCACTGTGCAAGCGATCATTTTGAAATGGAAGGAGTATCAGACCACTGCAAATCTACCAAGACCTGGCTGTCCCTCTAAACTTTCAGCTCAGACAAGGAGAAGACTGATCAGAGATGCAGCCAAGAGGCCCATGATCACTCTGGATGAACTGCAGAGAACTACAGCTGAGGTGGGAGAGTCTGTCCATAGGACTACAATCAGTCGTACACTGCACAAATCTGGCCTTTATGGAAGAGTGGCAAGAAGAAAGCCATTTCTCAAAGATATCCATAAAAAGTCTCGTCTAAAGTTTGCCACAAGCCACCTGGGAGACACACAAAACATGTGGAAGAAGGTGCTCTGATCCGATGAAACCAAAATCAAACTTTTTGGCCACAATGCAAAACGATATGTTTGGCGTAAAAGCAACACAGCTCATCACACTCAACACACCATCCCCACTGTCAAACATGGTGGTGGCAGCATCATGGTTTGGGCCTGCTTTTCTTCAGCAGGGACAGGGAAGATGGTTAAAATTGAGGGGAAGATGGATGCAGCCAAATACAGGACCATTCTGGATGAAAACCTGTTGGAGTCTGCAAAAGACCTGAAACTGGGACGGAGATTTATCTTCCAAAAAGACAATGATCCCAAACATACAGCAAAATCTACAAAGGAATGGTTCACAAATAAACGTATCCAGGTGTTAGAATGGCCAAGTCAAAGTCCAGACCTGAATCCAATCGAGAATCTGTGGAAAGAGCTGAAAACTGCTGTTCACAAACGCTCTCCATCCAACCTCACTGAGCTCGAGCTGTTTTGCAAGGAAGAATGGGCAAGAATTTCAGTCTCTCGATGTGCAAAACTGATAGAGACATACCCCAAGTGACTTGCAGCTGTAATCGCAGCAAAAGGTGGCTCTACAAAGTATTGACACAAGGGGGCCGAATAATTTTGCACGCCCCACTTTTCATTTTTTTATTAGTTAAAAAAGTTTCAAAAATCCAAAAGATTTCGTTCCACTTCACAATTGTGTCCCACTTGTTGGTGATTCTTCACAAAAAATAAAAATTTTATATCTTTATGTTTGAAGCCTGAAATGTGGCAAAAGGTTGAAAAGTTCAAGGGGGCCGAATACTTTCGCAAGCCACTGTACCTCTGTTGTAGCATGCCACAATGCATGGCAATGCATAGTAACAGTAATATTAGATTGTAAGCTTTTATGAGTAGGGCTCTCCTAACCTTCTTGCATTGTATTGTAACTGTACTGTCTACCTTTATATTGCAAAGTGATGTACACACTGTTGGTGCTATATAAATACTAAAAAATAATAATAATACTATAATAATGCCTTGCGTTAACAGAAAAGGGTAATTAAACCAATAAGATGCATTGACAGCCTTTTAATGTTAGAGCCTGGTCATTGATTCCTCCTGAGCTCGTTACTTCCTAAACATGATCCCTCCAGATCTTTACCTCCTAAACCCCCCCCCCCCATCATTTCACCCTAAACTTTATCCCCCCAACTTCACCTCCCAAACTTTATCTTCCCATCTTTACTTCCCAAACTTTATCCCACTCCATCTTTACCTCCTAAACCTTAGCCCCCCCCCTCCCTCCCCATATTTAACTCCTAAACTTGATCCTCCCCATCTTTACCTCCTAAACTTCCATTCTTCCATGCTCTCCATCTATTTCCCTTCTTGCTACCTGACTTTTCTTACTGCATTACTATTTCTTTCTTTCTTTCTGTCTTTCCTTTCTTTGTTGCCCTTTTTGTTCTCAGTATTGTTTGATTCTTCCTATTCCTCTATCTCTTTCCTTATGTTCTATCTACTTTCTCCCTGCCTCTTTCTTTCTTTCCTTCTTTGCTGTCACTAATCTTTCGTCTAATTTCTAATTCTATTATGTTTCTTTCCTATGCCCCCTGTCTCTGTCTGTAGGGCAGACTTAAAGGAGAAGTACAGCCAAAGCTTGTTTGGCTGTACTTCTCCTGTGGATCACAGGAGTGCAGTTCATTCTCCACTCCTGTGACCCCATTTCAGCAGACAGCGGATTGAAGTCTGCTGCCTGCAGACATCGCAGAGCCGGTCCAGGCTCGGGCAAGATCGTGACAATGGATTTGGGAATCTGCCCACAAACCTGGACCTGGCACCCGGCTCAGCCTCTCAGAGAGCCACTGAGAGGATGAGCCGGCCACTCTCACCCCCTCCACAGCCCATCGCTCCAGCTTCCAGTGAGAGCAAGGGGGGGGGGGGGCAGAGAGCCGGTGACTAACAGTCACCGGCTCTCTGCTCGGGGAACTGTGAGAACCGAGCAATCGGCGGTGTTAGATTGCTTTGTTTTGTTAGGTGCACCGGGGGACAGATCCGATGCTGCATCCACCTAGGTAAGTACGATTATAAAAAAAAAAAGAGAACCCATACTTCTCTTTGAAAGGAAGAGTCAGATGGAGAGAACACAGTATTCAAACTGTATAGTATATCTGATATCCGGAATGACAACAGATTTTCTTTCACTTTCATTCTTGGTGATAACGGTAAACAGGACAAATGGACAGGGTGAATCAGAGAGGGGGCACAGACAGTAAATGAAATCTGTTAGGGGTTCTAATCCATCTCCAAAAAAAAAATGCTTTTAGCTTAATTTTAATTTAGGGCAATGTTACCCCCTTCCTCTGGATCTTCAGAGCAGGGGCACAATAGGCCAGACCCCACAGAGACACAAGCATCCAGTTAATTGGGGATCTGGAGGCTGGCCTGAGAAGGATTTATCTAAGTTAAGTCTGAAACAGGTGCATTTATATTAAATAACCAAATAAAGGCAAATTTTAGCAGATTTCCTCTCTTTATCAGTTCAGTTAATAAGAATTTTTATGGCATATAATACCAAGTTTCATGAAGAAACAAGGCTTAACATATACAGAGCAGTCAATGGTGCACAAGACACAGATGTCTTATACCTGAGTAACATAAAAATGGCTTTCAGAAGTCATCTTTTAGATTCTTCCTTTTGATCACATTTAAGATCATTTCTGATTGGTTACTGTTGGCTAGTGGACATCCTCATTTGGTGAGATGTTTCCATAAAAAGTTGGTAGGTGATAGAATCTGCCAGAGTCCTATAAAATGAATGGGGTTACATAAAATGTACATAAAATGATTCTGTTGTGTGTCAGTGCTTATTATTTACATATGGTGATTTGATGTGCCTGGTCAATTACATCTATCTATAACAAACATTCATGAAATAACTACCATTCTGTTAATGGCATTCTGCCCTGATTTGACTCCAACTGCTGGTCATGCATATCGTCTATAGCCAAATACCACATCAAAGCATTCAGCCAATTCTGTTCCAGAGAGGGTATCATTTGCACATGTTCACTGAATGGCACTTGGAAGCTTGCCTTGTGTATGCCCAGAATAGACCGCTGTTTTTTTCATTAATGTGACAATTAGTTCACATGAATGGTGTTGATTAGAAATTGCATTGGCTTCAAGGAAATCATATTTCCGGTTTATAGACTTGATTTGATGTAAACCTGTCAGAGCCTCAGTTACTTCTCAAAGAGTGTAAAACTGAGAGAGATGTGACTTAGGTGTGCCAACAGCCCTAAAAGTTGTATCACTGAATGCCATGTTCATTGGGTATATTATTATTATTATTATTATACAGGATTTATGTAGGGCTAACAGTTTTTGCAGCACTATACAACATGAGAGAAGACAGCACATTTACAATACAATTCAATACAGGAGGAATCAGAGGGGCCTGCTCATTAGAGCTTACAATCTAGGAGGGAGGGTCAAGTGATACAAAAGGTGATAACTGTGGGGGATGAGCTAATGGAGAAAGTACAGTTGTTAGGTGGAAGCAGTATAGGGTTCTCTAAAGAGGATGGTAGGAGATAATCAGACAGATTGGGGTAGGGAGTTCCATAGGATGGGAGAGGCTCGGAAAAAGTCCTGAAGGCAAGAATTGGAGGTGTCAAGGGAGCTAGAGAGCAGGAGGTCTTGGATGGAACGAAGAGAACGATTAGGTTGGTATTTTGAGACTAGGTTAGTGATGTAGCTGGGGGCTGAGTTGTGGATGGCTTTGTAAGTTGTTGTTAGTATTTTGAATTTAATTTGTTGGGTGAGTGGAAGCCAGTGGAGGGATTGACGCAGGGGAGTAGCAGACACTGAGCGGTTGGAAAATTGGATGAGCCTGGCAGCAGCATTCATAACGTACAGAATATGGGTATATGCGATTTGTTAGGCACAAATATCTACAATATAGCATATAGGATAAAAAAAAAATCATTTTTATTGTTCCAAAGATAAAAAAAGAATAAAATTGACGTCTTGACCAGCCGCACTGGTTCCCAGTAGACATGTGCAATCCGTTTCATAACGAATTGAAATTCGGCCGAATTCTGCATCTTTCGGACATTTGGATGCATCCGAATAAAAAAATAATGAATTTCAACTAATACAAAAGAAATTATAGCGAATATAACGAATGAATTCGACATGATTCGGTAATTCGTTAAGGATCTAATGAAACAAAAGGTCAACTCAAAGTAAATCTTACAGTCCAATTAGCTGATTAATTTTGTGCTGGAGGTTGGATTACTGGCAAAGTGAATTCCTGAGAACTGAGTGAGAAGGGTGTTGTATTGTATTTGAGCAGAGGAGAAGAGATATTGTCATTGTGTGTGTTAATAGATTCAATAAACAAACGACTTTCCAAACTACGAATCATTATCACAAATATATATACATACATAAATATTGAATTTCAACTAATATACGAAAGAAATTATAGCGGATATAACGAATGAATTCGACATGATTCGAGATTCAGTATAACGAATATCGACACTCTATGAATAATAACGAATTATCTGAAAACAAATTAATGTAACATAACGAATATAACAGAACGAAATGATGTATTTTACGAATGACAACGAGCCGAAACTAAACGAAATTGCCCATTGTGCACTAGACTTGTGCACAATGGGAAATTTCGTTTTTGATGTTTTTACCTTTGTAACAATAAAAATTAGATTTTTTTTTCCTTATATGCTATATTTTAGATGCTTCTGTCTAAAAAATCCCATATAACTTTGGCACCCTCCTAGACAGGTGCTAGGTTAGGTTGATCATAGTTTCTGGCTCACTCTAATCAGTTGAGCTGCATGTGATTGTTTTGATCTGTTCTGTGTTTCACTAGCTTCAGAGTTGACGGATTCCCCCGGTCTGTCTGGAAAGGTTCTGGAAGATAGTGGACTGGGAGAGTCAAATCAGAAGCAGAATATTTATTCAGCCCTGGCCAATCCCTGGGGATCGGTGCACAGATGGTGGCTGGGAGGGAACATAAATACTCTGAGACTTGGAGCAGAAGGCTTCTTGTCCTATAGGAGGAGATCCCAGCCTGGTTGGCTGCTGCTCTTCTGGGAAAGCCCGCCATGAGTCTGCTGCTTATCAAGGTCCCAGCTGGGCTAGCTGGGGGACCTATTTTGCTGAAACCTGTTGGAGCTGGCTGAGGGGCTGTCTTTGAGGATCTTGTCTGGGATCAAAGGCAAGGTGTTTGGAAGATATTGGGAGGAGGCACCCAATTATCCAAAGATGTTAGTGAGTACAGACCAGTGTGAGAAATCCCTGTGACTGTGTGATGCTGCCATCCCTCTTGTGCTAGAGTTAGCATTGCCAAAAGGGGACATTATCTATGGTGTCCTTGTATAGCTCATCCCAGTATTTGCTGCAAGCAAGGACTGTGCTCAGATTCTTAAAGGGAAGATTAGAGTCCTCAATTTGTTACTCAAAGTTGTTGGAGTATCCCACCGTTACTCTTCTACACTTCTACCCAAGTTCAAGTTTTGCAAAAAAAATCAGAAAAGTATACCCCTAGACTATTCATTGAGCCAAAGGAGTGACTGTGCCTGGCTGTAGGTGCAACTATGGGAAAAGACCTTAGGGACCTAACAGTGGGATACTCCAAGAGTGAGTGCTACATACCCAATGAATGTTGTATTCAGTGATGCCTCTCAAAGAGGTAGTGTGTTTCCCCATGTCTGACTACATTCAGAACATGCAGAACCCATTGTTTGTAGTTGTGTTAATTTTTATTAAAGTATCAGAAGTATCATAAAGAAAAGTCATGTCAATCACATGATATTAAATGAGATGCCTGGGTACTGTAATAGGACATTAAACATATCTATGGTATTAACATCAGAGAGAGACAATGTGCACAAAATAAAATAGACACAAAGCTAACAAAAGTCACCCACCTGTAATACATAGCATCAATAGTAGTAAAATGCATAACTGACACGATGGAAACAAGAAAAAAAAGAAAGATAATAATTAGAATGTTTTGAACAAATGAACCTTGTAGAGAGGTCAAACCTACATGATATGAAATTATGAGGGAAAGCTAATGCTATACAACACATTCCATATTAGTGGCTACTCGTGCTTGGAATCTTCATTCTCTCAAGAACAAAGGAATGAACAAGTGTAAGGGATGATATACTGTAATAGGACAATTAAAAACCAAGGTAATACAACCTGAGAGTTCACAATAGTCAAAAAAGAAACAGACTAGCTCATGGACCTTTTGGGGGAAGATGAATAGATGGCCTTGGGGGGTCATGCTGGAGTGGGCAAAATAAAAAAAAAATTAGTACCATCTACCGTATTTATCGGCGTATAACACGCGCCGGCGTATAAAACGCACCCCAAGTTTAGGAGGGAATTTTAAGGAAAAAAAACTTACATTAAAATGCCCATCAATGCAGCCTTATCTGTCCATCTGCAGCCTTTTCAGTGTCAGTGCAGCCTTGCCCCAGTGCAGTCTTGTCAGTGCAGCCTTGTCAGTGCAGCCTTGTCAGTGCAGCTTTGCCCCAGTGCAGCCTTGCCCCAGTGCAGTCTTACCCCAGTGCAGCTTTGTTAGTGCAGGTTTGCCCGTGCTGCTTTGCCCCAGTCCAGCCATGGGTAGATTCAAATATGGCGTGGGTGCATGTTATAGGCCGATCCCCGCCGATTTTGTGTCATCGGAGCTATCACGGCAATTGCCGCAGTCGCCGCCGACATACACAGCCGTGGGTAGATTCAAATATGGCGCCGAGACTGCAGGGCTTCATCGGAGCCGAGAAAAACATACCCGAGTGTTCTCTGCTTTTTTCGGCGCTGCCGTCACGCCCAGTCCCGCCCTTGGACCTGTGTTATGTCCATCATAGGGCGGGACTGGGCGTGACGGCGGCGCCAAAAAAAGCCGAGAACACTCGGGTATGTGTTTCTCGGCTCCGATGAAGCCCTGCAGTCTCTGTGCCATATTTGAATCTACCCACGGCTGTGTATGTCGGCAGCGACCTCGGCAATTGCCGCGATCGCTCCGATGAAACAAAATCGGCGGGGGATCGGCCTATAACACGCACCCACGATTTCCCCCTGATTTTCAGGGGAAAAAAGTGCGTGTTATATGCCGATAAATACGGTACTTTAAATGAATAATACATCCAGCCAGACCAAATGTCCTAGAATTTATTCTGTTGATCCCTAACTGTGAGAGCCCATCTCTTGGCTTCCATTATCTCATCAACTTCTTTCTTCAATTTCAATATTGTAAGGCATTGTTCCTGCTTCTAAAACCTGGCTATCAAAATTTGGTAGCATTTAGAAGATGCAGGGTAACACTGTTTTTATCTGACTTGTCGAAAGGAGGAGTGTCATGGAAAAGATAGTAGAGGGGAAAATATTGGATTGGTTTAAGAGAGTATCCACAGTGAGATAGCTTTCCAAAACTTTTGGGTCTTAGGAAAAGACCATGATATGTGTATAACCGACCCCTCTGGTGAGCAACCTCTACAACACTCAGGATCTGCGCCAGTTAAAATCTTTGCCAACTGGGTAGGAGTTTGATACCAGCGGGAGAAAAATGCTCATTCTCTTTTATTTATTTATTTTTTTTCAAATAACAATTTTTATTGGGCACAAAGATATATACATACAAGAGACATTGAAGTCGCGAATAACTAAGTGCGACTAGCGGACAACCAAACTGGTAATCAGTAAACATCAGAATGTAATCATCCAAGTACAGTAGGAATGTGACAAATTCCAAATCACCTAGAGTTATCAACCAGAGATATCATTTTTAATCTGAACATAATCTAACAATATAGAAAGGGAAAGAAAAGAGAGGAGGAAAGAAGAAAAGAGGAATAAGATGGGAGAGAGGGGAAGGGAGGGGGGGGGGGCTCAGCCGCCGGCCTAGGGTGGGACCTCCCGCCTGTGCCACTCCTCCCAGACCTTATCATGTGCCTCCAGTCTATTTTGTAATCTGGCCTTCATTTTCTCCATTAGCTCTATATCTTTTATTTTGGTATAGAGGTCTGTTTGAGTGGGTGGAGTCTGTCTTTTCTAGTGCAGGGCAACCAGGCATCTCGCTGCTGTAAGAACATGGCTAAGCAGTTTCCTCGAGTGTCGAGGTATTTGTAAACCGGACACCCCAAAGAGAAATAGTTTCCGAGCTCTAGGTATCTGCACGCCCAACAAGCGATTCAATAATAATTGCGTCTCCGTCCAAAAAGGAACTGTTTTAGGACATGACCAGTAAATATGATATAAGGTCCCTCTGTCTTTTAGGCACCGCCAACATCTGTCCGGACTAGAAGGGTAAATGGCGTGGAGAACATCAGGCGTCATGTACCAAAAAAAAAGAATTTTATACGCGTTCTCCTTGTACAATGTACAAAGGGAACTCTTAGCTGCCTGAGACCAAATCGTCTTCCATGTAGTTTCTGGAATCTCCTCGCCCAAAAACCTCTCCCAGCGGAGCATGTGTGCGTGCTTACCCTGGTCAGTGATGCTGTAGGAATTTAGTATCCGGTAAATATCGGAAATTAGCCCACGTCTAGCCGAACCCTCCAATATCAAGCCCTCAAACGGAGTTGGAGCCGAGAATTGTAGGTTCGGGGCTAATGATTGAGCATAGTGCCTAATCTGCAAGTATCCATAGAACACTTGCCGCGGTAAGTCAAATTTTTTTTGAAGGTCTGTGAAGGAGAGCAATCTACGCGTGCATGGATGCACCAAATGACCAAAATGGAACAGATCTCTTGTCGCCCACGGGGAAGACATCTGGTGTGTAAGACCTACAGGCAACCTGGGGTTGTAGAGGAATGACGTAAGGAGTGATCTCTCTGAGCATAACTTATGAAGTCGTGATAGTTTACGCCAGAGTGAGCTGAGGTGGAGCATGGGGCCCAAAAGCTGAGCGGAGTCTACCTTCACCATTGCATTCCATAACATACTATTTGGGTGGACTGGTGCCATCCATAGTTTTTCAATTTCTGTCCATCTATTGTAAGAACGCTGAGTAAACCAAGAGGCCAGGGCTCGCAATTGGGTGGCTTGATAGTATTTAGTTAGGTCAGGGAAAGACAACCCGCCGTCCAATCGCGTCGCCGTCAGGACCAATTGTGATATTCTATGCCTCTTGTAATTCCAGACAAAGCGTATCAAATCTGCCTGGAGTTTACGCAGTTCCGCCTGTGGCCCTGGGATGGGGAGTGTTTGGAAAAGATAGAGCAGCTTTGGTAGGATAGCCATTTTAACAGAGGCCATCATCCCCAGTAGGGAGATATGATGAACCTTGCATTTTTGTGGGAGGTCCCTTATGATTTTAAAAAGGGGGGGTAATTGGCTCGGTATAAAGTAGAGTAAGAGGGAGTAATCTGAACTCCCAAATATTTCAGGGATGATGTTTTCCAGTGGTAAGGGAAGCATTATTGTAAGTGTTGGGTCTCCTGTGTTGGGATATTAATAGGTAACGCTTCAGATTTAGCTGCATTTATTTTATAACCCGATAAAGATCTATATAGGTCGAGTTCAGCGTGCAAGTTGGGAAGTGAGACCCTAGGCTGGGTCAGGGTGAGTATGATATCGTCAGCGAACAGTGCTAACTTAAATTCCCTACCTCTCACCGGGATCCCATGTATGTTCGGATTTTTTCGAATGGACGCCGCCAGAGGCTCAACACACAACGCAAATAATAGCGGTGAAAGCGGGCACCCCTGGCGGGTTCCATTCGCAATCAGAAAAGCCGGCGATAGGGCAAAGGGAGTTTTAACCTGGGATGAAGGATTGGCGTACAAATGTCTAATAGCTTGCAGAAATGGGCCCCAGAATCCCATGCAGTTCAACGTGGCGAACAGGAAGGACCAGCCAAGGCGGTCAAAAGCTTTTTCTGCATCCAGGCCGAGAACTAAGGCCTCCAGCTTATTCCTGTTCGCCACATCTATCAGGTCAATAATTTGTCTCGTGTTATCCCCCACCTGACGCAGGGGGACAAATCCCACCTGATCCTTGTGTATTAGAGAGGGAAGTATCAAGTTCAATCGCATCGAGAGGAGTTTAGTAAAAAATTTTAAATCAGAGTTTAGAAGTGCGAATTTCCTGTAACTGGCACATACTGAAGGATCTTTGTCAGGTTTGGGGATTAGCGTGAGGAACGACCTCTGCATGTCCGCGGGAATAGTAGTTTTCTGAAAGAAGGCGTTAAACATCCTGCACATGTGGGGTAGGAGAATCGGGAGAAATGTCTTGTAATACTCGTAAGGGAGACCATCCGGTCTGGGGAATTTATGTGAGGGCAGAATTTTAATAGTGGCCGTTAGTTCTTCCTCCGTAATTGGAGCATTAAGTGACATTAGGTCCGTCCCCTGGATTTTGGGAAGTCCACTTTCCTCCAGATAATGTCGCATACGAGCATTTAAGTCGGGAGGAAGTGGATCCTGGGGGATTTCAGGGTTATTATATAGGGTTGTGTAGAATTCCCCAAAGGCCCGAGTTATATCTTGGGGGTGTGATAAAAGTGCCCCCTTCTTATCTTTAATTTGGTGAGGGGTGGACATGTGGGAACGCTCAGACAATTTACGTGCCAGAAGGGAATGGGCTTTGTTGCCTTTATCGTAATAGGTTTGTTTTAGCCGAAGAAGTGCCTTCTCCACTTGGCCTAATGCTAGGTCTCGAAGAGTTTTTCTGAGACAAACCACTTTTTTAAGAAGAGGTATGAATGGTGAGGTTTGTAATCGGAGTTCTAGGGCTTTAAGACCTCTCTCGGCTTGAAGTTTAGATGCTATCGCATTTTTCTTCATAGCCGAAGAGATCGCGATGCACCGTCCTCTAAGGACCGCCTTGTGGGCCTCCCAGAGAGTGGAGAGGGAGATGTCGGGGGTATTATTTTCTAAGAAGTAGTTCTGCAAAGTTGTCTCTAGTTCCGATTTAGACGGAGTGTGTTGGAGGAGAAAGTTGTTTAACTGCCAATTACTGGGTTTACGGGTAGGGGTGCCTATCTCTAGTGATACAATAACTGGGGCATGATCGGACCAAGAAATAGGTAGGATCTGAGCCGTCTTTGTAGCACGTAGAGTGGCATTGTTGACGAAAAAATAGTCTACTCGGGAATGCATACGGTGAGGGGCGGAGAAGAATGTGTATTGTCTATCTCCTGGGTGTAAAGCCCGCCATGCATCAAATAGGGCATGACGTCTGGTTAATTGACGAAATGGTTTGGAGTCACGGGCGGCTCCGGTCTGAGGGGCTGTAGGGTTGATCACGTGGCGGTCTAGGCCTACCGAGTGAGCCAAGTTGAAATCTCCGCCAATGATCAAATAATCATTGGGTAACCTAAACAGACGTGCAAAGACCTTAGATAGGAAGTGTATCTGATGGGTGTTGGGAGCGTAGATATTACAGATAGTTACCGCCTGCGTTTGCCACTGGCCCCTCAAAATTATGTAGTGTCCCCTCGGGTCAACATAAGACTCGGAGCATTTAAACGGGGAGCCTCTTTTAAATAGGACAGCCACACCCGCTCGTTTGCGGGGGCTGAAGGCCTGGTAAACCTGAGGGTAATGTCTAGATGCAAAGGTAAAGGCACCCCCCTTGTTAAAATGTGTTTCCTGCAGCAGAGCTACGTCTGCCCCAGATCGACCTGAGCTCTCTCAACGCAAGGTGTCTTTTTTTGTTTGAATTCAAACCATGGACATTAAACGACATGAGCTTAGCCATGGTCATTAGTGTATGTGTGCACACGATTACTTAACTTATCCAGCCGTGAGACCTCTACGAAGTCCAGAAAGCGAGGAGATCCATAAATGGGGTGCGACCAGGTGACCGTCCCAAACCCGCGGCGAGCCAGGAAAAGGGAGGGGGTAGGAAGGAGAGAGAGGAGGAAGAATAGAGAGAAAAAAAAGAGAAGAAGAAAAAAATTGGTTATTAACATTTCAATTAGAAATAAACATTTCGTTGTGGTCCCGGGCAGTACACATCGCCCAGACTCCATTAAGTTCCAGTAGGTCCCCCCGGTCAAAGCAGACCCAACAAGGGCCCGGTCCGGGGGGGGCATAATGAACCATTCAGAACAAATTCAACTGTGCTTAAGTTCTCTAAGTAAGGTAACGAGGGAGAACTTTAGTAGGGTAAACCTCTAGGGGGACTAGTGATCAGAAAGAACTACCACTGACAAGTCTCCAAAAGGGGGTGCCCAAATGTTGAAAACTAAATGACAGGCGGGGGGGCCTTGGGGGAATGCATATAACGTTTATGAGTGGGGCAGCAGTATGTATCATGGCAGTCAGCCTTTTTTAGGTTTAGGTTTAGTAGATCCTCTGGGAGAATCCCGGTCCCTGGGGCGTTTAGTTGGGGGGATCTTCTGCCAAACCATTGGAGGTGGCATTGGCGAGTCCACTAAATCCCATTCAGGCAGACGAGGGACGGAGATCTCCAAGGTGTCACAAAAATTATCCAAGTCCTCAGGGAAGCGCAGTAGTGCTGATTTTCCCTGCTGGCGAGCCGTGAGGCTGAAGGGGAAACCCCAGCGATATGTTATGTCGTTTTCTTGGAGCAAAATGAGCAGGGGTTGGAGCAATCTTCGTTTCTGCAAAGTAATCTAGGAAAGGTCTGGAAATAACCGGACTTGCGTGTTTTCGAAGAGCACTTTCTTTGTGATGCGGGCTTTGCGCATGATGTCTTCCTTTAGGGGGAAGGAATGGACCCTGCATATAACGTCTCGGGGTCTGGAGGCAGGCCCCTTAGGGCGCAGGGCACGATGAGCACGGTCCATTTCTATAGGTTTATTTGGGGGGTCCCCCAGGAGGTCGTTAAACAAGAGTTGCAGGGTTTCATGGAGATCTTCGGGACCCTCTGTCTCAGGTAGGCCCCTGATTCGGATGTTGTTTCTGCGCCCCCGATTGTCCAAATCTTCAATATGGCGCTGCATGTTCCGGAGCATTAGGTGGTGGTCAGCCCCCTGCACTTGAGTACGGTGTACCGCCATTTTAGTCTCTTGAATTTCCTCCTCCGCCATCTCCACCCTCTCAGATAGATGTTTAAGATTGGCATGGATCACTAGGATTTCCGCCCGACAGGCGGATTTGACTTCCTCAATGAGGAGTTTAAAGTCCTCCTTGGTAGGGATGGCTTGAAGGCAGTCTTGCCATGAGGTGGGCTGCTGAAAGCGTGGAGTGTTTCCCATGTAGTGTTGTGGACAGCTTGGAGGGGAAGATTCCCTTTGGAGTGCAGGGGGGAGTGCGGGTTTCCGTGAGTCCCAGAACTGCAGCTGGGGATCCCGCGAGTCTCCCCATAGAGGCCTCTGTATATGAGGAGGGGGGCCCCCTACCTGGACATCCATAGGGGTCAGATTCAGCGAGCTTGCCACCTGAGCGTACGATTTTGTCTGGCTTGTCCTCGGTTCTGTGGGCCGGGGGGCACTGTGGTGGGCTTACGTGAAACAATAGAGGAACTCCTGCGCTGCTAGCGGACTCCTATGCTACCAAGGGGACACTGCTGCAACACCTAAAAGACTGCTCCAAACAGACAAAACGAAAGTGAGTAATAGGGGGATGGTAGTTGCGCTGTGATAAGGAAGGGGATAAGGGAAAGGGGGGGGGGAGACTACACTAAGGGGGGGGAAGACTACACTAAAGTGCATGTGACAAACATGCCAAGTGACCTGAAAAACCAAATAAAACGAGAATAAGGAGAAGACACTGACTAGTGCATATGATGAATAAATGAAAATACCACTAAATAGTGTGAAAAAAAATGTTGTCATGAAGGGGAAGTGAAATTAAATGACATGAAAGTGAGCAGTGCACATGGTAGAAAAAGGGCAATCAAGCCAATAAAAATAACAATAACAAAAGCAATAAGCAATAAGTGAATAAAACACTGAGTGCACAAATAAACAAATGGATGATAAATATAAAAATATAAAATAATCCCGTTAATAAACGTTATAAAGAATCAAAACACTTGACCAGTGAATCATAAACCATGAGAACTCAGCATAAAAAACAAAAAATGGATGATAATGGCAAAAAAATGAAAATTGTGCAGAGAAATATAATATATGAAAAAAACAGTCCCGCCACCAAATGTGACACTTCTGAGTGACAATCCAAAAAACAATGATGAAAGTGACAAGGGGAGAGGGGTGGTCTACGATGGGAGCACCTCCGTGTCCACAGGCCCCTTACCTTACGGCTGTAAGGTATACAGCATATGTGTTTGGCGCCCAGTGGATGATGAAATCCAGAAAAATGCAGCAGATGGTGTGGCTCACAGATGCAGTATGTCATATGCGAAAAAAACAAAATAAACAGCATATGGTGTGATACCGTTTGATGATGAAACACAGGGGGACAGGCAGGCTGAGGGGGGGAGAGGGGGGGGTTGCACTCACTTGTGACCAATGAGCGCAAGCCTCAAACCACGAGCGCCGAACTCGTATAATCCAAGCTGCTGGCCAAGGATCCTCCAACGTCTCTCGCCTCCTGTTGCTCACCACCCGTCATACACCATATAAGCAGTGCTCATGGTTAGTGAGTCTTACACTATCCATAGATTTGGAGATCCTGCTTCCCTTCCCGTCTTCTCCTTATTCTCGTTTTATTTGGTTTTTCAGGTCACTTGGCATGTTTGTCACATGCACTTTAGTGTAGTCTCCCCCCCCACCCTTAGTGTAGTCCCCCCCCCCCTTTCCCTTATCCCCTTCCTTATCACAGCGCAACTACCATCCCCCTATTACTCACTGTGGCGGGCTTGTCTCTGCGGTTGAGGGGAGTCAGGGGGGGACCGTACACTTGTTGGTGGGGTGCATCCTCCATACTGCGCCTCTGACACATGTCCATGATCCCATATACCCTCTGGGTCTGGCAGTGGGGGGAAGTCAACAGGTTGCAGTGAGGGGGTAGGAGAGACCGTTCCTCCCAGGGATAGGGATGGATCTGATACTGAGCGCAGCAGCTGCGGGAAGGCCTCTGAACACTGCGTGTAAGAAACTGCAGTGAGGCCTGGTGAAGTGTCCCGGGGTGCGCTCTGAGGCTTCCCTTGTGCTGAGTGAGGTGGGGATGGACTCACCGCTGTAGATCCCCTGCTCATCGGTCCCTCTGTCTCCCGCTCCAGATCCGCTGCACGCTGGGGTGGTGGTGGCGATGCCGGGCTCTGCTGTAGCGGCCGCCTCGTGGAGGAGGTGGGGGCCGTTGGCGCCATCTTGTCCCGCCCGTCCTCGGACATGGAGGACGTTTTAAAGTATTCGTGGAGTGTTGTAGTGGAGCCGGGTGGTGGCTGGGACGATCCCCTGGGCTTGGAGGATCTAGTTCTCCTGCTGCCTCCCATATAATGTAGCTGAAAATCCCCCTTTCAGGCCTTAAAGCTGTGGGCTAGTGGAGAGGTGGGAGTTCAAGCGTCCATGCAGGGCAGCTTCCGGTCACGCCCCCTGCTCATTCTCTTTTAATTAGACACCCTACACTCAAAAAAGTGCATTAGCTATTCTTTTAACTTAATCAGGCATTTCTGGGAATGCCTGTAAATGTGTGTTTGTGTCCTTGGGTCCAGGAAACAAATGCCTGAAGCATGAAAAAGGCTTGGCTAAAGCCTGTAAGACACTTTAAGAACATTTGCTTGTACGCACAAAAAACATGTAAAATAAAACAAAGAATTACCAAAAATATGCTTTGCTCAGGTGTGAATGCAAGGCTAATAGATGGTGGAGATTCTCCAGCAGGTTTCAATAAGATGATTAGTGTCAAACTCCATAGTTCTACTTTCTGAAAGGCCTCTGGAGCCATGAAAGTGAGGGTCTAGAATGATGTTAGAAGACTACAAGATAAGTAGCTAGTCTCATAGCTCAGTCTGCTGCATTGGGTAAATGGTGTGGAGAGCAATTTGCGACCAGAACTAGAGGGGATGGGGTTGGAGGTGCTCACAGTATATCTAAAGTCAAGTTTTGGCTAAAGTAGAGAATATTTTGACTCTCTGACAGCAAAGCTCTACCACTTTTCTACTCTATCCACTATCCATAGAAGAAAAAAAAATGGCTTTAGGAATACTACCGAGAAGGGCACATCCACACTGATGTAAGTTTCCTCCAGGTAACTGACTCTTGTCTTTTTTATGTCTAAGAGGCAGCAAAAAGCACTTTTATTTACCTGATTCTCCACTCCTCCGGCAGCCTGGTCCTCCACCCCTTTATGATTAGGCAGTGAACTGTCCCTCTGCATCCTCACGGCCAATGCAGGGATATGGGCTCTACTTTGGTCTCGATGACATCAGTGTGCATCCAACTACCAAAGAATAGGGGAGAAGAGGCTGTGAAGACTGGTCTGCCAACCCAGAGAAAGCATGTGGGAGAGTTCCAAGTACCCAATGCCCGCTTTTTGGTCATAAACCAGTTTAAAGTCTAGCAAGGTAAAACACCACCAAGGCTTCATGCACCTGCCACAAGAAGGTGTACAGCATGCATGGAGCATAAAAAGCCGTTGTCTCTCTTTGCAGCAAATGACTCTATGTTGTTATAGAAGGGATTACGCCGCTCCCTGTTCCAGGTCACACAGTGACTCGGTTAAATTGATGATAGGCAACTCCTATCCTCATATTGATTAGCGGTTCCAAATTAATAATAACTACTGCAGTAGGGAACAGACACAAAAGATACGCTCAGCATCTTTCCAAATAACTGTTCTGCCTTATTATGACGCAATTGAAGGTTTTTATGCACATGATTACGTAGGTATCACATTAATATTACAATTGTACGTTTATGGTAACAAGGGGTGTATCATAGGCAGGCTACTTCTAATCAGGACTCGAAAGAATGTAAACATTTACTGAAAACATTATTAGTGCTGTGTGCACAGTGAGGGCAGTGTGCAATACATACAAAATACAATACAATTATATACAGAACTTACAAATTTCCATTACAGTCTCCCCTCTTTTGATCAATATTTTGATCACTAACCATACCTGCTATCACCTTTAAACTGGAACCTTCACACGCTTAGGTGGAGGTAGTCCTGGCCAAAGAGGCAAAAAACTCCATTGTGGAGAAAATAATAGCTGAGCAACTTTTTCATTACCAAATGACTTTTCATTGTGAAAAACAAATGATTGATAAGACATATTTACAGAGTACTGGCTGTACACTCCTGTGGCCAGAATGGCCTTCTAGCTGAATTGTTGGCATGCTGACTTAGCAGCATATGTAAACACAGACAATTCTACATAAAATGGAAGACATACAAAAGACAAATATGACTTCAACATGGCTAAACTACTTTTCAAATATATATATCCCTTACAATTAAAGTAATTGAATCAAAAAGTACCCTAGACTGTGATCACAAGAGGGAAACAAATCAAACACAGAGATTTCTTTAATTTGGTCATTTTTGCAGTGTCTGGTGTGGATCCAGGTGACTTTTCCTTCAAGTTTTGCAAAAACTGTACATGAAATAGATGCTGTATTGAGTCTCCAAACATTTCCTTATATATAAATGTCTCTTAACAATCCAAAAGTCACCTGGCTTTAGTTTTAGATCCTTCCAAACTTTTAGGATCTGGAATTGGGGAGAAAACACATAAATTAGTTTGTCAAAAACCTTAAAAGATCAGCAACATTCTCTGTGAGATCCGAAAGGAGGCCTTCAGCTGCTGAGACAAAATATAAGCAAGCGAGTAACACACTCCCAAACCAAATCCCATAGGGAGAGAGTCCAACATCTGCCTTAGGGGCTTCATCAAATATAAGAAAACATTCAGGCAAAAGTTTTCTAGTTTCTTACTCTACATTGTCAACTACATTGTAGACAGTAGGGGGTGTAAAAATAAAACCTCAAAACTTCTAGTAAGGACTCTCCTATAAAAAATGATTTCCCCTGTTACTCTCTGTACTCCCTGGCACTCTGTATTTACAAACTACTTCTGATAACACTTTTTACTGTGGCCTTTGCAGTAGCATTTGCCACTGGACATCCAAAAAACATGTCCATACAGACAAAATGCATACTCGTAAGATCCTGACTTGGGCATCTGGATATATCTTTTTGTAATCTCTGGGAGGGATGTTCAGCTTTTGGTAACACCTTTGGTAACAGGTAAAACAAGAAGTGGTATGTTATAAAAACAACTGTGGAGAAGCCCTGGCTCTATCCCACGCTCATTTACTAAGGAAGCCATAACTGCTTGTGACTGATGACACAGTCCATGTGTCAAAAGCTGGAGGGAAAAGAGTGGCTGGCAGACATAAATGATCACCTTTTCCAAAGTCCTGTTTCATAAGAAGTTGCCCCCTGTGGACCACTTGTTCTTCCCGTTCTGGGGTCCTTAAAGTTGAATTATTAATCCCAGCTATACTGGGCCAGAACTAGGGTGGAATCTGTGAGTTGCACAGACCCATCAAGTGTCCGGGGCTGTAATGCAGCATCCTTAGTCACCTGGTCTGATTCCATGTGTGAAAGTTAATATGGCTACCTCAGCAAGAACCTGGAAGGCTGAAAACAGCCAATCAAATTAACTTGGCATGCTTTATTGGTTTACCTGCCGAAGTAAAAACAAACTTCTGGCCCTTCAAATGGAACCAAAAGCTCTCAATATCTCGACTATCTATATAAGTATACACTCTTTTTATAGCTCACAGGCTTTGCTAAAACATGGAGCTCTGCTTCTTGAGCTGGGGAAAAAAGATCCAATGACTTTGAATACAGAGTATCCTTCTGGGTGATAAACTGCATAATCAAATCTACAAAAAATTAAATATCTGGGTCTTCAGGGAGTGTGTCCTGCACTGGGCTCACAGCAGCTGATTCCTACACCATCAATTTAACACATGTGTCTTCCTTTGTCCCCAGCCTCCTCCAATAGAGGCAATAAGGTGGCTGGATTCAAATGTACGCATATTTCATTGTTAGATTTGTACATAAACAAACTCATATTTTAAACCTTTCATTAGACAAACATTTCGTTAGCTGTATATTTGCTGCACAGAATGTCGGACCATTCAAAATTAAATGTTTGACCAAAACAATATCTAACTTTGTCTAATAGCACCTTTGCATAAAGCTACAGCTCTGATATATCGGGGTGAACCCTTCATTACTGGGTCCAGCTTCCATAAATAAATTACAATGGCTTGTTTTCTATTACGCTGTTTGTGTAAGAACTTCAGTTTCATCTTTCAAAAGACAACTTTTTCCTGGCAATATTATAATAAACGATAGCAATACCCTGCGGTCTCATGGAGAGATGCCCATAAATCCAAACTATTCTTCTGCTTATACCACTGTACTTACAAGAAAAAGGGGCACATCATTTCACAAATCCACACATTCTGCTTTGGATTTCAAAAATAAAAATAAATAAAAACAAAAGGATCAACAATCTGTGTGATGGACCACAAAGCATCAAAAACTATAAAACAACTGGCTGCAGGTGGCATCTATCCTAACAGGGTGTGTGGACTTGATGTGATGGGTCTGTTATATTTAAATTTTATTTATTATAACTCTCACATCATGGACCGCATATCAAGTTATTATCAAAAACCTTAAAATTTCATTTTTGTAGAAAAACTTCTTATGTATCCCATCCATCTTGGCTTTGTTAAATATTATGGCAGATTTATTCCAAATAACAACCTCATCTTAATCTTTTTTTCTCTAAATAAGAGCTTATTGAATAAATGTAAAATTACAAAAATTGTTATCTTAATCTAAACTAATCCCATTTTTACAAATTTCCCCAATAACCTGGATTTCATTTCCAACCAAAGGTTGTCTAAACCAGTTTCAATGTATCTATATTACTGTTAAACTCATATTAGAAATGAATACTCATTATTACTTAATTTTACTTAATTTCCCTTTTTTAAATGCACTGTTTCCACTATCAAAGGATATTCAATTTGTGTAATACACGGTTAAATGTAACCTTCATTTTACCATGTTTGGAAAACAGATTCAAAATAATTGTGATCACATTGTTTACCATTAGATTCGTTAACCCGGCACATTTTGTTATAAATGTTTTGTCTAAAAAAACTGGAATTGGCATGGTGTCCTTCCAGCTTATCACTGACCTCTCATCTCAGCCACATTTCTTTCAGGAGAGCACAAAGGAGGGGGTCACATCTGCGTACATGACACACACAAGCAATAGAACTAAAGGTCCCAGCATTCGCACACACATACACCAATATCTCTCTAAAATCGCTTACATTTTTCCCATTTGTACACAACACATGCATATCATTCTCTCACTTTCTTTTAACACTTTACTATTTCCCTGCCTAAATTCTGCATTCCTTATTTTGTTCAGATATCTTTTATATCTAGCTTCTATGATCAGACGGGCAGCCAGAGTGCTCATCCCATCTTCCCTCTCTGACAACATATAAAGTATTCTGTTTTAACTCTCATTTCTCTGTTTCTGACTCTAATAGTTGTAGTGCCTGACCCCAAATTCATCCCACAACTTAACATGAAAATGTCCCTTTCTGTCTAGTGTTAATGTCACCCTTGATCCATCCCGCTCACATAGATAGCTGTTTCTCTAGCTGTTTACTCTGCATGATTCTTAGTCCCTGTGGACTTTGGTAACCCAGTTACCCATTGTGGATCCATGTCCACTCTAACAATTAATCTAGGGGCTCAGTATAGGCGGAACCGCACCTTTGGTTCATATATAGCGCTCCTCTTGCGCTGGGCATTTTTGAGGGTCTCTTACCCTTCATTCCCTTACTTAATTCAATGCCCATAATGACTGGCCAGTCTTCTCTACATGTGCCTATACCCTCTTGCCTCTAAACTACTTTATCTAGCAGATTTACTACATATACCTGTGAACAGCACTATTCTTCCCTTTCTTATCTATAACACTCCGACGGACAATAGATAGGGATAACATAACATATAACCACCAATCAATACAGTTCGATTAAGGGGAGTAAAATAGGTACCCTTTGTCCCGAAAATGCCTTACCGATCAAGGAAGTCTGATAACTCAAATGTAAGCAAAAAGCTTACCTCAGCCAGCTGATTATCAGAAATTCCCGGATCGTCTCAAGCTCCTCGTTTCGGATACTCAGGGTCACCTGGAATCCCCTCCTAAGGCAAAGCTCGCCATGCTGACTCGGTTAAATTGATGATAGGCAACTCCCATCCTCATATTGATTAGTGGTTCCAAATTAATAATAACTACTGCAGTAGGGAACAGACACAAAAGATACGCTCAGCATCTTTCCAAATAACTGTTCTGCTTTATTATGACGCAATTGAAGGTTTTTATACACATAACTACGTAGGTATCACAATAATATTACATTTGTACGTTTATGGTAACAAGGGGCGTTACATAGGCAGGCTACTTCTAATCAGGACTCGAAAGAATGTAAACATTTACTGAAAACATTATTAGTGCTGTGTGCACAGTGAGGGCAGTGTGCAATACATACAAAATACAATACAATTATATACAGAACGTACAAATTTCCATTACACACAGCATCCAATGCACGCCTAGCCATCTGCTCTGTGTTGCATCACAAATGTGGGAGTGCCAATGTCATAACAAAACATCTTCCAGTTGCATAGAGAGCTCTCTGGGTGTCTGTGAATGCTCTGCCTGTTTGTGGCTATGTCAGATCTAAGTACTGTGTAGCTCTCACCTGCAGCAACACCACAGGCCTAGGGATTGTGAGATTTGTAATTTCTTCACAGGAAGTGTCAGGTCCCACACTTATTGCCCCATACACACGATCAGAGATTCCGTCAGAAGAAACTTGGATGGTTTTTCCGACGGAATTCCGCTCAAGCTTGCCTTGCATACACACAGTCACACAAAAGTTCTCTGAACTTTTGACTGTCAAGAACGCGGTGACGAGCCGAGAAAATGAAGTTCAATGCTTCCGAGCATGTGTCGAATTGTTTCCAAGCATGCGTCGAATTGTTTCCAAGCATGCGTGATTTTTTGCGCGTCCGAATTGCATACAGACTAACGCATTTTCGGATAGGAACTTTTTCTGACCGAAAGATAGAGAACCTGCTCTCAATCTTTTGCTTGCTGGAATTCAGCCAGCAAAAGTCCGATGGAGTGTACACACGGTTGGAATTCCTGACCAAAAGCTCACATCTGACTTTTGCTGGCGGAATTTCTGATCGTGTGTATGGGGCATAAGGCAGAGGTCATGCATTAACCTATGCAATGTCATGCTGCAAGCCTTAGACCCCTTTCACACTAGTGGACCGATTGGGTCTGCCTGTCAGTTTTTCAGGCAGACCCGATCAGACCTTCCAGTCTCCTCTATGGAGTGGACATATAGGTGAGAGGCGGAGACACCTTGTGAGGCTTCCGACTCGCCTTGCATCAGTCTGTGACGGCAGAAGGGGGCGGTGCCATCAGGTGACATAGCCAGGTGGCCCCGCCCCTTACCTACAGTGTATAAGAACTGTCAAACAGCGGAGCCTGCAGTAGCCGGTCAGCCCTCATAGACGGCAGAGCGTTTTTATTTTTTTATTTCTCGGGTGCAGCGGGCGGCGTGATTGACGATGAATTTACTTCGGGGGACACTATTTTTTTGTGAAAGGAATTGTCAAAAACTGTGTGTGTTTTTATTACTTTTTGATACTTTTTTGGTGAATGGGTAGGGGTACAATGTACCCGATACTTATTCACATAATGGGGGGGGGGGGGGGGGGCAGGATCTCAGACCATTGTCCCCTGTGAACTTCGGAATGAGAACAATAATTCTAGTGCCAGAGCCCATGTTTAACTCTAAACTGATATGTAAGGGCTTTTAAAGTGTCACCTGTGGGGATTTTTAGGTACCGTTGTCACCATTTCACAGGCATGCACAACTTAAAGCTGAACTTCAGTCATTTTTACATCTTTCCATCTATTAAATCCTCTGCCCTTGTTGTTTTAACTTTGGATAGTAAAACATTTTTTTCTGCCAGTAAATACCTTATACAGCCCACTTCCTGTTTCTTGTCTGGTCATTAGCCTAGGCTTATGACATCATACACAGCTCTCTCTCACTCTTGTGAGACTTTGCCTTTGACTTTGAGTGTTTTTTACCCCTCTGTATTAACTGTTTACTTCCCTGATGAAGCCAATGTATTGGCGAAACTAGTTGGGATGAATTGACTATCGACTACCTTTCAACATCCTGGGTGTCGGTTAATATTAAATTGTCAATTGTACTTAGTTGAATTTATTCGCTTACAATCTATATGTATTACTATATATATTTTTTTAATCTATATATTAATAAAATTATAATTTTTTACTAAATGTGTTCTAATCTACTTTTGGCACTGAAATAATCCCACCCCTGTCCCTTTATATACTATCCTTCTGGGATGAGGTGCCGTATATATTAGGACATTCCACCTACCACCCATTATAATTACCGTATTTATCGGCGTATAACACGCACCCCAAGTTTAGGAGGGAATTTTAAGGAAAAAAAACTTTTAGGAGGGAAGTTTAAGGAAAAAAAACTTACATTAAAATGCCCATCATTGCAGCCTCATCATTGTTCATCTGCAGCCTTGTTAGTGTCATTGCAGCCTTTTCAGTGTCAGTGCAGCCTTGCCCCAGTGTCCATTGCAGCCTTGTCAGTGCAGCCTTGCCCCAGTGCAGTCTTGTCAGTGCAGCCTTGTCAGTGCAGCCTTGTCAGTGCAGCTTTGTCAGTGCAGCCTTGTCAGTGCAGCCTTGCCCCAGTGCAGTCTTGTCAGTGCAGCCTTGTCAGTGCAGCCTTGTCAGTGCAGCCTTGCCCCAGTGCAGTCTTGTCAGTGCAGTCTTGTCAGTGCAGCCTTGTCAGTGCAGCCTTGCCCCAGTGCAGTCTTGTCAGTGCAGTCTTGTCAGTGCAGCCTTGTCAGTGCAGCCTTGTCAGTGCAGCTTTGCCCCAGTGCAGCCATGTCAGTGCAGCTTGGTCAGTGCAGCCTTGTCAGTGCAGTCTTGTCAGTGCAGCCTTGTCAGCGCAGCTTTGCCCCAGTGCAGCCATGTCAGTGCAGCTTTGTCAGTGCAGCCTTGTCAGTGCAGTCTTGTCAGTGCAGCCTTGTCAGTGCAGCCTTGTCAGTGCAGCTTTGCCCCAGTGCAGCCATGTCAGTGCAGCTTTGTCAGTGCAGCCTTGTCAGTGCAGTCTTGTCAGTGCAGCCTTGTCAGCGCAGCTTTGCCCCAGTGCAGCCATGTCAGTGCAGCTTTGTCAGTGCAGCCTTGTCAGTGCAGTCTTGTCAGTGCAGCCTTGTCAGTGCAGCCTTGTCAGTGCAGCCTTGTCAGTGCAACTTTGTCAGTGCAACTTTGTCAGTGCAGCCTTAAAAAGCAAAAGAGAGGGGCAGTGGGACTTTAAATGAGGCATGGGTACGTCTTTGAAAAAGTCTAGGATACCTTATGTTAAATTAACTATCACCACCCCTTAAGGGGCTTAAAAGCTGTATAGCCATAGAGAAATGCTAATCAAAGAAATGCATAGACATCAATTCATGAGTAATATAATAATAATAATAATATAATGCATCATAATATACAATACATAAATCATGCACATCGAGGCACAATAAAAATAGTAGTCATGTTGATAGAAATGTTGTTTATAAACGCTGTTTGAAAATAATTGATACAAGCAATCACAGTTCTAAAATGGGTATACAAAAAAGGTGAACAAGGTATTCCGAATAACAATGTTAGTAAGTATAAATGGTATACGATAGAATTCATAGATGAACCAAACTTGAAATGGCAACCCTGAGTGTAGACTCTACGCGTTTCATGGCGTTTAAAGCCAATCATCAGGAGTGGGATGCATCAAGAGATGACTAGAAAATAAATAAAACAAATCAATAAGTAGATCATTGGAGTCTCGATTAAAATCATGCTTACACAAGGTAAAGCAGGTATTTTAGAATATATAAATGCACATTACCTTTTGGCAACAACCCAGTACATAACCCAACAGTCCAATTGTGGAATAATGAAGGTGGCCCTGAGAGAGCTGTCTCCCCCGGGGTTGAGGCCAAGGACACACAAGGCTAACCCCCAAACCGAAACTCTACATGGGGGCTGGAGAATCGGAGAGGGGGTAGAGAGGAACAGCAGCCAGGGAGAGAGCCAGACAGCCAAAACACACTTCCCAAGTAGGAGGCATACATGTATGGGCCACAGATGAAGTTCTGCAATAAATGAAAGAAAAAAGAATAATGAGGAGGAGATGTGTAACAAAGAGATGGGGATGAGTGTGTCAAAAAAAAAAAAAAAAAATATAGAACAATGTTGTGAATGAAGGAAAGTAAAATGTAAAACCAAGCTGGCACTAGAGTGTATGTCTGACACCTGCCCCAAAAATAACTGGGTGGTGAGAACCAACAAACAAAAGATATATATAAATAATGTATACTAGCATGTTGCCAATGTGTTGGTATTTAAATGAGAGGCATAAAAATAAATATGGGGATGAGCTGGCAGTTCATTCCACACTTTTTTCTCAGGAGGAGAGGATATATGGGTCTTCATCCACACCTCAGGTAATCAGGCTGTTTCTCTTCATTATCACACACCTATTCACATCATGTTTGATTTCTCTTTACACAGGTGTGCATTATTTATTTATTTTTATGCCTCTCATTTAAATACCAACACATTGGCAAAATGCTAGTATACATTATTTATATATATCTTTTGTTTGTTGGTTCTCACCACCCAGTTATTTTTGGGGCAGGTGTCAGACATACACTCTAGTGCCAGCTTGGTTTTACATTTTACTTTCCTTCATTCACAACATTGTTCTATATTTTTTTTTTTTTTTTTTTGACACACTCATCCCCATCTCTTTGTTACACATCTCCTCCTCATTATTCTTTTTTCTTTCATTTATTGCAGAACTTCATCTGTGGCCCATACATGTATGCCTCCTACTTGGGAAGTGTGTTTTGGCTGTCTGGCTCTCTCCCTGGCTGCTGTTCCTCTCTACCCCCTCTCCGATTCTCCAGCCCCCATGTAGAGTTTCGGTTTGGGGGTTAGCCTTGTGTGTCCTTGGCCTCAACCCCGGGGGAGACGGCTCTCTCAGGGCCACCTTCATTATTCCACAATTGGACTGTTGGGTTATGTACTGGGTTGTTGCCAAAAGGTAATGTGCATTTATATATTCTAAAATACCTGCTTTACCTTGTGTAAGCATGATTTTAATCGAGACTCCAATGATCTACTTATTGATTTGTTTTATTTATTTTTCTAGTCATCTCTTGATGCATCCCACTCCTGATGATTGGCTTTAAACGCCATGAAACGCGTAGAGTCTACACTCAGGGTTGCCATTTCAAGTTTGGTTCATCTATGAATTCTATCGTATACCATTTATACTTACTAACATTGTTATTCGGAATACCTTGTTCACCTTTTTTGTATACCCATTTTAGAACTGTGATTGCTTGTATCAATTATTTTCAAACAGCGTTTATAAACAACATTTCTATCAACATGACTACTATTTTTATTGTGCCTCGATGTGCATGATTTATGTATTGTATATTATGATGCATTATATTATTATTATTATATTACTCATGAATTGATGTCTATGCATTTCTTTGATTAGCATTTCTCTATGGCTATACAGCTTTTAAGCCCCTTAAGGGGTGGTGATAGTTAATTTAACATAAGGTATCCTAGACTTTTTCAAAGACCTACCCATGCCTCATTTAAAGTCCCACTGCCCCTCTCTTTTGCTTTTTAATGTATATACAGGGATGGAGACATGGTTATGGTAATTGTGGGGCCCAATCAGGTCAACTGCTTTACAATTTGTCAGTGCAGCCTTGTCAGTGCAGCTTTGCCCCAGTCCAGCCATGTCAGTGCAGCTTTGTGCACTCGCCACCGACATACACAGCCGTGTGTAAATTCAAATATGGCGCCGAGACTGCAGGGATTCGTCAGAGCCGAGATACACATACCAGAGTGTTCTCGGCTTTTTTTGGTGCCGCTCACAGTCACGCCCAGTCCCGCCCTATGATGGACATCACACAGGTCCAAGGGGCGGGACTGGGCGTGACGGCGTGACGGCGGCACCGAAAAAAGCCGAGAACACTCTGGTATGTGTATCTCGGCTCCGACGAATCCCTGCAGTCTCGGCGCCGTATTTGAATCTACCCACGGCTGTGCATGTTGACGGCGACTGCGGCAATTGCCACGATCGCTCCGATGACATAAAATCGGCGGGGATCGGCCTATAACACGCACCCACGATTTTCCCCTGATTTTCAGGGGAAAAAAGTGTGTGTTATATGCCGATAAATACGGTAATATAAGGACACTTACCTGTCCAGGAATCCCGCGATGTCGGCACCTGAAGCCGACCCGTCCCTCAGCTCCGTGTGCAGGCGCCTTACTAAGGGAAGCAGGAAGTGAGGCCTTGCAGCCTCACAGCTTGTCTCCTACTGGGCGAGTCACGCTTCGCTTTGTGAATGGTCCCTGCTGTCTTCTGGGACCTGTGTGTGTGTCTCCCAGAAGGTGGGGGGAGGGATGGACATTGTGCACTCTGTGCGGCAATCTTACCCCAGAAGTGGGAGCAGATACTTGGATTTGACAGGTATCTGCTCTCCCCTCCCCCCTGAAAGGTGCCAAATGTGACACCGGGGGGGGGGGATCCAATCCACGGAAGTTCCATTTCTGGTTAGAACTCTGCTTTAACTTGCAGCACAGTGTATAGGGTGCAGTGATCCGGAGCATGTAATGTACAGCACAGTGTATAGGGTGCAGTGATCCGAAGCATGTATTGTACAGCACAGTGTATAGGGCGCAGTGATCCGGAGCATATAATGTACAGCACAGTGTATAGGGTGCAATGATCCGGAGTATGTAATGTACAGCACAGTGTATAGGGTGCAGTGATCCGGAGTATGTAATGTACAGCACAGTGTATAGGGTGCAGTGATCCGGAGTATGTAATGTACAGCACAGTGTATAGGGTGCAGTGATCCGGAGTATGTAATGTACAGCACAGTGTATAGGGCCCAGTGATCCGGAGTATGTAATGTACAGCACAATCAGCTGTTGGCTATTTCACCAACAGCTGATTGGTGGGGAGGGCTTGAAATACTCTGGCAATGCTCACGCCGAGCGTCATCTGCTGTGGGCAGGACGCTGTCGGTGTGAGCTGCCGCTACATACTGTGAGTAACTTTGATACCATACTGAACCCATACACACTCATCTACTTATATCTGCATCACTGTAACTACAAGCTATAAATCTTATATCACATCCGTGCTTCTCATGTCTCTCCCTCCCCTTCCTTTTCCCTCCTCCCCCCCCTTTTCCCCCCTCTCTTCCCCCCCTCCCCCTTTTTCCCCCCCTCCCCCTTTTTCCCCCCTCCCCCCCTCTCTTCTCTGCGACCTTTTTCCCTCTCCCTCCGCTTTCTCCCCCCCGGCTTCCCCCCTTTTCCCCTTTCTTTCCCCCCTTCCCCCCCCCTACTTTCCCTGTTTTCTGCCTCCCCCCGCCTTGATTCCTTTTCTTCCTCCTACGTACCCCCCTTCCCTCCTTCCTTCGTTTTTCCCCTCCCCCCCCCCCCTTTTTCCTTCCCCCCTTTTCCCTTTCCTCCCCCATTCCTCTTCCTCTCCCCTCCCCCGCCTTTCCCCCCTTCTGCCCCCCCCTCCTCCCCTTTTCTTCCCCCCTTCCTCTCTTTTCCCCCCTTTCCCTCTCCCCCCTCCCCCCCTCCCTTCCCCCCTTTCCCCCCTCTTTTCCCTGTGTATGATTTAAAGTGCACTTGATCAAATTTAACACTAAGAACCAGGGACAGAGTTGTTGAACCCCTGTTATCTCATATATAAAATCCTTAAATACATACCTATATGTACACCTTAAACTGTCAAGATAAATGACAGAAGTACCAGAACGAGACTTTTATATGTCCCTTCTCCTCCATGTTGATTTTTCCAGTTATCCGAGATCCATCTGGTCTACACCCATTATCAGTTGGTGTTCTTTTTCGAACTCTGTACAGTAGGCCTATCAGGTAGGATACATCTGAAAACTTTTTACCTACCACTGAATATACCCATATTTTTGGTCACTATACATTTATTTATACATTTTCGCAACTTACAGGACCCGCATTTGGCCTCAGTGTGATTCCAGATCCAAAATATTTGTATGCCCTTGATTGATGGGCCTTTCTTCCTATCATAAGGAAGTAAAACCACCCTATATATCCATACCCAGCTACTTTCATCTCGACAGAGGTTATATGAATACTTTGGGCATACTCAGTGGCGGAACTACCGCCATAGCGAGCCATGCGGTCGCTATGGGGCCCGCAGCTGAGAGGGGCCCTGGAGAGGATGAGGAATGCATACTGCAGGGGGGCGAGCACCGCCCGCACGGTCCCCCAGCCAGGGGAAGTGAGGAGAGGAAGAGGCGAGCTGTCACTACGAGCACAGAGCTCAGCTGTAGGAGCTTTCAATAGACTTTCCTGTGTTCCCGGGACTCCCCGTCATATAGCCCCGCCTCTTGGCCCGGCATCTTTGATAGACAGGACGCCGGTCCAATGAGGGACATATGACGTCATCAAAAGCGCCGTGCCAAGAGGCGGGGCTATATGACGTGGAGTCCCGGGAACACAGGAAAGTCTATTGAAAGCTCCTACAGCTGAGCTCTGTGCTCGTAGTGACAGCTCGCCTCTTCCTCTCCTCACTTCACCTGGCTGGGGGACCGTGCGGGCGGTGCTCGCCCCCCCACTCTGAGGCAGCCGCGGGGCTTTTTATTAGTGCAATGATGCAGTGGGGCCACAGACAGTGGAGACAAAAAAAGACTCGGACTACGGCCATGGATGTTGATGGGTCTTTGCCCAGTAGGTTTCTGGCTGTGGCGTTCTCCAAACTGGACAACTTTGCTGCTGCTGGAGTTCCATCTTTGAAATCTGCGCCTCTTATCGCCCATAAATCAGTTTGTATGGGGGAGGGGTCAGGAAGGCAGATGCTATATATGTTAAAACTGGTGACATCCTGCCTGAGCAACAAAAAAAAGGGAGCGGGGGTCAAAGTTGAACTATAGACGGCATCGCAGGACAGCAGTCTCCACCCCTTTTCCCTCCCCCGAGGAGAGAATAGCGCCCAGATCGTCCACCGCCCGCCGCTTAGGAATGTGCAGCGGCCAGAGGTTAGTGCTGGCTGAGAGGGAGGGCTCATCTCCTACAAAAGAAAAAAAGGGTTAAGGTGTGGGAAGAGGAAATGGGAGAAAGTCCAGAGTTTCAGTGTAAAAGGCAGTTTTTGGACCACGGTACCACCTGTTGACCTCAAGGTGCAGAATATGTCCGGCTTCCCCTTCCCCACTCCCCTGGGATACAGAAGCAGTAAGGCACTTAAGTAAAAGTTGATGCTTTTTCCGGGTCAGGCAGAAAGCAGGTCGCTGTGCTATATTGCCGCAATGCAAACTGTCCGAGCTCCAAGGGGGCTTCCGAGCATTTCTTGCTAAAGTCAGAGTTGCCCCCCCCTTTGTTGCAGAGCCTGAAGGCACAGTACTGAAAGTCCAGGGAATGGGGGGGGATGTGAGGTTTGGCGCCCGGGGGAGGGAGGTCTAAGGGAACTTCCATGTAAACACAAAGGGTGGGGGGTAAAAAAAATAAAAACAACGCAGTAGTTCTCCTTCAGTGGACAGGCAACAAAGCTCCTCTTCCTCTCCTCACTTCCCCTGGCTGGGGGACTGTGCGGCCGGTGCTCGCCCCCCCCCCCCCCCTCTGAGGCAGCCCCACGCTCACCAACAGCCATTTGAGGGCTGCAGTATGCATTCCTCATCCTCCCGGTAGTTCCGCCACTGGCTCGCCTCTTTCTCTGCACAGGTGAGGCTGCATTGTGCACGGGTCATGCTACACTGGGCACGGGTGAGGCTGCATTGGGCACAGGTGAGGCTGCATTGGGCACAGGCAGGCCATGCTGCATTGGGAACAGGCAGGCCACATTGGGCACAGGTGAGGCTGCATTGGGCACAGCTGAGGCTGCATTGGGAACAGGCAGGCCACATTGGTCACAGGTGAGGCTGCATTGGGCACAGCTGAGGCTGCATTGGGAACAGGCAGGCCACATTGGTCACAGGTGAGGCTGCATTGGGCACGGGTCACGCTGCATTGGGCATAGGTGAGGCTGTATTGGGCACGGGCAGGCCACATTGGGCACGGGTGAGGCTGCATTGGGCACAGGCAGGCCACGCTGCATTGGGAACACACAGGCCGCATTGGGCACAGGTGAGGGTGATTGAAGCGACAACACCAGGTGTTTGGAGTATCTTTATCTGTTGACTGTTAAACTTTCTGGAACACATATAGTCTTTCTTTCTTTCTCCTCATTCATCTCAGATTTGAGCCACGGCCACTATTTAATTTAAGTCGCGCCATTTTTTGTGTGTGGGGGGGGCCCATACAACATTTTGCTATGGGGCCCTGTGATTTCTAGTTACGCCCCTGGGCATACTAAACAAAGTCTTACATACCACGATTGGAAAACGCGCTTGATGGGCAGTATGTGTCAGCACCGTTGTTTTTAAACCTTTCTGGAATGCGTAGCCAATATTTATATATACCAATGTAAGTGATAACGAAATGAATATAATATTGCACCTATATGTTTATGGCTTGATATATACATATATTTACTATGTCTATGTTGTATATACTATTTCCTATATAGAAATCTTTGTTAAAAGCTTACAACCACCCCTGAAGAAGGAGGCTAAAACAACTCCGAAACGCGTCGGGTGCAAGCGTATTGGTATCAATAGCTATAAATATATGAAATCGCATTCCTTTCTATCTATGTCATTTGTTTGATGTTTTTATGAGATTTTTTTTGTAATGAATAAATTATTGTCTACTTAATATACTCTCCTACACATTTTTTCATATGTGCCCTTAAAGTCCACTAGGGGAATTATCTCTGTTTAATGTACAGCACAGTGTATAGGGTACAGTGATCCGGAGTATGTAATGTATAGCACAGTGTATAGGGTGCAGTGATCCGGAGCATGTAATGTACAGCACAGTGTATAGGGTGCAGTGATCCGGAGCATGTAATGTACAGCACAGTGTATAGGGTGCAGTGATCCGGAGTATGTAATGTACAGCACAGTGTATAGGGTGCAGTGATCCGGAGCATGTAATGTACAGCACAGTGTATAGGGTGCAGTGTACTTTTGTAACTGTGATGTCATAAGAGGTTGGCCATTTCTCAGACTCCATAGAACATCCCTGAGTATGAGTTGTAGGGGGTGTGATGTGAAAAGTGATTGCAGATCATGAAGAATAGTCCGGACAGGTCTCTGTGTCCCCGGAATCCAGCATGGGAAGTCACCTCCTCCTGTCACCCTCACCCAGTCTGAGCCACACACCCCGCACTACAAATAGCATGACAGTTGCCTATCACTACTCTGTGCCCCGCCCCTTGCCGCAACCTATTGGACGAGCAGCGCCTCTCCGGCTCTCTATTGGCTCCCACAGAGTCAGTCGTCCACAATGCCCCGCCCATGCACCTTACTCTAATTCCGCCCGTAGAAGGGGACGCGAGCGGTAATTGGCTTGACGCTGAACGACACGCCCTCTCAAGCCAGTCTGGAGGCCCTGATTGGGTAAAACCCTTTCCCCCTCCCCCAGTCATCCTGTTGCCCCGCCTGTGGTTGGAGGTCTGGCAGGTACCGTCTAGGTGTGGGGCGCTGCGGCTGAGCCCGGAGGAAACATGAAGCACTATGAGGTGAGCGGAGAGCCCGGGCCGTGTGTGTCCGGTGTGCGGGGTCACAGTTCTCCCCCCTTCCTCTCCTCTGCAGCAATCCGCGGAGACTGAGAACAACGAGGCTTAGAGGAGGACGGGAGCCGGCGGGGGGCAAACCTAGAGAGAAGGCGAATGACAGCTGAGGAGGGGGAAGGGGACAAGCGCCATAGAAGAGGGCTGACAGTGATAAATATGATCCAGTGATGGAGGTCTGAGGACAGTGTGTGGGGGAGGGGAGTCACTGATCATTGTCCTCTCACCAAACATTCCTTCCCACAAATCCATATCAGTCTACAGCCACAATTCTACATCAATGTCCGGCCAGCTTGGAGATCTGATGGCGCGTTCACATGCCGTCATACCGACTGTAAATACGGGGAACACATCCTAGATAGTAGGCTCCGTATGTCTATGGATGCACACAGCCTAGATGGGGGGGGGGGGGGCACGCCCACAGGTGCACCGCCATAGCAACGGGTTGCTATGGTAACCGACACAGAGCAGGAGGAGCCAGGAGCGCCAGCGGGGGGACCCCAGAAGAGGAGGAGGATTGGGGGCCACTCTGTGTGATTACACACAACAGGGAAGTACCGTATTTATCGGAGTATAACACGCACCCCAAGTTTAGGAGGGAAGTTTAAGAAAAAAAACTTACATTTAAATGCCCATCAATGCAGCCTTATCAGTGTCCATCTGCAGCCTTGCCCTGTGTCGTTTGCATCTTTGAAAATGGCGCCCCCGTTCTCTGCGGCTCGCGGCCATTCTCGGCGGCTCCCGCAGGACTGCAAGAGCCGCCGAGAATGGCGGAAAGCAGCCGAGAGCCGCCAAAAGGCTCACAATCGGCGGGATCGGCGTATAACACGCACCCACGATTTTCCCCTGATTTTAAGGGGGAAAAAAGTGCGTGTTATACGCCGATAAATAAGGTATATTATGTGTGGAATAAACTTCCTCTGCTGACATTTACCTATAGATGAGCCTATAATAAGGTTTACCTAACAAAAAAAAAGAAAGAAATTGTCCTTACCAATATAGTGAGTGACCAGAGGACCAAATGAGTGACACAGCATACAATGTATGGAAAAATAGAACATTCTATAAAATCTCATAAATCTCCACAGTGGGAGGTAATGTTTATGACACTAATAACATGACATATATCTATAGACTAAGGATGAGCTCCGGTGTGTTCGCACACTCCATGTGCCCAGCCCGCCAGGAAGTCAGCACTGCGCTAATCACAGGCAGTGAGACATTTCCCGATCTCTGCAGCCGTGCATCGGGACAATGTCTCCCTGCCTGTGATTAGCGCAGTGCTGACTTCCTGGCGGGCTGTGCACGTGGAGTGTGCGAACACACCGGAGCTCATCCTTACTAGAGACTACTCTGTCCTATAGTCTCCAGGTAGGACAAGACAACAATAACAGTACACTAAACATAAATGAACAAACGTCCGGATGCCAAAGATCTATGTGTGGATGTCCATGCCACCACCAATATGTCGTACATGTATTAACCACTTGCCTAATGGGCACTTAAACCCCCCTCCTGCCCAGGCCAATTTTCAGCTTTCAGCGCTGTCACACTGACAATTGCGCGGCCATAAAACACTGTACCCAAATGAAATGTTTATAATTTTTTTTCACACAAATGGAGCTTTCTTTTGGTGGTATTTAATCACCACTGGGGCTTTTATTTTTTGGTAAACAAACGAAAGACAGAAATTTTTGAAAAAAAAAAAAAAAAACATGTTTGCAAACAGGTAATCCTTCATTGATATTCGCTGATGAGGCTGCACTGATGGGCACAGATCAGGCTGCACTGATGGGCACAGGTAGGTGGTATTGATGGGCAGCACTGGTAATGAGGCACTGATTGGTGACGTTTATAGGTGGTGCTGGTGGGCACTGGTGGGTTACAGTGTGGGCACTGATGGCTGGTACTGTGGGCACTGGTAGGTGGCACAGATTGGGACTGATGTCCCTCTCACAGCCGCCAGTAATCGCCTTTTTTTTTTCTCCTCGTGCTACCCGCGTGAGGAAAAAAAATAGCCGATTACCGGCTCTGTTTACATCACATGATCAGCTGTCATTGGCTGACAGCTGATCACGTGGTAAGGGGTCAGGATCGATCTGTGTCTCAGACTCGCTGATCACAGAGCACACCCGCGGGCGCGCAGGCCGCTCGATCACGTCTATGGACGCCCTCCTGGCAAATTCGGTCCGTGCTGTAGCCGTCTTTCGGCTATAGCGCAGGCGGGAGGTGGTTAATAATAAAAATGAATTGATGGCATGGGTATCCACACAGGGGTCCCTGGAAGACTCGAGTCCACAAGATACTAATAAAATATAATAAGGCATTACCTATAAGTAGTGTAAATATCTCCTAAACATGCACCGTTTAGGAGATATTTACATGACATGCAGCCAGTGACGTCACCGGCGCATGCGGTCTGAAAGAACAGCCACGGGTGACGTTCCTTCTGAGCCCTGTGCCGCGAATGGCGGCTTCCGCGTGCATGCGTGGGAGTGGCATTATCGTGGCTCCAGCCAATCACAGCGCCAGAGCCTGCGTACCCGGAAGAAACACCAGGGAAGATGTCAGCCGTCTCAGCGGTGTGCAGGCGTCGCTGGAACAGCTTCGTTCTAAGGTAAGTATTTCATAATGAGCTAGTATGCGATGCCTTTGTCTTCCAGGGTTGTTTTTTTCTTTTTTTTTCCAGGGTTTACAACCTCTTTAATGCGAAACTTTACCCATAACAATTTGATAAAAAAAAATAATAATGTTCTTTAGCAAGGAACATACATTCCACATTAATAACTACGCTACCAATATTGGTGTGTGCTGCAAATTGCCTCCAGCATTGCTCCTGTCTCTTCTTGCCTGAAGAGGCCATTTTGCTGAAGCCCAGAACCCCTGAACAGCAATAAATCGTAAAGCAGAACTAAAACCATCGATTTTACCACTTCCCACCCGTAGGAACTCCTCGGGTTTCAGTGGTATACACCATGATGATGATTGCACCTACAGGCATCATCCCGGTATCAATATTTTCAGCCGGCGATTCTGAGTAATGCAGAAGTGATCCAAGTGGCTAATTAGCCACTCAATCCCCTCTGTGGGTGGCGGAAGGGGGTCCCACCCCCCCTCCCGCCGCCGCCTTTCCCGAGCTCTCCTATCCCATCGCAGAGGCCGGGAGCGATGCGGCTGTCCTGTACAGAGAGAGAGGAACTGACGTCATTCTCCTCTCTCTGTAACCCTGGAAACCGGGAGTGACGAGTAGTTTATCACTTCTGGTTCCACCCCTTTCTTTACGTGGTCACCAGCGGCTAGGAAAGCTGCCAATCAGAGCGATCTGTGTCTGACCGGCTGCATTGGAGGCTAGAGGAGGGATTTGGGGTCTAATAGACCTCGGATCTCTCCATAAAGAGGACCTGTCATGGTGAAAAAGTGAAAAAAAAAAAAAAATGGTATAAAATAAATAGACTTTTTCTTTTTTAAAGCGCCCCCATCCCGCTGTGCTTACGCACTAATGCAAACGCATACGTTACTCCGCGCACATATGTAAAGGGTGATCGTACCACACATGTGAGGTATTGTCACGAACATCAGAGCGAGAGCAAAAATTGTAGCACCAGACCTCCAGCGCAACTCTAAACTGGTAACCTGTAAAGGCGTTTAAAGCGTTGCCTATGGAGAATTTTAACTGCTTGTATGTCAGCAGAATGGCACGGCTGCGCAAATGGGCGTACTCGTACGTCCCTCCGTCATCGCAGGCTAGCGGGCATGCGCACGTCGCTGGCGGAGCGCGCCTGCCACGCGGGAGCTATGGAATCGATGTCCGCTGGTGGCCCGCTATCGTGACACGGAGCGGCAGAGGGGGGAGATGCCGATGTAAACAAGACATTTCCTTGTTCTTCCTAGTAACATGACAGGGATCTACTTTTAGCTCTGATCGCTGTATAATTGTCAATGGTCCCAAAATAGTGTCAAAAGTGTCCAATCTGTGCGCCGCAATGTCGCAGTCACGATAAAAAAATCGTAGATCGCCGCCATGACTAATAAAAAAAAAATAAATAAATAAAAATGCCATAAATCTATCCCCTATTTTGTAGACGCTATAACTTTTGTGCAAACAAATCAATATACGCTTATTGCGATTTTAATTTATTTACCAAAAACATATAGAAGAATGCATATCGGCCTAAGCTGAGGAAGAAATATTTTTTTTGTATATATTTTTTGGGGATATTTATTATAGCAAAAAGTAAAAAATATTATTTCTTTTCAAAATTGTCAGTCTTTTTTTGTTCAAATGGCGCAAAATAAAAACTGCAGAGTTGACCAAATACCTCCCAAAAGAAAGCTCTATTTGTGGGCAAAAGAGGACGTCAATTTTGTTTGGACGTAATGTTGCACGACCGCGCAGTTGTCAGTTAAAGCGACGTAGTGCCGTATCACAAAAAATGCTCTGGCCATTAACTGCTTGCCGACCAGCGCACGCTGTACGTTGGCAGAATGGCACTGGCAGGCAAAAGGGTGTACAGGTACGTCCCCTTTAAGAAGTGCCGCAACGGTCTCCGTGACCACAGGTTCCGTGGACTCGATGTCCGCCAGCTGCCCAGAGCTGAAGAACGGGGAGATGAAAACAAAGAATTTCCTGTTCTGCCTAGTGACAGCACAGTGATCTACTGCTCTCTGTTTTCGAGAGCTGTGATCACTGTCCAGTGTGTTCAAGCCCAGCCCCCCTCACAGTTATGCCGCGTACACACAATTGCACAATCCGACATCAAAATCCATATTTTTTTTTTCCCAACATATGTTGGCTCAAACTTGTCTTGTATACACACGGTCACACAAATGTTGTCGGAAACTTCGAACGTCAAGAACGCGGTGACGTACAACACGTACAATAACAATAAATTATTATACAGGATTTACAGCGTCTTGAAAAAGTATTCACACCCCTTTGACATTTTTACAACCAAAAACATAAATTATTTTATTGGGATTTTATGTGATAGACCAACACAAATTGGCACATAATTGTGAAGTGGAAGGAAAATTATAAATGGTTTTCATTTTTTTTTTTTTTTTTTTTTTCTTTTTTTACAAATTAATATCTGAAAAGTGTTGCGTGCATTTGTATTCAGCCCCATTTTACTCTGATACCCCTAACTAGAATCTAGTGGAATCAATTAGTAAATAGAGTCCACGTGTGTAATTTAATCTTAGTTATAAATATAGCTGTTCTGTGAAGCCCTCAGATGTTAGTTAGAGAACCTTAGTGAACAAACCGCATCATGAAGTCCAAGGAACACACCAGACAGGTCAGGGATAACGTTGTGGAGAAGTTTAAAGCGGGGTTAGGTTATAAAATAATATCCCAAGCTTTGAACATCTCACAGAGCACTGTTCAATCCATCATCTGAAAATGGAAAGAGTATGGCACAACTGCAAACCTACCAAGACATGGCCGTCCACCTAAACTGACTGGCCGGGCAAGGAGAGCATCAATTAGAGAAGCAGCCAAGAGGCCCATGGTAAATCTGGAGGAGCTGCAGAGATCCGCAGATTAGGTGGGAGAATCTGTCCACAGGACAACTATTAGTTGAGCGCTCCACAAATCTGGCCTTTATAGAAGAGTGGAAAGAAGAAAGCCATTGTTGAAAGAAAGCCATAAGAAGTCCCATTTGCAGTTTGTGAGAAGCCATGTGGAGGACACAGCAAACATGTGGAAGAAGGTGCTCTGGTCAGATGAGACCAAAATTGAAGTTTTTAGCCTAAAAGCAAATGTGTGTGGTGGAAAACGAACACTGCACATCACCCTGAACACACCATCCCCACCGTGAAACATGGTGGTGGCAGCATCATGTTGTGGCAATGCTTTTCTTCAGCAGGGACAGGGAAGCTGGTCAGAGTTGATAGGAAGATGGATGGAGCTAAATACAGAGAAATCTTAGAAGAAAAAGTTAGTTCGCAAAAGACTTAGGACTGAGGCGGAGGTTCACCTTCCATCAGGACAACGACCCTAAACATACAGCCAGAGCTAGAATGGAATAGTTTAGATCGGGGTCGGCAACCTGTCGATCGCGGCCCACCTGTTGACTGCCGGCAGGTGATAGGTGGACCGGTAACAGGTTCCCGTGCTGCCAACCCCCGCCTTCTATGTGTGCCGATCTTTGTCTCCCCAGGCTCTCCTACCAGCCTTCTCTGTGGCTGTGCCGCCCCATATATATCCTGGTGTCTCTCTCCCCCTTCCACCTCCATCCTCCTCCGCCGCTGTGATCGGTGAACAGCAGAGACCAGCTCAGGACAGAGGGTGGGAGGAGGAGCTGGCCAAACAAACTTTGTTAAACCACTGGTGATTGGTTGCTAGCACACAGGGTGGTCCTAAGCAACCAATCACCAGCTTGCTAATACAAAGAGTCACTCTGCCAGCTCCTGCCCCTCTGTCCAAAACTGTGCTACCTCCCGATCTCCACTGTGGAAACGGGTAGGACACTGTGCTATGGGAGAGGAGAAAAGGGAGGGGGTGGGGGGTTACTGCTATAGGGGAAAGAGGGGAGCAGAAGACACCACTGTGTGGGAGGGGGTGATGTGAAGAGGGCAGAGGACACAGTTATGGGCAGGGTCACCCCTATAGCAGTCTCCTCTACCACCCTTCAAACCACCCCCACCCCCCATTCCTGCATTCTGACCGCAATGCACCGTCTGAACCCTGCATTCTCAGGATAATGCACTCCTAAACACTGCACTCTCTGGTAATGGTGTGTTTGGTTTTTCTTTTTTTTTTTTTTGGGGGGGGGGGGGGGGGGGGGACACCATGCCCAGTGATCTTTGAGGTCATCAGTGTTGTTCAAGTAGATCTCCATCTCTCGAAGGTTGCCTAGCCCTGGTTTAGATCAAAGCATATTCATGTGTTAGAATGGGCCAGTCAAAGTTCAGACCTAAATCCAATTGAGAATCTGTGGCAAGACTTAAAAATTGCTGTTCACAGACGCTCTCTATCCGATCTGACAGATCTTGAGCTATTTTGCAGGAAAAATGGGCAAAAATGTCCCTCTCTAGATGTGCAAAGCTGGTAGAGACATCCCCAAAAAGACTTGCAGTTTTAATTGCAGTGAAAGGAGGTTCTACAAAGTATTGACTCAGAGGGGGCTGAATACAAATGCACCCCACACTTTTCACATATTTTATTTGTAAAAAATGTTATAAATCATTTTCCTTCCAATTCACAATTATGTTCCACTTTGTGTTGGTCTATCACATAAAATTCCAACAAAAGACATTTACATTTTTGGTTGTAACCTGACAAAATGTGGAAAATTTCAAGGGGTATGAATACTTTTTCAAGGCACTGTATATAACACCAACAGTTTGCACAGTGCTTTAAATAATATTCCCCAGGGCTATCAACATAACAGAATATTTTTCACAAAATGCAAACTATGTATTTTTTTTGTATGAGATTTTTTTTTTTTTGGAGATAATTTGTTTTCATTACCCCTTTTCTTCCGGGTCTTTCTCATGTTTCCGATCATATGTGGTCTTGGCTCAATTTGTGTCGTACGAACACCATACTAATTGCACGAAAATCTTTTGAGTTCCCAAATGAGAAAATTCTCATTCATGTTCCTTCGTACACTTTTGTCTGATATCGTGATCAGATGTTGGAAGCTGTGTACTAAGGATTAGATTATCAAACGATCGGCTCAGATTCTGGTTATTTTCATCCCATTTTCTCATTGTGTGTACTAGGCATTCGCTTTACACACAGCATACAGACACATTGATCTGTAGGGCAAGTCCCTGGCCCTGGCCCCTAGTCTTCCATCACCTGGGTGTAGCAATCAGGATTGTCACCTCACCATGGGGTAAAGTCCTGTGATAGCAATGCTGCTTTGTTAATCACTCCAATGTCGCTGATTCTAAGCTGCTTTATAAAAATGCAAAACCCTGCAAGGCAATCCCCCCCCCCCCCCCCCCCCATAATCCATTATACCAGTCTTTTTGGTTGGTGTTGATTCTATCATTTTTATTTATTTTTTAATGATGCCTTATGTTTTCTCCATCAGCCAAGGACCTGAAGATATTTTTTATATATATATTACTGTACTGCTCAGAAATACAGTACCTAATCAGCAGCATCAGATCCCTCCAGCGTCGAGCAGCCTGCTTCTTTCTAGCCTTATTCTGCATCGCGCTGAAATTTTGCTTAACATTTTTAATAAAACCCTCTTTTTTTTTTTTTTTATATTGCATACCTTATTTTAAACCCAGTAGAATCATCTTTGGGTCTCTGTGCTTCTCTATTCAATGCAGGCAGATCATGGCTAGTGGGATGGGCTGGCAGGGTGCTGTACATATCTTATCAAACTAAACCAATCGGACACAGCCAATGACTAATCGCTGTACTGGCCTGCTGCCCGTAACCAATCGCAGCCGGTTACATGACAGTTGTACACAATGGCTGGCTTCCTTTCAAGCCAGCCATTGTGTACAATTGTGTTGCTAGCTGTGATTGGTCACTGTGATCACATGGTACAGACAGGGCCAATCACAGACCATCTGTGCTATGTGATCAGCTGTGGCCAATCGCAGCTAATTACAACAAAAGGAACTGCTTGAATCGATTTTCATTCAGTAAAATGCTTGCTTAACCACTTAAAGACCAGCCTCGTTTTGGATTTTGGGTGTTGACATGTTTAAAAGTTTTTTTTTGCTAGAAAATTACTTAGAACCCCCAAACATTATATATTGTTCTTTTCTAACACCCTAGAGAATAAAATGGCGGTCGTTGCAATACTTTTTTTTGCACCGTATTTGCACAGCGGTCTTATAACCGCACTTTTTTTTGTAAAAAATTCACATTTTTGAATAAAAAAATAAGACCACAGTAAAGTTAGCCCAACTTTTTTTTATATTGTGAAATATAATGTTACGCCAAGTAAATTGATACCCAACATGTCATGCTTCAAAATTGCGCCGCTCCTGGAATGGCGTCAAACTTTTACCCTTAAAAATCTCCATAGGCGACGTTTAAAAAATTCTACAGGTTGCATGTTTTGTGTTACAGAGGAGGTCTAGGGCTAGAATTATTGCTCTCACTCTACCGGTCACGGCAATACCTCACATGTGTGGTTTGACCACCGTTTTCATATGCGGGCCCTACTCACGTATGCGTTCGCTTCTGCGTGCGAGCTCGTCGGGACAGGGCGCTTTAAAATTATTATTTTTTTTTATTATTTATTTTACTTTATTTTATTTTTTCACTGTTTAAAAAAAAAAAAAAAATTGGATCACTTTTATTCCTATTACAAGGAATGTACACATCCCTTGTAATAGAAAAAAGCATGACAGGTCCTCTTAAATATGAGATCTGGGGTCAAAAAGTCCTCAGATCTCATATTTAGACTTTAATGCAAAAAAAGAAAAAAAAAAAGTCATTTAAAAAAATGACACAAAAAAAATGTGCCTTTTAAGAGAAGTGGGCGGAGCTGATGTAATGACGTCGCTCCGGCCGTCCTATGGTATGGAGACGGGTGGGCGCCATCTTAGCCTCACTCGTCTCCATACTGAGGAAGTGAGAGGACCCGATCGCCTCCGCCGCTACCGACGGCTCCGGTAAGCGGCGGAGGGCGCAGGAGAGCAGCGGGAGGGGGGGTGGCACCTCTCCCGCCGCCAATAATCGTGTACAGAACTGCCGGCCCTAAACAGGGATACCTCGGTTGTGGCAGCAGCTGCTGCCGTTACCGAGATATCCATCTTTAAAGTAATGACGTATATATATACAGTGGCCGGTCGGTAAGTGGTTAACTACTTCCCCCTCCGGAAAGGTTTAATGACCAAGGCCATTTTTTTGCGATACTGCATTATTTTAACTGACAATTGCGCAGTCGTGCGACACTGTACCCAAATTAAATGTATGCCCTTTTTTTTTTTTTCCCCCCACAAATAGAACTTTCTTCTGGTCGTAATTGATCACCTCCTGCATTTTTTTTTTTTTTTGCCCTATAAACAAAGAAAATTAATACCAATTCTTAAAGTAATTCTAAATGGTAGGCACTTTACCTTAATGCATTAACACCCAAACCGCCCCCTGTCCCCAAACACTTACTTACTTTTTTCACTCTTCACAGCTGCCAGCTCCAGGTTCCACCATGTCGCTTCCCCTGAACTTCCAGGTTGTAGAGCCTTGCCAGAGGTAGAGGGAATAACAGGCTGCTGCAGCTGTCATTCGGTTTGTGTGTGTCTCAGGTCCTGGCGAGGGCGCGCATGCATGGGTGTCTCTATAGCACCTGACCAGCTAAAGGAGATACTGGTGAACAGGGAGGTGGGGGTAGCGGTTTGGGGGCAAACTGGAAAACATGGAAAGGAAGGATTATCAGTAGAACCATTCATTTTAGGATACTCTCTAGAGATGTAAAACTTCTGGAAATTTTCAAAGCCATGAGAAAAACATGTTTTTGTTTTTTTTTCTAAAAATTTAAAAAACAAAACAAATTGAGATCTTTTTGATTTCCTCGTGTCATCGTATCTATAAATGAAGGGATTGTGTATTTTTGAAAGTGGTTTGTAAGACTTTATTACTGGAAGATGCTGCTGATGAAGAAACACTTTGTGATGATCAAGAAGCAGCAGAAATAGTGTTTCTGGAATGAGAACTCTAATCCTCACCATTTCATAAAGGGTTTTTTTTTTTATTGACTTTAGGGCAACTCTGTTATGGCAGGATGTGTTTTTTCATCCTTGTAGCATTTGGAAAAGAATATTTCTTCTCACAAGATTTGTAAATTGCAGCTTTTCTCTCAGCAGAAATTGCACTGTGGAAATGTTTCCAAACTCTATATGTTGGTATCACCATTTTACTAAAAGGAGGAAAAGAAAAAACAATTTACTGATTGGACTATAGGGAAACATTATACTGTGACAGCGGAGAATATTCATAGGAAACTTTTAAAGGTTATAAAGATAAACTAATTTTGTCAGACAAATTTGCCCTCTCACCTATCAAAAAAAGCTGACCCGATTCCCCAGTCAACACATTTGATGTGGATGGGGGAGTTCTCCCCGCTGTGTTTTATCCTGACAGTGTAGAGACTTCCCCACCACCCAGAATATGGTGATCAGCTGATTGAGCAGCAAAAATCCGACATGGTTGAACAGAAGTCGGTGAGTATATTGACTTCTGTTCAACCACAGTGGCCATACATGAATCAAAATTGTTCTGGTCCCTGCTGACCCGGACGAGTTTTAATCCATGTATGGCCAGCTGTAGGGTGGCTGTACTCTGGATGGAGGAGCATTGGAGCCACCCTTGGACCGCAGCATTGTCAAGCTGGGGAGAAGGTGTTAGATACACTAGTAGATTTAGATGGACTTGACTAACATATACTGTATTACCAAATGTATTGGGACGCCTGCCTTTACACGCACATAAACTTTAATGGCATCCCAGTCTTAGTCCATAGGGTTCAATATTTAGTTGGCCCACACTTTGCAGCTATAACAGCTTCAGCTCTTTTGGGAAGGCTGTCCACAAGGTTTAGGAGTGTGTCTATGGGAATGTTTAACCAATCCTTCCAGAAGCGCATTTGTGAGGTGAGGCACTGATGTTGGACGAGAAGGTCTGGCTCGCAGTCTGCGCTCTAATTCATCCCAAAAGTGTTCTTTTGGGGTTGAGGGCAGAACTCTGTGCAGGCCAGACAAGTTCCTTCACCCCAAACTCACTCATCCATGTCTTTATGGACCTTGCTTCGTGCACTGGTGCACAGTCATGTCGGAACAGGAAGGGGCTGCCCCCAAACTGTTCCCACAAATTTGGGAGCATGAAATTTTGGAAGAATGGTCAAACATTTCCATAGACACACTCATTAACCTTGTGGACGGCATTCCCAGAAGAGTTGAAGCTGTTATAGCTGCAAAGGGTGGGCCAACTGAATATTGAACCCTACGGACTAAGACTGGTTTGCCATTATAGTTTGTGTGTGTGTAAAGGCAGGTGTCCCAATACTTTGGTAATATAGTGTATAATTTGGGGGGGGGTTCTAAGTGCCTGGGTATCACTATAAGTTTACACTTGTGATGTAATGCATGTTGCTCGGTCAAGCTAGGATAGATCAGCGACCCCTGGCCCACAGGCGTGACAGTGGAACCCAGGAACATGGAGGGGTCCGCACTGCCGGTGGTCGTTTAAGGCAATCAGCTGGTCGAGAGTTGACCTGTCAGATTTACACACACCCCAGGCCGTGAGTAAATCTAGCTCCTCCCCTGCTGTCATTGACAAATGACATAACCCCTCAGTGATAGTGAAAGGGGTTAAAGGAAGTTGAAAATTAACACACTGGCTTGATCACCAGTTGAAAAAAAAGGGGGGGGGGTGAGCCTAGAGCTCTTACACACGCGCGATCCGCCCGACGGACTCCGCTTTGCTGCTGATCCCCGCTGAGCAGATCTGTCTCCGTTCACTGTGCTGAGATGGACCTGTCAGATGGACCTTTCAGATGAAAACGGACCTCTTGTCCGTTTTTCATCCGATCCGCCAGACGGATGGAAAATAGGGTCTCCATCCATCTGGATTTCAGGGATCGGATTGGATAGTAGCGGGTGTCGGCGGACATGTAACCGCTAAAACATACGCCGCTCCGTAGGGCTGAATGGAGGCCCAGATCGGACCTGGTCGGAAAGCCTGTGTGAACGGGGCCTAAAAAAAAGAGAAAACCATGCAGTTGCCACATTTAAAAATTGGTGAGCTGCAAAATATTTTACATTTTTGCTTTTGAGTTTAGATACACTATAAGGCGTATTTATAAATATGTGCATTCGTTCTGTGCAAGTGCCATCAAAATTGAAGGTACTAGGCAAAGTTCTTCTTTCATAAGAAAGTGTGAATCGGAGAAAATACTGCATTATGACCACTATGGGGTTTGTTTACTAAAGGCAAATCCCCTTTGCACTGCAAGTGCACTTGGAAGTAAAGTCGCTGTAGATCTGAGGGGGACATGCAAGGAAAATAAAAAACAGCATTTTTGCTTGCACATGATTGGATGATAAAATCAGCAGAGCTTCCCCTCATTTCAGATCTAAAGTGACTGCACATTTCCGAATGCACTTGCAGTGCACTTGCAGTGCACTTGTAGTGCAAAGTGGATTTGCCTTTAGTAAATCAACCCCTATGTTTTGCAGTGTGTTGGCTCCATGCAAAATCAACTATAGGTTAAAAAAAAAAGTGCAAACCGCTGCCATGTGAACCTAGCCAAAGATGGGACTTCAATCCACTAGAGAGATTTCTTCTCTTTTCCTGTTGTGAGGAAGTGAGGGGAAATCACCCCGTGGGGACCAAGACAGCAAACAATAACCTGATGATGGTTTTAAGCCTACTCTATCCAAAGCTAAAGGTGTTTTTTTTTTTTTTTTATAATTTACATTCACTTTAAGGTTACATTCACACTGTATTTTCATGTGGTGCATGTGAAATGTGCTTTATATATGCTTCATCCCAGCATTTCCATCTAAATGCTGGGATTAAAATAGTGAGAAGTAAATGATGCAGCAAGCAGGATTTTTATTAAAGTGGTTGTAAAGGCACACATTTTTTTACCTTCATGCATTCTATGCATAAAGGTAAAAAACAACTGTGTGCAGCCCCCCCTAATATTTACCTGAGCCTATCTCGGTCCTGCGATGTCCACAAGAGCCTTGGCTCTCCGGGGCCTCGCACTCCTGATTGGCTTTCGCTGCTGTCAATCGCAGCCAGTGAGCCAATCGGGAGTTAGAGGAGGCAGGGCTGTGCCTTGGCTCCATGTGTGAATAGACACACAGAGCCCTGGCTCGGGAACGTGCCTGCTTGGGTGCCCCCACAGCAAGCTGCTTGCTGTGGGGGCAACCGGCAGGGGAAGAGGGCCAGGAGCACGGGCGAGGGACCCGAGAAGAGGAGGATCTGGGCTGCTCTGTGCAAAACCTCTACACAAAGCAGGTAAGTATAACATGTTTGTTATTTTAATGTATAAAAAAAGAGGATTTACACTTTACACACTGCATGAAAACTTTGAAGGTAGCCTAAAGTCAGCCATAGATGGATCAAATTTCAACCGGTTCAGCAGGGACTGGCTGAAATTTGATCGATCTATGGGCAGGCTGGTTGTACTGAAAGTGATACTAGTCTCAGTTTTTTTTCATTAAAAACAACAAACATGTTATACTTACCTGTTCTGTGCAGTTGGTTTTACACGGAGCAGCCCCAATCCTCCTCTTCTCGGGTCCCTTTTGGTGCTCCTGGCCCCTCCCTCCTGTCGAGTGCCCCCACAACAAGCAGCTTGCTATGGGGGCACTCTAGCCAAGCCACTGCTCTGTATGTCCATTCAGAAACAAAGCCCTGGCCCCACCCCCTCTCTCTCCTCATTGGCTCATTGACTATGATTGACAGCAGTGGGAGCCAATGGCGCCACACTGCTGTCTAGGGCAATGAGGAGGGAGAGTCCCGGACATCTGAGTCTTTTGTGCAACATTGCTGGATCTAGATGAACCTCAGATAAGTATTAGGAGGGCTGCTACACATAGAAGGCTTTTAATCTTAATGCATTAGGATAAAAAAAAAACTTCTGCCTTTACAACCACTTGAAGTCAATCAATTAATTGACTTCAGTACAACCATCCAGCGGCTATAGCCACCAGCAGTAATCATTGTGTTCTGCTGGCTGGGAAGGCTCCCTGCTGGCAAAACGCAATAATGCCGCGTACAGACAATCCGAATTTCTGACAACAAATGTTTGATGTGAGCTTGTTGTCGGAAATTCCGACCATGTGTAGGCTCCATCGGACATTTGCTGTTGGAAGGTCCGACAACAACTGTTTGAGAGCAGGTTCTCACATTTTCCGACAAAAAACTTGTTGTTGGAAATTCCGATCGTGTGTACACGTTTCCGACGCAAAAAGTTCACGCATGCTCGGAATCAAGCAGAAGAGCCACACTGGCTATTGAACTTCATTTTTCTCGGCTCGTCGTTCGTGTTGTACGTCACCGCGTTCTTGGCGTTCAGAATTTCCGACAACATTTGTGTGACCGTGTGTATGCAAGACAAGTTTGAGCCAACATCCGTCGGGAAAAAAATCCATGGTTTGGTTGTTGGAAATTCCGAACGTCTGTACGCGGCATAACTCTGCGACAGGGATTTACCCATCAATACTGACTGTGTTGATGGGGGAATCGAGAGATTTTTCTTTCCTTTCCACCCGTGGTTGCAGGAAAGGAAATTGTATCATCTATGGGCTGCAATCTGAATGCACAATCCTCTTTGGAGCTGCCAATAGCTATGTAGTGCAAGGACCTGCCTGTCTGGATATGGATGGATTGGGTAGATTACATTGGTCCTCATATTGCATAGTTTTGGTAAATCTAAAGTTGATTGTACAAAGATTTCATGGCCAGATTGTACTGTGTATGGTGACCATGGGACTGGCGTTTTGTTTAAGGGTCATTTCACCCTAAAGTGATCTTTCAGGTCTAGCACAGTCCGGTGGGCAGTCACCCAATAGCTTCTTATTTCTCTGGTGGTGTGATCTCCTGCTCTAGTTCCTAGCTCTGATCTGCATTACACCACGTCCCGCTCACAGCGCAGGTGTTCCCGTTCCTCCTGTTGCATTCCCCAGAAACGTAATAAATTAACATTCCATCAGGGAGAGCTGAGACAGCTCATAATGTCTCTGGCAGGTGGACAGACTAGAGAATTCAAGTGCAGAGATGTCACCATCAGAGTCCCTGAGAGTCCATCAGAAGATCACCAAACATATCAAATCTCAGTTTTAGGTGGAATGACCCTTGAATACAGCATAGAGAAAAGCTCATTAAACAGTCCTGTTGGAAAGGAGCTTGCAGGTATAAAGTATCAGTGTAGCGGGCACTGTTGTCGGGTACTCACTGTGCTGGTGGTCCTCGCTCAGCGCTTGGATGTTCCCTCCTGCTGTTCGGTGTGGAGCTCAGTATGTGGAAGTGCTGTAAACGCCTTTATGACATTATGCTTGTGTAAAGCATCCTCCAGCTACTGTCCTGATGGACGCAGAGCAGTTCTGATGCCTCTTCTGTCCTCACAGTGGATATATAGAAGTCTCATTTCCAGAGAGGATTAGTCATGTCGTGGGTGGAGTCTATGCACAAGCCACTCCCTCTTCTGTGCAGAGCATCTCTTCGGCACACTTGGTTTAGCCGCGCTCTGCTGTGTTTGATCATCACCATCCCTGAGAATGTAGAAGAAGTTCCCCAGCTGTTCTGCTCACCATCCACGGGAAGAAACTTGGGGCCCATTTACACTGCTGAATGTAATGTGCTGAAACGCATGTGTCCAACTTCTCCAAAATAAAAATAGTGTCTGTTCACATTTTTAAATATGACTTTTCTGGATTTTATTGTATTTCTTTAAACATTTTTAGTGCATTGGGAGGTTCATAGACGCCAATTGCATCGCATTTTGATGTGCTGGCAACAGGTAATAACAAGCCCTGGTCAACGACTGTTAACAATAGCCACTCTAAATTTAAAAACTCATTGAAAATGTGTGCCTAACACCACCTTAACACCTCTATGCACATGCATAAAGCTGAAATTATTATTATTATTATTACTATTATATAGTGCCAACAGTTTGCACAGCGCCTTACAACATGAGGGCAGACAGTACAGTTACAATGCAATACAATTCAATACAGGAGGAATCATATGAGTGAATGTTGGTGGAACGCATTACTTATTGGCTTCTAATATATTCTGAAAGCTCCAGAACCAATATCCATACACCCCTGTTCTAGGTTTTAAAGCTTCCATCTTGATACTATTTTATTTCAATTTTTTACATGATCCATTTCCCATTTTAGAACATAGTTTGCCGGCTCACACTGATGAGGTGCAGGAAAACGCATGGGATTTGGTCAAATCCCATGGGATTCTTTGCCGTGCGATTTGAGCCCATTCGTTTTGTATGGCTCAAATCGCACCGCATCCGCACAATTAATGGGCAGGATGAAATTTTAATACACCAGTGCAAGGGTGTCAAACCCAGTTTAATCGTGCAGTTTAATCGTGCAGTTTAATCGTGCAGGCGTATCAAAATTTAAGGGCCAGTTGTATCTGTAAGATTAGATGTCCAGAGCACTCCCCCCCCCCCCCCCCCCCTTTACCTCAGAGGTCAAAAGCCCCCCACTTTCAGAAGTCAAGAGTCCCCCACTCTCACTTACTTTACAGTGCACTCCCCCTTACCTTGTGCTGCTGCTGGAAAGAAGCTGGGAAGCAGAAAGTGCAGGGTCTGGAGGACCAGAGGAGGGCTGGAGTCAGCTGCCAGAGTATGCTGAGACCAGGGGAGGCAGAGATGAGGGGGTGTTGCGGCTGCACAAAGAGGCGCAAGATCTTTTGGGTGAAGTTCTGTCCTCTTTGCTGTTGACTGCTGAGACAAGGGGGTCCTGCAGCTGCAGGAGAGGTGCGAGGGCTGCATGAAATGGCCTGGCGGTCCGGATTCAGCTGGCGGGCCTTGTGTGACTAGTGGATGTGCTGTAGCATTGTACCCTCACTGTGCCTCCCTGGTAAGTCCCTGAGTACCCCTGTAGGCTCGTTTAGGCTTTGTGCACTTGGATTATTACCAAGGCTCAGTGTGGGGATCTTTCTGGTTCCTAATTCCTTTTTTGTTAGGCAGCTGGTCTCAACTTTAGCATGACAGGTGATGCTCAAGTTGGAGGGTGCATTTAGCCAGGGACATGGCATGAAAGGGTACACAACATTGATAGACCAGGGGAATGTGTGACTTGCCTGCCGGCTCCTACATCCTGTTAAGGACAGGTGCTCATGGGGTCACCAGTTTGATTTACACTGGGAAATGGGGGAAAGGTAGAAGGTGAGGTCTTCTTTTCCACAAGCACTTTAGCTTGGCACACTAACATGAAAAAAGAAGCCTCGCTATTCAGTATTATCACTAGAGCCTCACCTCCTTCAGCTGTCGGGGGGCATATCTGGTAGTGAGGTACAGCCACTATGCTCTGTGGGGTGCTAATCCACTATGGGATTTGCCATGATATTCAGTTTAGTCTGGTTAGCCCCTGCCAAGTAATGCATAGTGGATGGTTAGATGAATCGGAGACCAGCAGGTCTGTACATGTATCTGGTAAGAAAGGGCATATAACTGTTGCAGTGCTGTGTCTCATTCTACTTACTGTCACCAGTGGGGTAAGTCTTCATTGTCTTATATCTGTCTTTTTCACAAGTGTCTTATTTTGGGCTGTGCAAGTGTCTGCGTTCTCTTTTTTCCCTCCCTCCCTCTCGCTGGGGTCTCATTTCTATTTCGTGTTGGGGAACGGCCTAAATTTAGTGTCCTGGGACTGAGCCCAGATATTTGCTGAGATCAATGAATTCCAGGAGTCAACCATAGAGGTGTAGATAGACATCTTTGCAGGGAAGGGGGGCCAAGGGTGCAGGAGGGTATTGAGTAGCCAGAGGACATCAGGCAGCGAAGTGGGAGAAGATAGGTGAAGCGTAGATAATGAGACATCCAGGGCACAGAGACGGAGATCAGGGATGCCGTGCGCACTTCTGGTTTGTTTGGTGGTCTTGCAGTGCAGGTATCTGGCTGCCGTCGGTGTCACTGTGTGGGGTCTTGCCGGCTAGGTGCCTCCTGGGAAGTGTAGAAACTGACAGATGTGAAAAAGCCTAGGGAGTGATAAATATAGAGATCTGCTTCATATTACATCTGGAGAGCCAGGATAGAGCAAGACTTCCAGGGGGGAGAGGATTGGAGACATTTGGAGGGAGAGAAGAGACGGAACATGAACTTGGGATTGACTGCTCTGGATAGTTAGAGAGTTGAAGACTGAGAAGAGACTGCAAGTGAGAAAGGGAGGGACTGGATGTAAGAGACTGACGTATCGACCAAGGCCAGGACAGAGGGATGTCTTTCATTACTACACCTGTTGCAAAGACAGCTTCCTGGGAGAGACATCTGTGTTGAGAGAGAAAGCATGAGACTGCTGAGATAGCAGAAAGGTTGCTGAGGTAGTAATCTCTGAATCCAGGACGATCGTGCGAAACGGAGGAAGGATAGGGGATCGTAGTAAAGCAAAAGCATTACTGAGAACTTGTTAATAAGGATTGGCTCATCTGGAGAGAGCAGTGTTTGACTTTTTCAGACAGCTTGTTAATAATGGATATAAACTCTGTAGTTTCGGAAATAAGCCGTCCCAAACAAAATGGCAGCCCAGCGACATCTAAACGTGCCTCTAAATCTTCAAAGAAAAAAACTCCTACTAAACGTGCTACTGTTTATTTTGAGGTGGAGATCCTGGATGCCAAGACGCGGGAGAAGCTCTGTTTCCTGGACAAGGTAAGAGGCCATGGAGTGATTGAGAGTTTTGACAAGTAAGAATGTGCTGGAATGGAACTTAGATGGGGAGGAAAAGGAGAAGACAGGTGGGGATGGGAAATGTTTGACAGAATGAAGCATGTCTGATGCTGCAAGGGTGGAGAAGATTTGGGGTTGGGTTGAGAAGTGCTGAGGGGTTGTATGGGTTAAAGGGTGCAGAGGGTGGGTTTGGGGGGGGTCAGGTTTAAATATCCTGAGGTGGGCTGGTGGTTTGGGTTTGGGTTTAGGTGTGGGGGTGGGGGGGGGGGTAAATAATTACATTAAGACATGCTATGAGAGCATGGTTTGTGGAGTGGTAAGGTCAGGGACTGGATTAGACGATTCCTTAGAGTACAAATTGCATTGTTGTAGGAAGGGATGCTAAATAGGGAGGTATGAAACGAAACAAAAGAATTGGTTTTGAAACGCAGTCCATGGACTTTATGGGCACACAACATTCATTTGTTAAAAAATATCAATGTTTATTAATTTTCTGCCATACTTCCCTATTTACAATTAATGAGTAGGCAAAAAGACCACTGGGAGGTACTATGGGTACTCGTTGGCTTAAGACATACAAGTGTCATGTCCTATTGCTATCAAACAAAAGATTTTATTTAGGACCGCAGTCCATGGACTTTATGGGCACACAAAATTCATTTGATAAAAAATATCTTTTTTTTTATGCACATTTAAAATCATAAAATTAATTAAAACCCAAAAAGTATAGTGGCATATTACACCTATGTGTCCATAAGGATGGTAGCCCCTTATTAAGCTATACATTAATATTCACAACCCTAAATCCTGTAGAACAGGGCTCAAAATTTCAAGCCCTGAGCTACTAGTCAGGCCTTAATAGTTACTCGCCACCAGTTGCCCCGCCCCGCCCCTAATTCTTCCCCTTAACACGCCCTTATAAATTATCTCATGAAATTACACTGTTAAATGTTTTATGCAGAATTAGGTTACAAAAATAAATATTAACAGCCTCTTTATCAATGCAGCCTCAGCAGTGCCCATCAATGCAGCCTCACCAGTGCCCATCAATGCAGCTCCACTAGTGCATGGTCATCAGAGAGAGGAGAGCCAGTCGGATCATCACACAGAGCTGTGACACAGCTTTGATTTGAATTTCCTGGTGGTCACAATCGAACGTAGTCCCACCTCCAGGACTGGCTCCTATGATAAACTTTGCACTTCCAGGCATTGGACAAGTGTGCTGTGTATGCTGTGTATCATAGAAGCTGGTCCAGGAGGCAGGACTTTGTTTGACAGCCACCGCTGGGCAATTCATATCAAAGCTCTGTCACAGAGGGAGATCCCCACTGTGTGTGATCCGACCGGTTCTCCTCTCTCTTCCCCAGGTTCCTGGCCGATCGCTGTGATAATGGCTACCATTCGCCCCCTGAGGCAGCCCCATGCTTGCCCTCAAGATTTTTTTATTTATTTTGAGGTCTGCTGTAAAATATCGATCATTGGGAATGCCACCATCCCTTTTACATGGGACTCAAATGTAAAGGGATGGTAGCATTCCCAATTATCAATATTCTACCAGGTTTATGATGTCTTTTTTTGTGAATATTACTGCATACCTTAATAGGGGCTACCATCCTTATTAACCCATAGGTGCAATATGCCACTGTACTTTTGGGGTTTTAATTGATTTTATGATTTTAAATGTGCATAAAAAGCTTTATATTTTTTTTTTATCAAATGAATGCCGTGTGCCTATAAAGTCCATGGACTGCGGTCCTAAGTAAATTCTTCTGTTACATAGCAATAGGACATGGAACTTGTATGTTCTAAACCAACGAGTACCCATAGTACCCCCCCAGTGGTCTCTTGTTGCCTACTCATTATTGTAAATGGGAAAATATGGCAGAAAATTTCAGATGGTAAGGACCTAAGTTGGGTACTAGTTGTGAGCAACAACCTCATTTAATATGGAAGCTGCCTATTTAATAACAAAGAACATATGCTGTACAAAAATTTGCATCCAAATGTTACATTACAATTCATGTCAAAGTTACTGGTGATGGTACCAAACCAAAGGCCAAAGCCATCCAACAAAGTATAATGGTTTTGGGTAGGCCTTGGTGGGTTAGGTTTACTCAACTTCTGTTTTCTGTTCCCGACCGGCTCACACAGATATACTGCGGCACAATGGCTCTCCTCGGCGAAACCCCGTATGGGTTCGTCCTAACCTTTTTCAACCACCAGTGGGGGACCCGATGCAAGTGGCTGGTGGGCACGAGCGCCAGCACGGGGATTTGTGTTTGTGTGTGTGTGTGTGTGTGTGTGTGTAAACACACAAATCCAGGTACAGTGTATAAGGGCACTCTGAGCATGAGGACCAAGCAGACAGTATCTCTCTAAAGAGGCAAGGGTTCAATGATATAGATCCAACACTGAGGGCTGCACTCAGAAAAGAGGAGCAAACTCTGAAACAAAATAAGACAGAAGAGAGAGGCGCCTCTAAGTGCAGAATTAATAGCTGTTTATTTCCCCAAACAAGATTAAAAACACTTACAAAATCTGACGAATTAAAAAGTGTGTAGTCATTGAAAAAGGAACTTACTAATGTTCCGAAACGCGTCACTTACTGATGACTACATCCTGTTCATGCTGGCTCCCGTCTCTCACTGCTGACCTCACTTTCGGGATCTCAGTCCATCATGAACTTGGTGTGTGTACCCATTCATCAGCTTAAAGGTAGCTCTATGTTTTTGGTACAGCACAGGACACGATTGTGAGAGTCTTTACATGCCGGGGACCCATCCGCCTGCAGGACCATTTGCATTATCAATGACCACACACTTTTTAATTCGTCAGATTTTGTAAGTGTTTTTAATCTTGTTTGGGGAAATAAACGGCTATTAATTCTGCACTTAGAGGCGCCTCTCTCTTGTGTCTTAATTTGTAAACACACAAATTCCTGTGCTGTCAGAGGAGGTAAGTAGGAAAAAGGATATGTCTCCTCTCCTAGTCACTCCCATCCCCCCACAGTTAGAACACACTGAGGGAACACACAGTTAACACCTTGATCGCCCCCTAGTGTTAACCCCTTTCCTGCCAGTGACATTTACACAGTAATCAGTGCATTTTTATAGCACTGATTGCTGTATAATTGTCAGTGGTCCCAAAAAAGTGTCAAAAGTGTCAGATCTGTATATCGCAGTACCGCTAAAAATCACAGATCACCGCCATTACTAGTAAAAAAAATATATAAATAATAAATAAACATGCCATAAATCTTTCTCATAGTTTGAGCAAAATCAGGTTAAAAAAAAAAAAAGATTTTACACAGAATGTTGTTGCCCCCATGGTGATCATTTTTCAAGATGTTGCCATTCTACAAAAGTTTAACATTGCATTCTCCATTCTAAACAGGTGATGTAAACAAGTTTATGATATCAAAATCAATCAATCAAAAAAGTTCTGATTGGCTTTGTGCTGATTCAAGAAATGGACGGCTGCGCTTTGTTAACACCTTTAGTTGAAGATGGTTTAAAAATTCTTCTGGCATGAAGTCATCAGAGGCACAGGATCAATGAAAAGCTGACATGTTTCACACCACTGTGGGGTGCTTGGTCAGCTGTGTGGTGTGAAACATGTCAGCTTTTCACTGATCCTGTGCCTCTGATGTCTTTGTGCCAGAAGAATTTTTAAACCGTCTTCAATAAACCTGTTAACGGAGTATGGCCGTCCAGCCTTTTCTTCGATTTATTCCTACATGCAGAGCCAGCAACTGTTTCCATCAGCAGGTGGGATACATTATGAGATGTCTGCCTAGAGCGGTGTTCTTTTGTTTGTATCCTGCATCAATACTACTCTCAATACTACTCTCAATAGCCCTCAGCCCTGATGCAAACGGTAGACTGGCTGTTTGGAGGAGTAATGCAAATATCATTATGCCTTGATAGATAGGTGGGTGTCGGTCAGGAGGAGTGGATGTCCCTTGGCAAACTGCATTTGCATGCAGGCTGCCATTGGTGACGCCCACATGTTAAGCCTCCATGATTAAAGGGAAGTTACGCTTTCTTGCACCCGCCCCCCCCCCCCCGCTGCCACATTTGGAACTTTTTTGGGGGTGAGTGGGTACGGTCAGATCGCTCCAGCAATCTGTGTGGTATTTAGGAGTTTGCTGGTGTTCTGTCGGATAGTGCCCACTATCGAGAAGTGCCCGGGATGTACTGCGCATGCGTCATACGGAACAGCACAACAGCTGATTTTACGATCAGCTGTTGAGACTGCGCCTGCGAACAATAGCCGATGGAAGAGATTTTTCTGTCAGATTGTGCCTGGCGCTGCCGAGGCGTGTTCATGCCGGTGAGGGGCGGATTTGTACATGTTGAGAGCGGATTATAAAATTATGGGCAGTGCTGCAAAGATGGGGGCAGATTTTTAAATGATGCCTCATGTCGGTGAGGGGCGGATTTTTAAAAGATGGGCACGCCCCGCAAGCGTCCAGGAAAAATAGCAGAATAAACTTTGTTTTGCAGCACTGGCCATCTTTGCAAAATCCGCCCCCCATCTTTGCAGCACTGCCCATCATTTTTAAAAATCCGCCCCCAACATGTACAAATCCGCCCTCACCGACATGAACACGCCTCGCCAGCGCCAGGCACAATCTGACAGAAAAATTTCTTCTGTCGGCTATTGTGCGCGGGCGCCGTCTCACCGTCACAGCCGATTGAAGAATCAGCTGTTGGCTGTTCCGTACGGCGCATGCGCAGTACATCCCGGGCACTTCTAGATAGCAGGCACTATCAGATAGAACTGCAGATTACAGTTAGATAAGTTCAGTTCATTTTGCTACAGTGATGAGTAAAACAATATACTACTGGCAGGGGTGCTTACAATAATCAGATTTTATTTATGGTAAACCTTTTTTTCAAGAAGAAAAAAAACTGTTGCTGTAACTGCTCATAAAGTGTTAGCTGGAGGTTGATTTCAATTTGTTATTAAATGTAAGCCCTCTTGCCCCCTGAGGGTGGGTTCAAACTTGCATTGCAGTGCGAGTTCGGGGGCGATTGGAAAGACATCTGTGTGGGTTCATGCAAAGATGTCTATTGAAATCGACCCCAAAGTCGCCATAAGTAGTGTAGGAACTACTTTTGGGGATTGGTGCGGCGCCGCAAAGTCGGCATCGCACTGATTCGGACGTGCCGTTGCCGACAATAGGCTCCAAATTGGCATTCAATTTGACATGTCAGATCGGCCCGATGTGAACGGGGGCTCAATCTGCTAGTAAATCTACCACTCCCCTTCTCCTAGACTGACAATGCTGTTGTCCAAAGGTGCCCCTGTGCTCCGTCATCCAGTGTATAGACACTCTAATAATGGAGGTGTGTTACTGGCCAGATCACCAGGTGAAAACAGAGGGGAAAAAATAATAATAATGCAGCCACCCCATCTAATGATTGGTAAACTGCAATATATTACATTTCGGTTTTTCAGTTTAAGCCTGGGTTCACATGTATGCGAACACAGACATCGCATGTGATTAGCACCGCATTGCTGTGCAAATCTCTTGCGATGTCTGTGCAGTGCAAATTCAACCAAACAGTTGTATGGCGGAACTCACATTGGATTTGCACGAAAAAGGTGCTGGAACCTTTTTTTTTTCCCGCACTGGAATCTGATCGCATGGCTGTTCACACCCCTGAAATCTGATTCTTCACAGTTCGCACTGCTATCTGCAGACTGATCTAGGGGTGTCATTAACTTTGTATTGACACCAGCAGCGGTTCACAGAGGGCAGTGTGAACTTCCTGCGAGGGAAATGCGATGCGGGAACCGGCACTGGAATCGCACTGGTTCCCGCATAGCAGTAGTGTGAACCTGGACTGTTACTGATTAAAGCGGAGTTCTACCTAAAAGTGGAACTTCCGCTGATCTGTCTCCTCCTCCCCTCTGGTGCCACGTTTGGCACCTTTCGGAGGGGAGCGGGCACCTGTTTTTGACAGGTACCCTGTCCCCACTTCCGTCGGACCTCGTCGTGGCAAGGCTTCACTGCCGGGTACCCTTACCAGCAATAGCGGTGGCAGCACTCGACAGCAGATGGAAACGTTGGCTGCATGCATTAGGGCTGAACGCCCCGTGTATATGAGGCCTAATGCTGGTGTTTCTAATGAGACTTTTTCTCCCCTTGCTGCAAAGGGACAGAGACCAACAGGCGATTACATTGTCCCGAGTAATTTATAGTATCTGATTTGTACATAAAAATCATCATCATCATAAAAATAAACAATAGAATGCCCTTTTTGCAAGAATCACTCTGTTAAAAAGCCCCCAAAACACCCCAGTAATGAAGGGATTAAAAGTCTAAAATGACTTTTTGTGTTAATATTTGGTCTTGGCTCCATGTTTATGTGGAGCAGAGCTTGTTGTAGGCTCAGAGTAGCGTGTTTTAGGAGATAAATTACAGGATGACAGGTATAGGCTGTAGGATATACATTACAGGCATATGTTACACGGGTATCCATTTTAGCTTGTTGTACACTGTATGGGGAGTCAGCGTGCCAGTTGTTCTGAACAGATTTGTGCCCAACGAGGTTCAAAAATTGTTGGCTAAGCACAGACCAAACATAAAATGCAAAACCAGCCACTATTTACTAGCAGCTTGTACCATTGACAAATATAAATGTTCAAAATGCCAGATCATGACAGGTACACTTCATAAAATTGGATTAAAATGGCTGTAACTTCTTTATTTTTTTTATTTTTAATTTTATATTTATTTTTATAGCAGTGCCCACGTTTATACTGTGGCTCCTGGTGTGTGCTGTAAAGGGAGTGGTGTCAATGAATATTTTTTTTCAATTATATCAAAATGTAACAGTGTGCCATTTTCATCCATCTTTATTCACTGCAGTGAGATGTGATGTGAACTCCTAGGACTCGAGGTCTTGTATTTGCACTGGAACAACGTTGGGAAGGAGCCCGGTGCAACCCAACACATATGGTGGAAAGGGTTAGGTCACCTTTACAAAATACTACCTAATGCTGGTAAGGGGTAAAGGTACTGCCAGGCATTAGATAGGAGTACATTTCTACCAAGAAGGCAAACTCGTCTATTGTCTAAGGCAGTGTTTCTCAACTCCAGTCCTCAAGGCGCCCCAACGGGTCATGTTTTCAGGCTCTCCATTATTTTTCACAGGTGATTTGATCAGTTTCACTGCCTTAGTAATTACCACAGCCGTTTCATCTGAGGGAAATCCTGAAAACATGACCTGTTGGGGTGCCTTGAGGACTGGAGTTGAGAAACACTGGTCTAAGGGGGAGGAGCTGAAAGTAAGAGAAGTCCTAGAAAGATTATGTTTTTAAGGACGTATCTCTTATGCTCTAAAACAAGGGTCTTCAAAATATGGCCCACCAGTTGTTCAGGAACTACAATTCCCATCATGTCTGTGAATGTCAGAGTTTTACAATGCCTCATGGGATGTGTAGGTCCGCAACAGCTGGAGGGCCGTAGTTTGAGGATCCCTGCTCTAAAACATTAATTTTGGTTGTAAACCCTTACTTACATATACCTAGTGAAGTGACTGCCCTCAGGTGATAAACAGAACTGAATCAAAGCCTCCTACATAAGTTGTATCTGTCTATCTGCAGTGTTCTCTTCTCTACATTCATTCAGAGTGCTGGATTTATAAAGCTTGCCTTAGGGGCGTAGAGCTGAAATTACACTCTGCAGAGCTCAGTGAGGAGAGCTCTGAGAGCTGATTGGAGGGAAGGGACACCCCCCCCCCCTCACACCGCACCCAGGAACAGAGCTGAGGCTGTCAATCAGCTGGAGGTCTCTCCCCCGGACACAAGATTTCTCTTGGTGTCAGGAGACTTGTCTGAAGTGATTCATGCTGATAGCAGTAGAAGGAAGTAGCAGACAGAAATGGCTCTTAATTGAGGCAAGTACACACTATTGAGGGATATGCTTTGCTCATATTTCATGTCTTGTTTACAACCATTAAAAAAAAAAAAACTAACGCCTGCAAGACAAAGGCATAATGAGCTAGTATGCATAGCATACTAGCTCATTATGTAATGCTCACCTGAGATCGAAGCCCTCGCAGCGGTGCCCTGGCGGCCGACATCACTCCAGGGGGTTACTTCCGGGTATCGCGGCTCCAGCACTGTCACTGGCCGAAGCCGCGATTACGTCACTCCCACGCATGCGCGCGGTAACAGCACACTCACTAAAGCAACGGCACATGCGTGCCATTGCTTCAGTTTGTGTCAGTGCGCATGTGCCGATGACGTTGGCACATGCAAACACAGGGGATATCTCCTAAACCATGCAGGTTTAGGAGATATCCTGGGTAGCTACAGGTAAGCCTAATTATAGGCTTACTTGTAGCACAAAGTGGTCTGTAAGGGTTTATAACCACTTTAAAGGGTTGATTCACCTTTCACCAAAGACAGCAGAGTTGTGCAGCGTGGGCAGTGGGAGGGCTGCATGCTTGTGGTGTGTGTTGTTTTTTTTTTTTTTTTTTTTTTCTTTAAGGGTTAGTTCACCTTTTACCAAAAAAATGCCTACTTAGATAAAGGGCACCTGTGGATTAAATCAAACTGTGCAGCTCTCTGACTAAAGGTAAATATTGTTTTTGCTATAGGTGTAGGCCATTTACACACCTTCCAAAGCCTGATTGGAATAGGATGTTGCTAAGTAAGGCCTAGTTATGACTGTTCACCACCATGACAGGAGGGAGCTCTTTCTCTGATTTAAACCTCCTACATGTGCTTTCTCTCCCCTGATGCAGAGGCTCTGAGCTCCAGAGTCTGAGAGCTCCTCTGATGGTGAAGGTGAGCAGTAATAGCTGAGCCTTGCTTAGCAACATCCTGGGAGTTTTCAGGTCAGGCTTCATGTGGTATGTAAATGGCCTACATCTACAGTGCTTTGAAAAAGTATTCATACCCCTGGAAATTTTCTACATTTTTGTCATGTTACAACCAAAAAAGTAAATGTATTTTATGTGATAGACCAACACAAAGTGGCAAATTATTGTGACGTGGAAAGAAAATGATAAATGGTTTTTCATTTTTTTTTTTTTACAAATAAATATGTGAAAAGTGTGGCATGCATTTGTATTCAGCCCCCTTTATGATACCTCTAACTAAAATCTAGTGGAACCAATTGCCTTCAGAAGTCACCTGATTAGTAAATGGATTCCACATCTGTGTAATATAATCTCAGTATAAATACAGATGTTCTGTGATGCCCTCAGAGGTTTGTTAGAGAACCTTAGTGAACAAACAGCATCGTGAAGGCCACACACCAGATAGGTCAGGGATAAAGTTGTGGAGAAGTTTAAAGCAGATTTAGCTTATAAAAAAATATCCCAAGCTTTAAACATCTGATGGAGCACTGTTCAATCCATCATCCGAAAATGGAAAGAGTATGGCACAACTGCAAACCTACCAAGACATGACCATCCATCTAAACTGACAGGCCGGGCAAGGAGAGCATTCATCCGAGAAGCAGCCAAGAGGCCCATGGTAACTCTGGAGGTGCTGCAGAGATCCACAGCTCAGGTGGGAAAATGTGTCCACAGGCCAACTATTAGTCGTGCACTCCACAAATCTGACCTTTATGGAACAGTGGGAAGAAGAAAGCTATTGTTGAAAGAAATCCATAAGAAGTCCTGTTTGCAGTTTGCGAGAAGCCAAGTGGGGACACAGCAAACATGTAGAAGAAGGTGCTCTGGTCAGATGAGACCAAAATTCAACATGTGTTAGAATGGTCCAAATTCCAGCACTAGATCCAATTGAGAATCTGTGGCAAGACTTGAAAATTGCTGTACAGACACTCTCCATCCAATCTGACAGAGCCTGAACAAAGAAGAATGGGAAAAAATTTCACTCTAGATGTGCAAAGCTGGTAGAGACATCCCCAAAAAGACTTGCAGCTGTAATTGCAGTGAAAGGAGGTTCTATAAAGTATTGATATTCAGGGGGGCTGAATACAAATGCACGCCACAGTTTTCACATATTTATTTGTAAAAAAAACATTTATCATTTTCCTTCCACTTCACAATTGTGTACCACTTTGTGTTGGTCTATCACATAAAATCCCAATAAAATACATTTACCGTATATACTCGAGTATAAGTCGTCCCGAGTATAAGTCGAGACCCCTAATTTACCACAAAAAACTGGGAAAAATTTATTGACCCGAGTATAAGTCGAGGGTGAGAAATGGCAGAGGGTCAACAATGCCCATCTGCAGCTGCATGCCTCCCTGTGTCCTGTGCAGCCTACCTTTTTTACCCTGTACATGTGTCCTGTACATGTGTGTCCTGTACATGTCCTGTGTGCATGTGCAGCCTACCTGTGTCCTGTGTCCCTGTGTGCATGTGTCCTGTGTGCATGTGCAGCCTACCTGTGGCGATCTCCATCCTCCCTGTGGTGATCTCCATCCTCAAACGGCGGCCGGCGTGTGATGATAGTGTTCGGCGGCCATTCCACAGTTCAAAAGCCGCGCCTCCTCCTCGTCTGTGATAGGCTGACCGCTGACTGCCTATCACGGACATTCTCTCATTCTCATACCACGGACGAGGATGAGAGAATGTCCGTGATAGGCTGTACACTGACAGCTGTTCAGCCTATCACAGATGGGCAGGAGGCGCGGCTTTTGAAAGCTGCAATAGCCGGCGAACAGTATCATTACACGCCGGCCGCCGTCTGCCTGCATGACACGCTGATCATGCAGACAGACGGCAGGGACTCGCGTATAAGTCGAAGGGACACTTTCAGCCCAAAAAAAAGGGCTGAAAAATTCGACTTATACTCGAGTATATACGGTACGTTTTTGGTTGCAACATGACAAAATGGTGGAAAATTTCAAGGGGTATAAATACTTTTTCAAGGCACTGTATACAAGGAGCATTATTCAATTTTAGTCAGAGCTGCAGTTTGTTTAGAGGGGCGCCCCCTATCTGCATAGGCAATTATTTGGTAAAGGTGTAAAAACTCTTTAGAAAGCAGAAAAAAAAGACCAAGCCACCAGCTTTCCCATTGCCCACATTGCAGAACTCTGCTGTCTTTATCACTTGAGGATTCAGAGTGTAAGAGATCCGTTCTTAAAAACGTCAGCAATCTTTCTAGGACATATCTTACTTCCAGCTCCTCTCCCTTAGACAAGCGATGTGTTTGCCTTCTCGGCTGAAAACGACTCCTAACTATTGCCTGTCAGTACCTTTTTAGCTTCAATAGGCACCTTCATGTCCTACTCAGTCCCAGTTATTGGGTGCAAAATAATCTTACCTCACCTTAAACTTACAAAACCTATATGTGGATTTTACTATATAAATATATTTGCACGTACTATATAGTATATCTTTGACTAATGCTGCTCTTTGTTTGCCTTGTTTTGCAGGTGGAGCCCAATGCTACCGTTGCAGACATAAAGGGCTTATTCACCAAATCTCGTAGGTATTTAGGATATGTACTGCTAATCCTTGCATATCAAGGCCCCTGTGGTGACTTGTAAAAAAAAAAAAAAAAATAGAATAAAAAACTGCTCTAATTAAAAGCTGTTAATGGTACTCAAATGATGACATGGAGGCTTCTCCATTACAGCTCACCACCTGTTTGCTTAATCAGATATAAAAAAAATCAGGATTAACCCTGGAACCTGACCTGGCAGCAATACATTGTAAACTGGGCTGTTGTTACATTGCTTGCCAGTGTGGGTCATATATCATTAAAGCCTTCTCTGTTACTCTGTGTTTTGTACGCATTCAACTTTACTGGAGGGTGAATAAGAGAATGGGAGAGTTCCTTTGGCTGCAATGATGCCCAGGGCCCGGTCTATTCATTAGGTATAGAACTAAGGCGGGCGGACAGCAGGGCTATTTGTGCAGGAGATTGGCAGAATACCGTATTATTTGGATTCACCATACAGATATACTACCTCCCTAATTACCGCCGACCAAGTTTTGGTTCCCCAATATTGGATGATATGAACACCCTAAGAGAAACCTATATTTCTGTATTCATATACCGTATATACTCGAGTATAAGTCGCATTTTTCAGCACATTTTTTTGTGCTGAAAGTGCCCCCTCGACTTATACTCGAGTCAAGCACTTTTCTGCAGCAAAAAATTTCATTTTCCGAACCGAATTTGGGGCCCCGTATCTCAGGGCCACTTGGTGCTAGGAACCCCAAATTTGGTGTGCAAACCCAGTGGAACTGGTACCACAACATATCCAAAGCTGAAGTTCCTAGCACCAAGTGGCCCCGAGATACGGGGCCCCAAAATCGGTTTGGAAAATGTCATTCTCTGCTGCAGAAAAGTGCTTGACATTTTCTGAACCAACTTTGGGGCCCCATATCTCAGGGCCACTTGGTGCTAGGAACCCCAAATTTGGTGTGCAAACCCAGTGGAACTGGTACCATAACATATCCAAAGCTGGGGTTCCTAGCACCAAGTGGCCCTGAGATACGGGGCCCCAAAACCGGTTCGGAAAATGTCATTCTCTGCTGCAGAAAAGTGCTTGACATTTTCTGAACTGATATTTGGGGCCCTGTATCTCGGGGCCACTTGGAGCTAGAAACCCCAGCTTTGGCAATTTTATGGTGCTAGTTCCACTGGGGTTGCACACCAAATTTGGGGTTCCTAGCACTAAGTGGCCCCGAGATACAGGGCCCCAAATTCGGTCAACTGTGTCCATCTGCAGCAATGTCATTTCGGGACCCTTTGGGTTCAGAGACCCCAAATTTTGGCTGCAGCTAGGGGGCATCTAGGAACCCTTAACTACCGAGTTTGAAGTTCAGGGGACCTATGGCTGCAAATGGGCACAGTGAGGCATGCAAATGGGCACAGTGATGCTGCAAATGGGCATTGTTGACCCTCTTTTCCACTTACAGTAGCTGTGCATTTCTCACCCTCGTCTTATACTCGGGTCAATACGTTTTTCCCATTTTTTTTTTGTGGAAAATTAGGGCCTCGACTTCTACTCGAAACGACTTATACTCGAGTATATACGGTAGGTTTCTCTTGGGGCGATCATATCATCCACTTTATGATCTATGTTTACCTACAATTGTGTATCTCTATTCTAGAGCCCTAATCTCTGCACACCCCTGCTGTCCCTGGCAGGGCTTTGCCTTGGGTTGGCTTTGGTACCCCTGTACCCGCCTCCAGGCATTGTTAATGAGTGCCCTCTGATCCGCTACAGTGATTGCTGCCCTGCTACTAGCATTGTGGGTCCTGAGAAAGCCTTGAACCGGCGAAACGTTGACCTGACTACCTGAAATATTCAGACTATTATATGTACAGCTGTATCTTGCTGTATAAACGATTTATGTATAATTTCCAGTAGCTATAGTGGGGCAAATAATATGTGGTATCACTTCTATTATAATATATGCTATAAAGTTATTGCTGTACCAGTCTATAATGGAAATGAATGCATGGTGACAGTAGCAAAACATAAACCAAAATGATGTGTACAAAAAATTATATGATATGAAAATAGTCAATCAATATTTTAAAGTGACAATTGTAGGGCAAAACAAAGTCTCTTTTCTGTACAGTAAAGTGCTGTCGTGCTCCATTCACAAGATGATAGCTGTGCATCCACCACGTGAAAGGCTGTAAACACTACGCACTCACCAGATATAGTTGACTCCCCTACCCCATAGTAAGGAAAGTCTGCTGAGCTTGTAGGTATTTTTTTTTTGAGAGACCTATCCCACTGCAGTGTCCACTGGTGCAGATTATCTCCAATGATGGTTCCAGAGCTCCAAAACTGGGTTATACAGGTATGCAATAAATGGAGAGAAAGCTCCCCATGGTGTAAAATCCTTTGGTGATTTATTCGTTATAAGGCATTTTACAAGGTAAAAAACTAATGGGAATTGGTGTTAAAAATGAAAAACTACAAAACATCACTATTAAAAATGGCCTATAGACGCTGTTGGTCACCTGGCGTGTGTTCCACTCTCTAGGCCGGAAGTGAAGCACAGGAGAGTCAGCTTTACGCGTTTCGTCATCTAAGTGCGACGTTATCAAAAGCAGAATCCTCAATTTATGGCTACTTTCATGGTGCTCCTTTGCAAAACCGCAAATGCGTTTTTTGTCGTGCTTTCAGTGCCTTTTGCACCTGTGAGAAAAGGACGTGTGACTCGCACTGCAGCAAAAACGCAGCAGGGGCGTTTTTGAAACCTTTTTTTGGCGCATTATTGCCACGTTTTCCATTCATTTTAATGGAGAGGTGTGCTTTTTTGGTGCTTTGTTTTTACCACTCCAAAACTGCACCAAAAATGCAGCTCACAGGACTTTTAAAAAATGCAAAGAACCCAGCAACTGACCAGCATTAAAAGGGTACACAGGATTTAATGGCCATGCGTTTTTCTTAACTGATCAGTTTGAAAGCAGCCTAATCAGTAGAGGAAAAGAAGGTGGATTAAATCAGCGCATATATGCAAAACAAAAACTAGAAAGCAGCTGTACACCAGGGTCAACACAATCAAATCCCTTAAGCGAAACATACAAAGTAAGGTGCACCTTACTAATCAGTAGAGCTCAGGAAGCTACTTGGATGAGTAGTTACACTTTTCCAATATTACTGAACAAGTCCAGTTAAGTGTGACTAACCACAATTGGGGTCGGTTCACACTGGGGCGACTTGGGATCCGACTTGTCGCCCCTCAAGTCGCCCCAGAAAGAGATTCACAAGACAGTGAATGGGAGCGTCTTAATAGACACTACTGAAGTCGCTCCGACTTCAGAGCGTACTCCCTGTACTACTTGGATCCGACTTGGTAGGCGACCTGTACCATAGAAATCAATGGAAGTCGCCTCCAAGTCGGATCTCTCTCTAAAGTCAAGCGACTTTGCAGGGAAAAAATTTTGTTTGCCCAGGCAAACCCCTCCCTCCCAGAGAGCTGAGTGTCCTGTGATTGGCCACAGCCGAAGTCGCCTGTCCTGGAGGCGACTTGAAGTCACGTTGTAATTTGCTGAAGTCGCGTTGAAGCCGCGTTGAAGTCGCCGTGCAAAGTCGCGTTGAAGTCGTGTTGCCCCTGTGTGAATCGAGCCTTAGGTTTAGAGTTTCCGTATTCCGGCTCTCAGCTTGATATGTAAACTACATTTGTGAAAAAAAAACTGTGATAAATAAGCGTGTTTTTGTTTTTTAGATCCTGAGTGGTATCCAGCCAGGCAGTCATTACGTTTGGACCCCAGTAAGTATCTTTCTATGCTTGCAGCAGATGCTGTAAATGTTGCTAAGGGGTAGTTTTAATTGTCTGTTTAAATAGAAGAGCATCAGGGCACTCTTTTTTTATATAGTGTAATTTCTAAATAAATATACGTGTTCCATGGTGGATTTGATTTAAATCATGATTTAACCACTTCCATACCGGGCCTATTCTGGCACTCCTCTCCTACATGTAAAAATCATTATTTTTTTGCTAGTAAATTACTCAGAACCCCCAAACATTATATATGTTTTTTAGCAGACACCCTAGGGAATAAAATGGCGGTCGTTGCAACTTTTTATGTCGCACGGTGTTTACGCAACGATTTTTCAAACACGTTTTTTTTAGCTAAAAACAGTTTCGTGAATTAAAAAATAACAAAACGGTAAAGTTAGCACAATTTTTTTTTTTTATATTTGTATAATGTGAAAGATGAAGTTACGCCAAATAAATAGTTACCCAACATGTCATGTTTTAAAATTACGCACACTCGTGGAATGGCGCCAAACTTCGGTACTTAAAAATCTCTATAGGCGACGCTTTAATTTTTTTTTACAGATTACCAGTTTAGAGTTACAGAGGGGGTCTAGTGCTAGATCTCACTCTAACGAACGCGGCGATACCTCAGGTGTGGTTCGAACGGCGTTTACATTTGTGGGTGGGACTAACGTGTGCGCGAGCTACCGGGGGCAGGGGCGCTTTTAAATTTTTTGCTTATTTTACTTTATTTTTATACTTTCTCTTTTTTTTGTATTTTTTTTTTTTTGATCACTTTTATTTCTATTGCAAGGAATGTAAACATCCCTTGTAATAGGAATGGTGTGTGTGTGTGTGACAGGTCCTCTTTATGGAGAGATGCGGGGTCAATAAGGCCGCGCATCTCTCCTCCAGGCTGAAAAGCATGAGATCAAAAAAAAATAAACTCACGATCCCATGCTTTCCAGCCGCGATCGCAGCTTTGTTTACAAGCGCGGCCTGGACGTGAGGTCATAATGTCGCGCCCTGCCCTCCGACGATCATAGAGATGACTGGTGACCATTTGGTCACCGGAAATCTCTATGATCATCATCCGGCAGTGGCCGATTTCTTCTCTGGGTCCCCGATGGCACGAGAGAGCCCGGAGAAGCACCCGAGGGCGGTGGGGGGGATGTCCCCTCCCTTCGCCTATAAGAATGATCTAGCAGCTGAACTGCCCCTATGATCGTTTTTTTTCACACTGATGTGCTGCAGTTTTCCTGCACTACGGGTGCAGCGCAGTACACCTGCATCGGTGTAAAAAGCAGCCCTATACTATTCTGCCCAGTGTATTGCTTCACACTGACCTGAAGATTTCTTCTTTCCTGCTTTTGGCACCACTCTGGAGATCACTAGCTGGGATAAGAGGTGGAGTGCAGTTGGTATCACTCCGCATGGGACAGGAGCCGGCAATACAGAGGAGGCATCGGCTTATGCGGCTCTTGTTTCCTACTACAGCTTCAACTTTACAAGTAATCCCTCTGCATTGCACTCTGATGTTCTGCAATGGTGGGTCAGCAAGTCCAGACCGCGATCTACCAGACACCTGTTCGCGATCTACAGGTTGCTGACCCCCGGCCTAGGCTATCCGAACAAAAGTTTTCCTTTCTCCCCTCACGGTCTTCTGGGACACATCGCAGGTGCCAGGAGGCTGTGGGCCATTCTCACAGTGCAGAGTGAATTTTGCACTTAACTGCTGTCTATGAAGCTACAGAGAGTCACAGCTGGCTGTCCACAGTTAGCAGGCTTGGGGTCAGGTTTCCGAAGACTGGTGAAGAACCCGGCTCAGGTGAGGACAGTGCTGGATCCTCCTGGGTCAGGGGAGTGTCTGTTTCTGTTTATTAAAAGTCAGTAGCTGCTGACTTTCCATTTTCGCACATCTGACTGAAGAACTTCTTTAAGGGAAAACTGGCATGTTTATATTGTTTTTGTGGGTTATGAAGGAACAGGTCATACTGCTATTAGGTGAATGTGTTTGGCTCATGGTTTCTTTTTTTTTTTTCTTGTACACCGGTTTATAGAATATATGTTCTGTGAATAGGTTTGGGAGTATCTTTATGTGTTAAATGTGTTATAAATGACCTCCTATGTGACAGAGGGAAGATCTCTAAAAGATGAGGACATTCTACAAAACCTGCCAGTGGGAACAACAGCGACTCTGTACTTTAGAGACCTGGGAGCACAGATCAGCTGGGTCACTGTGAGTATATGCACATGCCTTTGTAAATGCTGGACAGTATACTTCTTGCATATTAATATACACACTGTAACTTGGCTCGACATTAGGGGTGCAATGGATCAAAAAACTCACTGTTCGGATCGTTCCTCGGATCAGGAGTCACGGTTCAGATCATTTTCGGATCAACAAAAAAAAAATCTCCCCCACTGTAATATCCACAATCTCCCTATTGGCAGGGTGTGGCAGGGTATTGGCAGGGTATGGAAGAGTATTGGCAGGGCATTGCAGGGTATTGGCAGGGCATTGCAGAGTATTGGCAGGGCATTGCAGAGTATTGGCACTGCTGCCATCCGATCTCTTCCCTCCACTGTACAGATCAGTACACAGAGGGGAGAGAGGAACCGGCGTCATGTCATGTTTGTTACAAGTGATCGCAACGTCATTTGACGGCCGCCGGGTGTACCAAGATGGCTGCCGCTCCGGAGCTAGGCCGAAGCCGCGGCCTTTCCTATGGCCGAGGCCACAGAGCGCTCCGCAGATCGCGGGTGTCCCGTACGGATCAACCTCCGCGGATCGGATCACGGATCGATGACGATCCGTTGCACCCCTACTCGACATGCTGTAAATCATACTGAGGATGTCTGTTCTCTTATGCCTATGCATTGCTGCATGCTTGCAGCAAATATATGAAATAGTGTAAACGATTCATACCTCAGTGGTGTTATTAATGATCACTGCTATCACAGAGGAGGCTGGAAAACACTATCCCAGTTGTTGATTGCTGTCCTTGTACATTGAACTTTCCTTCCCTCTATTTTGTAATCAGATGCAAGTTGCATGCTGCTACATTTTTCTTTAAAGTTCATCCTTTTTTTTCCTTAAATTTCAGCTCCCCTATGTGCAATATACCCTTAATGTACCTTGGTTGCAGAAAAACAAAAACTTTTCTTTGATTTCTAGAACAATCCTTACCTTCATGACTTCCTGGTATGTAGATTTAAAGGACAAGTACAGCCAAGGCTCATTTGGCTGGACTTCTCCTGTGGATCACAGGAGTGCAGTTCGTTTTGCACTCCTGTGACCCGTTTTTCTAAAGAGAGCAGGTTGACGTCCGCTCTCTCTGCTGACGCCAGAGTCGGTCCAGGCTTGGGCATCATCATGACCATAGAGTTGGGATCTGCCAAGATCCCTGGACTGGCACCCACCCCCTCCACAGCCCAGCGCTCCAGTGAACGTGCGGGCAGAGCAGAGAGCCACCGACTGACTGATAGTCAGTCAGCAGCTCTCTGCTCAGGGAGCTGTGAGAACCGAGCGATGTTCGATCGCTCGGTTCTCAGTGTTGGAGGGGCCGGGGGACAGCTGCTGCATCTACCTCAGTAAATTATAATACTAAAAGACAAACAAACCCATACATCTCTTTTAAGACTTAAGACACAGAAAGCAGTTCACCCGCTGACACTGTTCTTCTTGTCCACACACACTACCTAAAAGTAGGAGAACAAAAAGGTTTTAGTTGGAGTTATTCTTAAAGTATAAAGGAAAGGAAAATTCTGATACTAATCTCTGTGTACTGAATTAAAGCTGATCTAAACCCAGTCATTAAAATCTAATGATGTTAATATAATTTCAAGTTTTTTTTAGATATACAGTTTTTACTAAATGAATACCTGGTTGCTGCTGATGTTTTACTTGTAACCTCATTGCGCATTGCTGGCTGTCTCCTGGTCCTCCTAACTTTTTTGCAGTGGAGCAATACAATTAATGCTATTTTGGAGAGAGAAAAGCTAACATCAGCATACTGGTTGCCTAAAGAAATTCCCATAAAAAATGTTCCTCTTGGCTATTGCCCCCTTCACTGGCATCTTTTCCATCCCTTCTCTAGATTTGTCTCCCTGAAGTAATCTTTATTTGTAAAACGAACCACTTGTGAGCTGTTTGTGTCCCTTGTCAAGCCTATGTCTCAGCGTTTTTTTGGTCAACTTCCCATCCTAAATTTTGCGATGCATACATTGTAGCTTTTTACTTATTGTATACCGTGACGTATAGGTGTATTTTTGATGACTCTGAATATTTCTGATTTATATAAGGACGTAACATGTTTTATTGTTATTTTGTATGATTCTTCTAAATGTTTATTTTTGTGTTCTGTGAACCAAACAAAAATGTATAAATAATACTTGATCCTTCTCTTCCCCCGTTCTCCTCCGGCCCCCTCCATGTCCTTCTCTCCCCCCCGCTCTCCGGCCCCCTCCATGTCCTTCTCCAGCCCCCTCTATGTCCTTCTCCGCTCCCCTCCTCTCCTCTCCCACCGGCTGCGGGGGGGGGGGGGGGAACTAGTTAATAGACACTGCGAGCGAGATCGCTCCTGTGTCCTGTGATAACTGAGCAGAGTAAACTGTGTTTACTCTGCTCAGTTTATGAATGGACAGGAGCTTCTGTCTCCTGTTCATTCATCTTTAGTGCCGAGTGTGTGTCCTCAGTCCCTTTGTCTGTCTGAAAGGAGAGATGTCAGGGGTCTGTTTAGATCCCTGACATCTCATCAAAGCCCCCCAAAAAATATAAAAAAAAAATTGTAAAAAAAATGAAAAATAAAAAAACTACCGACACCACTCTCCCCTGCCCTACCAACACTGTCCACTGCCCCAACCCCCTCCCCCCAAAAGGCATTGTGAAAAATAAAAATAAAAACATTAAATTGTAAAAAAAATCAATTACTAAAAATAAAAAAAAAACTACTGACACCGTCCACATACCCCCCACCCCCTTCCCCAGAAGCACTGCGAAAAAATATTGAAAAAGTGACTTAAATAATAATTTGTGTGTGTGATTTGGCGTTTGCGGGCGCGAAGCGCCACCTTCCTGAAATGAGTTTCTGCAGGTGCGGATGTTTGACTTGAGGGCAGGGACTGATGTGAATGTACATCATGTAATGCGCTGTGTAAATTGTTAGTGCCATGTAAATACCAGATGTAAGTCAATTTTACAAAAACATTGACAAAATTACATTTTAATGTGAACAAACTACATGTCATCCAGTTAGGGTTTTTCGTCTAATGTACTTCTATCTTTGCTCCATAGCATCCATAATTTGTTTGTGTGAGATTTCTAAAACCTTGAAACCCCACATATATGCACATATACTGCACACGTAGAGAATGGAGGGCAATCTGCGGGCATAGACACACACATAGCTACACAGTTGTACTGATCCTGGCACATCCAGTCAAACTAACAAGAACAGGATACCAGCTGCTCTTATGGTGCCAAGTGTGCCTCAATCAGCAAACATCAAAGTCAAGGCCAAATGTCCTCTTCAGTGTAGTACATACCAAAGTACAAGTGTCTGCAAAGTGTGTGTGTGTGGGGGGGGGGGGGGGGGCTGCTCGTGTTCAGCAAAATGTCAGCTCTTGATTTCCAATAGTGTGGATGTGCCGCCTTATTTTAGTGACCCTTTTAATACACTCGGCTTATTAAAGTGTACTTTCGGGTATGACCCTGAAACTGACTTTGCTGCATGTCACTTCTTTCTGTAGAGGATGGCAATATTTTCTGATGCTCAAAAGGCAATCGGCTCCTGTAGACTCGCCAAAACCAAGTTCCTGAATCCTGTGTCCAAGTATTGACCATTTGCTGCAATAGGTGGCTTAACTAACTAGTAATGTGGCACATTAGCATGTGGGCAGCAGCCAGCCCAAAAGCTGGTCACAATTTGCATGTCAAAGTATACTTTTTTTTTTTTTTTTCCAGGGAGCTTAAGGAGCTCTATAAGACCTATAAAATGATGTACGCCCGTACACTCAGAGGGTGCTGAGGTGTCCAACTTTTTAACGATATGACTGACCTAGTATGCAGCCAGTGATTCTTACTTGTTGAAGGTCATGACTGACTTAGCAGTGAAGCACCCTTGTGCTGGCATATGATCTGCACAAGCAAAAACTGTGATCTGCCTTGCTTGGAAAAATATATCAGAGAGAGGAAGAACATCTATAGAGAATATATGAGTTAGAACAGTAGTAAACCGTTGCAAATAAAAAAAACAAAAAAACTTTCCCCTGCAAAACAATAGCATAATGTGCTAGTATGCATCGCATATTAGCACATTATTATCATAATACACAATTTATATGGCGCCAACAGTTTTATGCAGCGCTTTATAAAATACTAACCTTTAAAACGAAGCCCTCCAGTGGCGTGCAGTCACCGCTGAGAGGGCTTCCATCTTCCCCAGGTCTTCCTTCCAGGTTCGCAGACTCGGGCTGTGTGAGTGGCCTGAGCCGCGATGATGCCACTCCCTGTGCCACTTCCAAAGAAAGGGTTGAGTCAAGATTAGAGGTGCAGAAACCAAAAATTCAGGATGCTCTTGGCTGAAACCGAAAATGACAGTTTTTAAAGAAAATCTATATATTTATATATAATTGTATTATATTCTACTTTTTAAATAATATAATGAATTTAAATGAATATGAATTTATTGTCGGCCATTATCGTCACCTGTAGCTCAAGAAAAGTTCAAGAAAAATGCATCCCTTTAAGTTCTAATGAAATTAAATGTCTTCACGCTGGTCCCTTGCCCTAACGTTGTGTTGTTAAAAATCTTGCTTGCTGCATTTTTTGGTCAGTTTAACAAAACGCACCTCCTGGTTGAAAGGCATTAAACGCAGCAAGAACACAATAATGCACCCTTGTTCCCTTTTTTGATGCGGTTTTTAAATCACATGGCCTATGAAAAACGCACCATAAGCACAGTAAAATCGCGGCAAAATCACATGCGTTTTTTGGTGCCAATTTCGGCACCTTTTTCTTTATCAGTAGAATGCCGGAAACATCAATTTCGGCCGCCGACATTTCAGAGCATCTCTAGTCGAGATTTGTCGTCCCACAAGCCGTGATGAAGACGTGGATCCTCGGTATAGCCAAGGTGACCCGATCCACACTCATGCTAAGCTTACCGGAAAGCATGTGACCCCTAATAAGATTGCTCCATGTACGGATTCTTCACAATGGTGACATCAGCATCACAAATGTAGTAATGGTCCCCACAGAAGAATTCAAACCAGCATCGGCACAGAAATGGTAATCCCAAACTCCTCTGTAATTTACAGACTCCAGTATGTTTTGTTTTAGCCCGCCTAATCATTAGGGTATTAATACCGGACATGAAATAAAAGAATCCTCTAAATAGTGCATTGCCATAAAACAAAGTGCTTTATTTAGTTAAAAATTACACTCGCATGTCCACTGATAAAACAAGCATATATGCGAGCCTGTAAACCCCAAGGTAAACTTCCTCCAATATGGATATATACAGTGCAGCCCTAATCATAAAGGTAAAAAGGATTATAATAATGGTGAATCATTAAAAAAAAACCCACAATAATAAGAGAACTATTTAACAGCTCATATAAATGAGTCCATAAACTTTGTGATGCCAAATATTGATGATCAGTCACCCAAAAAACAAAAGGAATCACTGCTGTGAAAGACTTCTGCCACCAAATGCGATAGAAGGAGGCTTACCAGAACATATGGACCCTATTCGGCCTATACCAAACAATCATACTGGCAGTGGTGTCTTAACACCTAGGTATAGACGGTTTGCTAGAGTCTTCTCCAATGGATCTTATGATGTTAGGAGGAATTATCAACAGCCACCGGAGCCAGTATAATGGAGCCAGTATAATATGGTGTGTAGACATATAGGGCCCTTCAGAGTCAAAACTGGATTCTTCTCTTTAGTACTCCATTAGGACATAGATCCAAGGAGAAAAGATAGAAGATTGCTCCTGCCCCGGCTCTCCGCTCCTCACTCCAACTCGCTGAAAGCTTCTGCCGGCTCCGCCGCTTTCAATACCCAAAATGGCCGACAATCGACTGCACATGCATGGTAGCATGTGTTCCCCCAGCACACACACACACGCTACCACTATTTAGAGCGTTCTTTTATTTCATGTCTGGGATTAATACACTAATGATGGGCTAAATCAAAACATACTGGAGTCTGTGTAAATTACTGAGGAGTTTGGGATTACCATTTTCTATGGCGGTGCCGGTTTGATTTCTGCTGTGAGGACCATCACTACATTTGCAATGCTGGTGTCACCATTGTTAAGAACGCGTACATGGACCAATCTTATTAGGGGTCGCATGCTTTCCGGTAAGCTTAGCATGAGAGTGGATGGTGTCACCTTGGCTATCCTGATGATCCCTGTCTTCATCAAGACTTGTGGGACTACAAATTTGACTCAACTGTCTTTCTTAAGCCTTTCAGCTGTTTATTTAATTTTAGTCACACATTTCTTTAATATTATGCACTGTAATATTAATCATTTAATCATAGTAACAAATTATTAGAGCGATGCACTGTTAGATTTGTGGTATTAAGTGTTGGGTATCAGGACCTGGTGTACAGCTGCTGTTTACACAATCCTTCACCATTAGCACAGGTTTAGCACGTTTTTACTGTTGCCTGGTCTTACCCGGACTGAAGCTGTAGTTTTAGGCACTGTACATGCTTTCTGCTGCCAATAACATATGAAGATGAGGCTGCTCCAGTTGTAGATGTCGGGCTGGTGTTACAGTGCCTTGAAAAAGTATTTATACCCTTTTAGAATTTTCCACATTGTGTCATGTTGCAACCAAAAACGTAAATGTATTTTTTTGGGATTTTATGTAATAGACCAACACAAAGTGGCACATACTTGTGAAGTGGAAGGAAAATTTTATAAATGGTTTTCACAATTTTTTACAAATAAATACAGTGGAACCTCTGATTACGAGCATAATCCGTTCTAGGAGTATGATTGTAATCCAAAGTACTCGCATATCAAAGCGAGTTTTCCCATTGAAGTTCAATGGAAACGAAAATAATTTGTTCCGCATTGACTTCAATGGGATGCAATACCGCATGCGACCAGAGACGGGGGGGGGGTGCCGGAGAGCCTCGGTAATGGCCGAAAAGGCCCGAGGGACACTTCGGCGGATTTCGGCAAACCTCGGAAAGACTCACGAGCCTTTCCGAGGTTTGCCGAGGTCAGCCGAACTGTCCTCGGGCCTTTTTGGCCATTTCCGAACGCCGACGATCATCGACTTTCGGCTCTGCTTGGCTCTGGCGCCCCCCACCTCAGGCCAAAAGCGGTACTGCACACCGCTTTTGGCCTGAATCCTGCTCGTTTTGCCAGACAACACTCGCAAACCGAGTTAGGAATTTTAGAAATACAGTGCTCGGTTTGCGAAACGATCGTTAACCGCGTTACTCGCAAACCGAGGTTCCACTGTATGTGAAATGTGTGGCATGCATTTGTATTCAGCTCCCTTTACTCTGATACCCCTAACTAAAATCTAGTGGAACAAATTGCCTTCAGAAGTCACCTAAATGGTGAATAGAGTCCACCTGTATGTAATTTAAACTCAGTATAAATACAGATGTTCTGTGAAGCCCTCAGAGGTTTGTTGGAGAACCTTAGTGAACAGACAGCACCATGAAGGCCAAGGAGCACACCAGACAGGCCAGGGATAAAGTTCTGGAAGTTTGAAGCAGGGTTAGGTTATAAAAATATATCCCAAGCTTTGAACATCTCATTGAGCACTTTTCAATCAATCTTTCGAAAATGGAAAGCATATGGCACAATTGCAAACCTACCAAGACATGGCCGTCCACCTAAACTGACAGGCAGGGCAAGGAGAGCATTAATCAGAGAAGCAGCCAAGAGGCGCATGGTAACTCTGTAGAAGATGCAGAGATCCACAGCTCTGGTGGAGGAATCTGTCCACAGAACAACTATTAGTCGTGCACCCCACAAATCTGGCCTTTATGGAAGAGTGGCTAAAAGAAAGTCATTGTTGAAAGAAACCCATAAGAAGTCCCGTTTGCAACCTGTAAGAAGCCATGTGGGGGACACAGCAAACATGTGGAAGAAGGTGCTCTGGTCAGATGAGACCAAAATTTGAACTTTTTGGCCTAAAAGCAAAACGTTATGTGTGGCGGAAAACTAACACCGCACATCACCCTGAACACACCATCCCCACTGTGAAACATGGTGGTGGCAGCATCATGTTGTGGGGATGCTTTTCTTCAGCAGTGACAGGGAAGCTGGTCAGAGTTGATGGGAAGATGGATAGAGCCAAATACAGGGCAATCTTAGAAGAAAACCTGTTAAAGTCTACAAAAGACTTGGGACTGGGGCGGAGGTTCACCTTCCAGTAGGACAACGACCCTAAACATACAGCCAGAGCTACAATGGAATTGGTTGGATCAAAGCATATTCATGTGTTAGAATGGCCCAGTCAAAGTCCAGACCTAAATCCAATGAAAAATCGTGCGGCAAGACTTGAAAATTGCTGTTCACAGACGCTCTCCATCCAATCTGACAGAGCTTGATCTATTTTGCAAAGAAGAATGGACAAAAATGTTACTCTCTAGATGTGCAAAGCTGGTAGAGACATCCCCAAAAAGAATTGCAGCTGTAATTGCAGCAAAAGGTGGTTCTATTATTGACTCAGGGGGGCTGAATATGGATGCCACACTTTTCACATACCGGTATTTATTTGTAAAAAATGTGTAAAAATTTTTTAAAGCCATTTATCATTTTTATTCCATTTCACAATTATGTGCCACTTTGTGTTGGTCTATCACATAATATTCCAATAAAATACATTTACATTTTTTGGTTGTAACATGAAAAATATTTGAAAAATTTCAAGGGGTATGAATTCATTTTCAAGGCACTGTATGTGTGCCAGGTTCATACCTTCCAAGCAGTAGAAGAGGCAGCACCTGCTGAGTGTGCAGAGAAAAGATGCAGTAGTAAGGGGTCAGATAACTCGAGTTCCTTTTTGACATTTTTTTTTGTCATCGATCTCTTTAATGTCTAATCGCTGTGCTTGGCGTCCTGCCTGCTATGTGATTTGTAGCTGTTTGGAACAGACCGATCAGAAACATACATGGAATTCTGGGAGCTTGTGTCTCAGCAAACCTGGTGAGACCTGTTAGGGGTTGTTTATGAAAACTGCAACTGAGTAAAAATAGCTGCACCATCTTTGATTTTCAAAATTCAAACACATCCAGCTACGTTTGGGATTTTGAAAAAAATCAAATATTTAAAATTTTATTTAGAATTTAAAGTGTTTTTAGGAATCTTATTATTTTTTTTCTTCCTTTTTTTTAGTTTGTAACGTTTATTGACAGTGGTTACACCAGACTGGTAATGAAGGAAAATCTTCAATGAGAACACAGACAATAATAGAAAACTGACAGGCATTCCCAGCTTTCTCTAAAGCAGGCCATACACGGTCGAATTTCAAACTAATTTTCTTTTCAAAATCAGAAAGTTCGTTTTTTTTTGTGATCCGATGATGCCACCATTGATTTTAGAAATTCGGCCGACCAAGCCTTCAATTTCACCTCATGTTGCTACAGAAAAGAATTTTCGTGGGCGGGAATCTTCTTTTTTTTCTCCGTAAATTTTCTTTTCTTATTACATTTGTCGCACGATTCTTCCATCATTGATTAGAAAATCGTTCCTTTTTCAAAAAATTTCCAACATGTCCGATTCCTCAAATTTGATTGCCGCACGAAAATCTGCCGTTGTTGCAGCCCACCAATGGTGTGAAATTCGTACGAAATTTCTTTGATATGATTTTCGAAAGAAAATTCTTTTGAAATTCGAACCATGTATGGCCGGCATTACTCTACTAAATAATACTGTTTTTTTTCCATGACAGTTAAAGCAGAACTAAACAAAAAGAAATCTGTTACATTCCCGACATGCTGGGCATGCTAACTGTCCCATTGGTTGTGCTCCCAACTGAATTGTAAAATCATCAAATGGCTGGTGTCATAACTGATCGCATGTTCAGCACCATTGCAGTTTCATATCACACAGGGGCTAAGATGGCCGCTTCCTTGGCTGAAAAAGATAGGAGGGTTTAGTTCTGCTTTAAAGTGATTGTAAAGCCTCAAGGTAAGGTTTTTTTTCACATTCTATGCATTCATCTAAAAAACCTTCTGTGCTGCAGCTGCCCCCCAACCCCCCCCCCCCTTTTTCTTACCTGAGCCCATCCGATCCATCGATGTGCATGTGCGCAGCGGCTCTAGCCGCTGTGTCTCTCCTCATTGCACAGATTGATAGCAGCAGGAGCCATGGTCTTTCAAGTCCGGATTAGAAATTAGCCTGCCTGTGTTGCGCCCCTTTTTAACCATATTCGTACAATTGTAACATTTAATGAGGAGTTCCACCCACTTTTACAACTTGGCCTTAAAGTAAGACCAAAAACACCTTGTTTTTGAATTACTATTTTTCTTTTTTCTTTCTTACCTTTTTTGAAGTACGTAGTGTACTTCCGTTTTAGCTTGGCCGTGGCGTAGTGCGTTTTCTCTTCTGCAGTGAGCCCTCCTCCCCCGCTGCCTTCTGGGACCTGTGTGTGTCCCAGAAAATGATGGAGCCATTTAGAAAGCACCGTGCCACTCGCGCATGCGCAGTAGGAAACCGGCTGTGAAGCCTGAAGGCTCCACTGTCGGTTTCCCTTAGTTACAATGGCGGCACCTGCACTCTCAGATCGACGAATTGGCCTCAGGGGTCGACATTGTGGGCTCCCTGGACAGGTAGGTGTCCTTATTAAAAGTCAGCAGCTACAGCTCAAACTTTTTTGAGGGTGGAACTCCGCTTTAATGTGATACCTACGTTTGAAGTTTTTTATACACATGCAATTGCGTCAAATAAACATAACAGTTCATTGGAAAGATGCGGAGTGTATATTTTTGTGTGTGTTCCCTACTGCAGTAGTTATTATTTTGGAACCACTAATCAATATGAGGATAGGCGTTGCCTATTTATTTATCAAATTTCCAGAACACTTGCAACCGCCAGCCTCGTAATGCCTCATGGGAAATGTAGTTGCCACAGGTTGCCCGCTCCTGTACCTATTTACAAGAAGAGGGGGGAAAAAGGGGGACTTTTTATATGAGGTATGTAACCAATGGTAAATAACGTACATATATAAGTAAATATCCATATATAACAAAAAATTAGTACATAAAAACAAATGTTTATTTGTATAATAACATTTCAGCCAAAAATAGTACAGATTGAAAACATAGGTCAGATAAATGCATACAGCAGTATTACATTAGAACCATAGTAATCCTAGTAATATATTGGTAGGGACTGTTAGGGAAAAGAAAAAAAAAACATAATGGAGATGACTGATGAACATTGGTGACCAATAGTAGATAATGGTTGGATGAGTTCATAATAAAAATGATAAAGATTGCATCTTAATTCTCTGTGCTTCGTGAAATATTCACTTCCTCAGGAGCGAGGGCAATTCATGTATCTATAAAAAAATATATGTATAAAATAAATCTAGATGGTCACCATTTTACAAAAAAAACCTAAAAAGTCAAAATTTAATAGTATTACTATAAAAAAACAAGACAAACAAAAAATAGTAACCTTCAGGGGTGAACTTACTGATCAACTTAGACTGCACGTATGGCATAGACAGCCATGGGTCTGCTTAGGGCATCTAGCCCGGGAACTGTGGGAGCTAAACCCAAAACAGGTCAGATGGTAGACAGCAGGCTGCAGAGGAGGTGCAAATCTCCAAAGGAGAGTTCTTAGTGACCCACAAAGGGTCCTAAAAAAATAATGTGTGTGTTGATTTATAATTTTTTTTTTTAAAACAGTACACATAGATAAAGTTACCTATGTGTAATCAAACTGCCAATACAGTTGCAGAACCAAAAACGGAGGAAGGAAACACTCAAAAGTGAATGAGGTGGTAGAGTGTAAAAAAAACTTGTAGCATGTGCAGTGGATACTAATAGTAGATATAAGTGAATATAACTCATTACAATGGTGAAAGAAAAATATAGAAGCTGAAAAAATGGTGAGGGTGGTAAAATACAACACATCCATTTGGAAGTGAATCAAAGTACCATAACTGTAAAGGAGATTTAAATGCAGAAACTCTAAATACTAAAATACTAGTTGGTTTACCTAAAGTACTCAAATGTGTTCATGGTCTGGAATATAGTGTCAACAAACATCAGGATCCACTACTGATGAGGGGAGATCTATAATTAAATAAAATATATATATATATATTACACACACACCACGTCACCCAGACCTGAGGGTAACTCCCAGCATCATGCAGGTGTTCCCATTAGGGAGGTGCGTCATCACCTGGTTGGCAGGACCGACCGGCGTATGGCGCCAAATACACTTTCATTTTCCCTAGCGGTCCCTAAAAATATACTACTATGATTACTATTGTTCTAATGTAATACTGCTGTATGCATTTATCTGACCTACGTTTTCAATCTGTACTATTATTGGCTGGAATGTATTAAACAAAAATTTGTTTTTATGTACTCGTTTTTTGTTTATATATGGATATATACTTATATATGTACTATACTTACCATTGGTTGCACACCTGATATAAAGTCCCACTTTTTCCCCCTCTTCTTGTATTGCTTAGCAGGGATAGAGGCCTACTACCATACGGCCTCATATAAAGTCCCACAACTTCCCCCATTGTCCTGTACCTATTTAGTTTTAGCTTGTCACAGCTTACTTGAGAAGGAAGGCCTCTCAGCTCTGACTCGGCTACATGACTATGTGTTTATAGCACGTGCTGTGTCCCCACTCCATAGTATGCATAACAGGTAAGTGACAGTCTTGTAGAAAGGAGAATATGTAAACAAACTGCAGGGTGTCTGTTATTTGATGCTGATATGTACACTTGCCAAAGAGGGGGCTGTTAGCTCAAGGTCGGGAAATGGACCAGAGCAGCAACTGTCAAGTCACCTCTGACCCTTGGCTCCAAAGAGTCGGGCATAAACAAAGTAAGGGCTTGTGTCGGTGGGCATTGTTTTTCTGCATTTGGAACACGTGTCAAATGCAGGTTATCAATATCCATGACATGACAGTTAAGAGGCTGTGTATGAATTGTTTACTGCTGCATTTCTTCGGATGCTGTTTTTCCTATTGAAGTGTGTTCTAAACTGCAGGCAAAGCCTGTCAAACGTAGCCTTTTATTGTTGAATGCTGAATGTTGAATGCTGTGTTTGCCATTCTAATGAATGCATTTGCTTTTAAATCACAAATGCAGCCCTCAATAAGAACACCCGTCAACCTGAGCCCTAAGTAAAGCCAAGTAATGAAGCAAAAAAAAAAATCCTTCATATAATTGAATATTCAAATAAGTTTACTCATAACTGATTCTCTTTAAAGCAGAACTACACTGCATCTGAGCACCAAAAATACTATTTAAATCATTTCTAATATTCAAAGCAAAGTCTTCCATCCATCTCCATGCTTTATTTTGCTAAGATATTACTTTAATCCCCCCCCCCCCCCAGCATTTCTGGCCATGCCTAACTTGAACAAGGGCCGATTATTCGTGTAGCATTTACTTCCTGAAATCCACTTGCCCTTAGCTCAGGCATGCAGGCAGGAAGGTTTGCTTAGCTTAGAAAACTCCTCCTGAAGACTCCTGGCATGTATGACATAATTTGCCTAGGTCTGGAAACCGGGAAGTAACTGAAGAAATGGGGGAAAAAAGTTATAACCAGTAAATATGATAAACCTTCTACGACTGCTAGCAGCATACGGATTACAACTTGTCAATGATTATTGAGAGAATGAAGTTCTGCTTTAAATGAGAAAACGGACACCCGGGTTATGACTGGTTGATTGGTGTTTATAAGCAACAATGTCAGAGTAAAGATTCATGTTACCCTGAAATGTCTGCAGCATGTCTTGATTCTTTTGCTTGTTTTTAGGTATTCCTGACCGAGTACGCTGGACCTCTCATCATCTATTTACTTTTCTACTTCCGTGTCCCCTTTATATATGGTCCCAAATATGACTTCATCACTAGCCGGCACTCCGTTGTTCAGTGAGTATTCTATGTAGATTATATAAACAGTAGTCAGCATGCTATTTCAAACTTGACTCTCTCCTTTTATCTCCAATGCTTGTCAGGCGTCAGCCCCGGGGAGCATCCCCGCTTTGCTATTTCACTTCAAGAAGTCATAAACGGGCTGCACACTGACACCATCACTAATGTAACACCAACTTTAATGCAACAAATGGAGGATTCACAATGCATTGCCTCACCTGTTCACCTCCTGCTCCAACACGCTCCACCCTACAGAAGTTTTTATCATGGTGATGAAACGAGGTGGAGAGATGAGGCTATGCAATGTAAAACCTCTATTTGTTGCATTAAAGCTGGTTTTACATTAGTGATGGTGTCCCTGTACAGCCCGTTCATTTCTTCTACTCTATGCAGAATGACTGTCTCCTGACAGCATAGCCATGGGTATATAGTTAGGCAGAACTATCTAATAAAACTTATTATTATTATGCTGTTTTAGATGAAAGTAAGCTGAATGATTCAGCTGCTTAGCTTCACGCTTCCCACTGTGCACACAGAAGAAAGGGATGGGAGGAGAAGGAAAGTGATGGGAAGAGAAGGAGCATCTGTGCGAGGGAGCGGGGAACTGTCAGTGCAGACCCTGGGCTGTATGAGAGAGAAGCTCTCAGCCTAAAGCATTGCAGCCAGCAACCCCACTTGGGCCCCCCAACAGTGGTGGAACGCCAGGGCCCAGTCGCAAGTGCAACATTTGTGACCCTGGTAGTTCCGCCACTGCTGCAGGGATCACGTTTTCTGTGTAGAGAATATAGTTACTCGAGGAAAAGAGACCATTTATAAGATCCAAATCATGAGCTTTTGTATGGACATATTGAAGAAGAACTTAGAAATGTTATCTTGCCTGTGTGTAGCTCACCTTTTTATTTTTTATTTTTTTCCAGCCTAGCCTGTATCTGCCATTCATTTCACTACATAAAACGTCTACTGGAAACTCTGTTTGTACATCGGTTTTCTCATGGTACAATGCCGCTGCGGAACATCTTTAAGGTAATTGCTCTTTCTTAATGTTTGTGGATCAGAGATAACAGATGCAAATACACAGTCCGCAAATTTCTGGTTACACTTTTCAGACAGACGTCTGACTTTGCAGGATGACCCAACGTATTTCTCCCACCCTGCACATGTAACTGCTTATTTCTTGTCTGTTGAGGGACACAGGAATTCTAGCGAACAAAAAAATTGCAGGCAAGCCCAGGATAACCTCCCCTACTCCCAGCATGCTTGTTTCAGGACTGCCCCAGGATTTGCTTTTTGATTAGGTTCCTCAGTGACTTGTTCTTTCTGCTGGTTGAACCCATTCTTTGTTGACCACATCAGGTTGTGGATTCTTTCTTCCCTTTAAGGGAATTTATCGTTCCAAACAAACGTCAACTGCCCCAACCTATAACAGACCTTAACAGCAAGGAGCACATAGAAGGGAAACACATGATAAACAAAAACAAAGAAAAAATCCCAGCTCAACTTACCAGCCAGTTCATGTTAAATACAGGGGTTTAGTTTACACACATTTGAAAACGCATGCGTAAGCTGCAGATTCCGCGACTAGGCACCCCAGTATTATCTGCAGTCCTAACTCTTTAAATTTATCATTTACCTGTTTTAGTGTGTTCTGGGTGATCAGCTTTTTGCTTGATTCAGGTTGTGAGGCTGCTCCCATATGGAGTTATCCTCCCCTGACAGTGACCCTTCTCTTCCGGTCTTAAAGTTGTATTGATCCCAAGAACAAAAATGTAATAACCCCTTACCGCCTCCTCCTGACCCTTTAAGAGCTGCTAGAGGCGGGTATTCGGGTCATATGACCGCTGTGATTGGCTGTCACAGCGGTCACACGATCGGAAAGCTCCTGATTGTAAGTAAGCATCGGGAGCTTTCCGATCCCCCGCTGGTAGCATGCAGGGAAGAGCTTAAAGTGTTTGTAACCCTAAAAAAAAAGGGGGGTCCTGTTCCCTTAAAGCATGTTGTACAACACAGTGCTTGTGCTGTGTAATTTGGCCCCCTTTATCACCTGAAATACCTGGCTGATCCTGCCTGGTTCTGCCCTCCCCCTATAAACTGACCACAGTTTATTATGGCTGCTGAGCCCTGACAACGTGGTTAGTTTACGGGCCTCCGTCATCCGCAGCTCTCTTCTTTTCTCTCCTCTATCCTCTCCCACCTCCCCTCCCTGCCTGTCAGCTTGGTCCGCTCCCCGATCCTCCCCTCCTGCTGCTTTAATAACTGTGTAATGTCCCTACAATCCACTCTGGTAACAATATGTGCTCCACTCTATGTCCTTTATTTAAAAAAAAGCCGTTATCTACTTTATTTCAGAGCTCCTCCTGGTTCCTTTAACAGACCATCTTTTCTAGCAAAAGTGGCAGTTAGGCTTAAGACAAGCCATTTAACTGTGACAGGGGTGCTTACAATGACCAACTTTTATTTAATTATGTGAAACCTTTATCCCAAAGAAAGTAAACATTTTTGCTGTATCTGCTTATAAAGTGTTAGCTGGAGTTGAGCTTCAATTTGTTAGTAAAGTTCTTCTAAATCTGCTAGTCTAACACTACCCTTCCCCCAGACTGACAATGCTGCTGTTCAGAGGTGTCTGTGTAACTGCATCATGCAAGTTAGTGTAGGTATCAATGAGTCCGGTAAATTTGTCGCCGCCATTTATTTTAATCAAAGAATACAAAGCTTCCTCTAATAGGCCAAAGTGGAGAGGTAGGCAGATGACGTCATGATTTTCACCTCGGCCAGTCAGCGGAAACCTTGTATAACAGTCACTCAGGTAATCAACGCATAATCCTGTGTTACAGCTTAGTGATTTGAGACTTGAATAGCTAAACAACATTCTAACTCCAGCTGCCAAAATTTATAAGAAATGTTTTAGCTTTATTATTTACTGGAAGATGTTCCCCTAATCCTATTGTGTGTTGCAGAACTGTATGTATTACTGGGGCTTTGCTGCTTGGATGGCGTACTACATCAATCACCCACTTTATACACCTCCAGGTGAGTGTCTATACATTACCACTCTGATTTCATGCGTTTAGTAAAAATACAAATCCATCGTCCTATTCTCTTAGGCGCTCTGACCAGCTGTTGCACTCTGATGTCATCAAATACAATGCAGGACCAATAGTTCTGCATTGTATTAGAGGACAGAAAGGGCCTGCCCACAATCCAGAGTATCAAAGAGAAGAGCGGAGTGCCAGTGACAGGGGAAAGACTAAGGAAAGGATTACAGCCTTTTCCTCTAGACCAGGGGTCTCCAAACTTTCCAAACTGGGCCAGTTTACTGCCCTTCATACTTTAGGGGGGTCAGACTGTGGCTATTAGGAGTAGAAAAGGTCCCTACGTCAGCGAGAAAAAAACATTGCCCCATTGATGTCAGTGGCAAGAATTGTGCTTCATCGTTAGTGTCATTGAGACCAAATGTTGGTGTCATTAGTAGGAATCCTGCCCCATTTTTGGTGGCAGTGGGAGGAGTTGTGCCCCATTTTTGTTGTCGGGGAGGAGTTGTGCCCCATTTTTGGTGTCAGTGGGAGGAGTTGTGCCCCATTGTTGGTGTCATTGGGCCCAATTGTTGGTGTCATTGGGAGGAATTGTGTGCCTTCACTGGTCTCAGCGAAGGAGAATTATGCCCCATTGTTTGTATCAGTGGATGAGATAGTGCCCCAAGGGCTGGATAAAAGCAAGCAAAGGACTGCATCTGGCTCCTGGGCCGCAGTTTGAAGAACGCTGCTCTAGACTCAATGAGCATTTAACATTTGTGGGGGGAGGGGGGCACTGCAAAGGTATTTATTGTCTTACTCCTGGAATTCAGCTTTAACAGTGTATGTTTGATCACTTTTATCAAACCAAAAGAATCCGTTCTAAGTAAATCTGTTAATAACCTGCCCCCCCTTCTACCTACTGTACCTTCCTATTGACCCATCACTTTGATGAATACATTACTGGCCCAGAGGAACATGTGAAAAAGGAATGTTGGGGAGTGTTGGAATTGGCATGCTTGGATTTTGGAGAACCTGAGGTGCACCTGAATATATTGAAGGGTCTGTGCAGACAGTTCAGAGTGCTTGCATTTAATTTACCTTAAAGCGGAGCTCCACCCAAAAGGGGGAAGTTCCACTTCAAGTTCTCTCCTCCACCTCCCTCTCTTCAGTCTTCTGGGACACGTCCCAGAAGACTGCCGGACCATTCAGGAGGCGCAGCGGGATTCGCACATGCGCAGTGGGCACCCGGCTGTGAGCTGCAAGCTGTCACAGCCGGGTGCCCACAGTTGAGATGCCGTGGACAGGAGACTGGAAGAAGGGATGGCTGGGGTGAGCACATTGCTGGATCATGGGAAAGGTGAGTGTCTATTAAAAGTCAGCAGCTACAGTCAGTTTGTAGCTGCTGACTTTTAATAAATATAAAACCAACTGGAGCTCCTCTTTAACACTTCAACACATTCAGAAAAATTACAGGTATTCTTTAAATCAGGGCTCGACAAAACCCAGGCACCAGGTTGCAATGGCGACTGAAAATTGCGCCCTGGCGCCTGGGTTACAGCGCAGTAGCCATCTAGATGCCTGCCACGTTGCCCCACCGCAGGTGCCCAGACTCCGGCCGGGCTGGCCAAAATTGAGGCCGGAGCGGCCTGATATATTGAGGCCGGATACACGCTCCTTTCCGCGAACCAGCGCCCCCTGGTGGGCGGTGCTGTGATGAGCACGGCTCGCTCTCACTGCCCGTCCACATCTTCCCAGTTTGACAGCTTGGATTTGGATTGCGGGCTTGATCGGTCGCCCGTTCCTTACCCTTGCTCTGGACAGGGAGTGCTGCCTGTCAGTGCCATTTCAGTGCTGCCTATCAGTGCCACCTGTTGCTGCCATCTCAGTTCCGACTTTCAGTGCCATCTCAGTGCTGCCTATCAGAACCACCTTTTGCCATCTCAGTGCTGCCCTTCAGTGTCATCTCAGTGCTGCCTATCAGTGCCACCTGTCAGTGCCATCTCAGTGCTGCCTATCGGTGCCATCTGTGCTGCCTCTCAGTGCCACCTGTCAGTACAATCTCAGTGCCATCTCCGTGCTCCCTTGATGGTGCCCATCAGTGCCACCTCATCAGTGCCCATTGGTGCAGCCTATCAGTGCACATCAGTGAAGAAGAAAAATTACTTTTTTTTGTTTGTTTTGTTTTCTCTTGTTTTTTTTTTTTTTTTTAAATTTACAGTCTTTTTTCACTTGGCATCAGGTGTGAGCAATTCTTATTGCCTGACGCCCCAGACATGCACTTCTGAGTGCTGGGCAGCTGATTTAAAAAACTGGCTCTTAATTTTTTTTTCAGCTGGCTCCTAGATTCTAAGCAAATTTGTCAATTCCTGCTTTAAATAATCAACATTAATATATCTGTAGGATATAGATGGGAGTGAAAGTTTTGACTTTATAACAACTAAATCCTCATGCAGTAATATGCTGGGTATAGTTTGTGTACTTAAAAATGTTTTTTCTAGCAAGTACCATACCATACTTTCTTTAAATGGAAGTCCGCCTTATTTTTAAGTGAGATTTTTGGATATTTAGTTATCAGTTCTTTACTGAACTCAAGTCAGGAAATTTTTCACCTCTGTCCATCACTGTATTGTAAAAGCTGTGTGTTTTATGAGCTGACCTTCCTGGTTCCTCTCTAGATATGCACATATCTTCACCATATAACCGGGAGTAGTAGGAGATCTTTTTGTTAGTTCTAGAGACAACCGTAAATGCCTAGTGGGGTGTACACACTGTTCTTGCCTCACTTCTTCCTAAAGGTAGTAAAAAAAAAAAAAAGTGTGGTTCCATCATTCAATTTAGACTTGCTCAATATATTGAGCTTCTACAGCCATTTATCTGCTTGGTGGAGTAAACATGGCAGATAAACATTTCATCATTGCTGCAGTAATAGATTATTTTAATAGGTGGGGCCACAGGCAACATCTGTAACTTCAGCTCTATGTCTGGAAAGGACCCCCCCCCCCCCCCTCTCTATTACTGCAACTTGTCAGTATTTTGGTTCTAGTTTATCTGTAAATTTGAAGAGGTAAGCATTATGTCCTTAATATAACATGATCCTGTTTTTTTATGTTAAACAGCATATGGAGATGAACAGGTGAAAATTGCTGTCATCATATTTCTGGTGAGTATTTATTGGTGCATTTCTCTTTTAAGTTGGGGTTATCACACACATGGATGTCAGGGAAAATTGAGGTTGGAGAGAATATTCTCTAAAGTGGCATGCCGAAAGGGCAACCAGGGATGAGCCTTTCCATCTGGCTTCCATCCACCTCCTATTGCCCCTGCTTTGCTTACGCACTTAAATTTATTGTAAAGTCTCGTTAGAATAAAAAATAACAAACGTATTATACTTACCTGCTCTATGCAGTGGATTTGCACAGAGCAGCCCAGATCCTCCTCTTCTCTGATCCCTCTTCAGTGTTTCTGGCCCCTCCCTCCTGTCGAGTGCTCCCACAGCAAGCAGCTTCCATCCAAGCCGAGCTGCAGCTCCCTGTGTCCATTCAGACATGGAGCTGCGGTTCGGCTACGCCCCTCTCTCTCCTGATTGGCTCCCGCTGCTGTCAAAGTCAGCCAATGGCACTGCTGTGTCTCAGCCAGTCAGGAGGAAGAGTCCCGAATGGCTGAGGAACTTGTGGCCATCGCTGGATAGAGATGGGGCTCAGGTAAGTATTAGGGGGGCTAAGGGGGGCTGCTGTACATAGAAAGCTTTTTATCTTAATGCATAGTATGCATTAAGATAAAAAAACCTTTACAACCCCTTTAAGGAAGCTGGGCAGCAGGGGGGAAATATATAGGGAGGGTCTTTAGTAGGGAAGTAGTGTTTTATTTCTGGTAGAGCTGGATGTTTTGCATGCTGATCTGTTATTGGCCTGTTGCTTTGCTAAGATGTGAGCCATCACTTCTGGGCACATCATACTTTTCCTGTGCTGTGCATGCTCCACTTCATTAGTCTCAGCACCTGACATTTCCTCTGTAACACAGAGGCTTCCTTAGACTTGACACCCTGGTCTTAACAGTGAATGCAACGCTTAATTAGCTTGGGGGCACCTTACAATTTGTCCTCTACTGTACATGCGGGAGTTTCTCAGGTCACTTATTTTTGTTGACAGCAGTCTTCAGAGAAATCGGAAGTGACCGAGGGTTAGTGGTCACGTGACGGCAGCAAACCATAGGGGGGAAAAAATTATATTTGCATGGCCATTTTTATTCATTAAGCATGTTGATCTGGCTTTTCATATTTATTAAGGTCTGTTGTTGAGTAATGTTGGAAGAGGTAACTTAAATATATAATTTGTCTTTTCTGCTTCTCAGTTTTGTCAGTTGGGTAACTTCTCCATACACATCGCTCTGAGGAACCTGAGGCCAGCTGGTGAGTTTAGAGGTGACATGCTGTCTTCTTATTAAGAGATGAAGCCATTGACTCCCTTCTACTTTTGTTACAGGTTACTTTCTTGTTGCCACACTCACTGAATAGATTAATTTCTGTAAGAACTATGTTTGCAGCAGATTTTTCCCTAGATTGCAATGTCTGCTACACCTTGGATAGGTTCTTTGTGGGAGATAAATAGTTTAGGGTTATCAAAATATACAATTTCTTGGGATTTTTTTGCTCTCCTCCGGTATGTGTATTTCGTGTTCTATCTTAGCCGCCCTGATTACACCCTTACATTTCTTGTTGCATTCTTTATAAAGTCTGAATGCTGATGATGATCCCTCAACCTTGTATTTTTTGAAGGCCTCCTCTTTTGCTTTTATATGCATTTTTACATTGGAGTTAAGCCATCTAGGACTTTTGTTCACTCTTTTAAATGTATTACCCAATGGGATGCACTGGCTAATGCCCTTATTTAATATGCTCTTAAAGCGAACCCATCTCTCCTCTGTGTTCCTTGTTCCTAAGATTTTATCCCAATTTATGCCTTCTAGCAAGGTTCATAGTTTAGGGAAGTTGGCTCCTTTGAAATTCAATGTCTTTGTATTCCCCTTATGTTTTCTATTTTTGTGATTTTATACCGAAGCCATTTTGCCGGGCCCTGGTGAACCGGCTGAGATTTGAACCATCTATGACCGGCTTTACAGACAGTGTAATGTAAAGGGGACCATACATGTTACAGACTGATTATACCACCTTCATTGCACTCACTAACAACCATGTAGTGCCAGGGTCAACCTGAACAAGCTCATTCAAAATGTATCTATGAACCCACTGTGATATACCAAATCTTTTGATTGCTGATGTTTTTTTAAATCAAATTATTCTGGATTTTTAAATGAAACCGTTTTGAACTTATTGAGAGAATTTGGTATCTGAAAAGTCCCTTTCATTTCTATAAAAAGTTCCACAGTTTTGTTGGGGATGCTAGTACAGTAGATACATTAATAGAAAAGCTGCATATCCCTCATCCATTATCTTATGTCTAACAAAACAAAAGGTAATTACATTAACACTTAAAACCTAGAGTTTTTATTTAAAAATGTTACTAAAAGCCCAATTTACCAGAGAAACTGTGATTTGACATGTCAAGTCCAACTTTATTATTATTTTAATACAGGTACATATATAGCGCTATCAATTTTTGCAGCGCTTTGCATATTGTACATTCACATCAGTTCCTGCCCTCAAGGAGCTTACAATCTAAGGTCCCTAACTCACATTCATACATACACATACCTAGGGCTAATTTAGACAGGAGCCAGTTAGCCTATCCCCATGTCTTTGAAGTGTGGGAGGGAAATGGAGTACCCAGAGGAAACTCACACAGGCACAGGGAGAACATGGAAACTCTAGGCAGGTAGTGCTGTGGTTCGGTTTTGAACCAATGGCCCTAGTGCTGCTAGGCGGAAGTGTTCTTCTCTCTTTTGGAGTGTAGTGTCAGAGTGTATTTTGTGCCCATGTTGTGTCCTGGTCATGTTGACACTGCCCTTTGGCTCTGAAAGTGGTCCATCGAAGGGTCCTCAACTGTCATCACACCAGCATCATGATTTCACAATGCGAGGGGTGGCTGCAATACCAGTTTCACAGAGAGAAGCTTAGACTGACCAGTCTCTATTACCAGAAGAGGTGCTGTGAATGGTCATGTGACTACAGATTTAGGTAAACAAGTTAACGTCTTAGAACATTTTTATTTATTTTTTTACAGATTCCATAGGAGTCGTCCGTTTTTTTTTTTTATACTCTAATTGCAGGTGTGTGATGTTGATTCCATACCTAAAAACAGGGACACAGATGCCGTGAGGGAAAAAAGGTATTTGATCCCCTGCTGATTTTGTACGTTTGCCCACTGACAAATTATCAGTCTATAATTTAATGTTAGGCTTACTTTAACAGTGAGAGACAGAATAAAAACAAAAATATCCAGAAAAACACATTTCAAAAAGTTATAAATTGATTTGCATTTTAATGAGTGAAATAAGTAATTGATCCCCTATCAATCAGCAACATTTCTGGCTCCCAGGTGTCTTCTATACAAGTAACGAGGTGAGATTAGGAGCACTCTCTTAAAGGGAGTGCTCCTAATCTCAGCTTGTTACCTGTATAAAAGACACCTGTCCACAGAAGCAATCGATCAATCAGTCAGATTCCAATCTCTCCACCATGGCCAAGAACAAAGTGCTGTCCAATGATGTCAGGGACAAGATTGAGGACCCTACACACTGCTGGAATTGGCTAAAAGACCATCTCCAAGCAGCTTGGTGAGAGGGTGACAACAGTTGGTGCGATTATTCACAAATGGAAAAAACACAAAATAGCTGTCAATCTCCCTCGGTCTGGGACTCCATACAGGATCTCACCTCGCGGAGTTTCAATAATCATGAGAACAGTGAGGAATCATCCCAGAACTACACAGGAGAATCTTGTCAATGATCTCAAGGCAACTGGGACCATAGTCACCAAGAAAACAATTGGTAACACACTACGGTGCAAAGGACTGAAATCCTGCAGCACCTGCAAGGTCCCCCTGCTCAAGAAAGCACACTTACAGGCCCGTCTGAAGTTTGCTAATGAACATCTGAATGATTCAGAGGAGAACTGGGTGAAAGTGTTGTGGTCAGATGAGACCAAAATTGAGCTCTTTGGCCTCAACTCGTCGCATTTGGAGGAGGAGGAATGCTGCCTATGACCCCAAGAACACCATCCCCACCGTCAAACATGGAGGTAGAAACATTATGCTTTGGGGGTGGACAGGACAACTTCACCAAATCAAAGGGCCGATGGATGGGACCATGTACCGTCAAGTCTTGGGTGAGAACCTCCTTCCCTCAGCCAGCGTATTGAAAATGGGCAAGTGGATAGGTATCCCAGCATGACAATGACCCAAAACACACAGCCAAGGCAACAAAGGAGTGGCTCAAGAAGAAGCACATTGAGGTTCTGGAGTGGCCTAGCCAGTCTCCAGACCTTAAACCCATAGAAAATATGTGGAGGGAGCTGAAGGTTGGAGTTGCCAAATGTCAGCCTCGAAACCTTAATGACTTGGAGAGGATCTGCACACAGGAGTGGGACAAAATCCCTCCTGAGATGTGAGCAAACCTGGTGGCCAACTGCAAGAAACATCTCACCCCTGTGATTGCCAACAAGGGTTTTGCCACCAAGTACTAAGTCATGTTTTGTGAAGGGGTCAAATACTTATTTAGTTATTTCACTCATTAAAATTCAAATCAATTTAACTTTTTGAAATGTGTTTTTTTGGTTTTTTTTTTTTATTCTGTATCACTGTTAAAATAAACCTACCATTAAAATTATAGACTGATCATTTCTTTGTCAGTGGGCAAACGTACAAAATCAGCCGGGGATCAAATACCTTTTTCCCCTCACTGTAAACCTGATGGAGTCACATAAACTGCTTTCACCTAAATGTTACAATAAATGACTCAATTTGTATGGACCCACATGTATAATTATGATTGTAGTCCTATTTATATAACCTGCAATCATGTTTGTTTTCTTCCAAGGCTCAAAGACGCGGAAAATTCCCTTCCCAACACGTAACCCCTTCACATGGCTCTTCCTGCTGGTGTCTTGCCCCAACTACACGTATGAGGTAAGGGACAAGGGTGAAGGGTCCCTTTTAAGGAAGAGCATACCAGTTAATTATGAGTAGATGGCTCCAGATAAAAAAAAAATGACATATTGTGATCTTTGTTTCTTAGGTTGGCTCCTGGATTGGATTTGCCATAATGACTCAATGTCTACCTGGTAAGTATAGCAAACCTCGACGGAGACTACTTTCTTCCCCAGATTTTTACTGAGCCGTTTTATCTCTTAATTTCTCATTTAATCACTTCTTGATAGCACTAGAGCCGCATGATGGCTACAACGCAGTCGTCCAGTTCTGGGAGTGCGTTTATTGACGTCCTCCCAGAACCACACACCCGGTGCGTGCTGTGATCGCAGTGTTCTTTGGACACAGCTGATCACAGATCGGGGTAAAGGGCCAATCGCAACTGATCACAATGTAAACACACTTGGCAGTTATCAGCATTCCTTTCCTTGCATGCTATCACAGTGTGAGGAGAGCCGGCAACCAGCAAGTGTGACAGGGCACTGCTACAATGATGATCAGGGCACTGCTAATCTGTGCCCTTCAATGCTGCCTATTAGTGCGCATCAGTGAAGGAGAAAAATTATTTTTTTGCAAAATTTTATAACTGGAACCAAGAAAAACTTTTTTTTTTTTTTGGTCTTTTCCATTTGTTTAAAAAGAAAAAACCCAGTGGTGATTAAATACCACCAAAAGAAAGCTCTATTTCTGTGAAAAGAATGCTGAAATTTTCATTTGTGTACAGTGTTGCATGACTGCGCAATTGTCATTCAAAATGTGCGCGCTAAAAGCTGAAAATTGGCTGGGCAAGAGGGGTGGGTGAAAATGTCCTGTAGGCAAGTGGTTACAGGGTACCCTTCTCACAAGGCCAGACTTAACATAAACATACTACATTTAGACTTGTAAAAAACCTGGCTAAGAACAGACACTTGCTTTGAACTTTATTAACTAGAAAAAACTCCCCCTCTAATCAGGGGCGGATCCAGAGTATAGTCTTGGGAGGGGCACTGCCAGAAAATATATTTTTTTGGGGTAAATCTATCGGGGAAATGGCTGGTGTTGACGCTTCAATCATCACGGCACCATAGTTGTTATGGTGTCAGGATGATTGAAGCGCATTATTACTATTACATTGTTAAAAAAAATGAAATGTTTTAACTCCCCATAATGCAGAATCAGTGGGAGCCCCGAGTGTGTCACTTGCCACGTCACCTGTCACCAGATGCAGATTGTCCCTTGCCACGTCGCCTGCCACACATTGCGGATTGTCACTTGCCACGTCGCCTGTCACCAGATGCAGATTGTCACTTGCCACATCGCCTGCCACCAAATGCGGATTGTCACTTGCCACGTTGCCTGCCACACGTTGCGGATTGTCACTTGCCACGTTGCCTGCCACCAAATGCGGATTGTCACTTGCCACGTCACTTGTCACGTCGCCTGTCACCAGATGCAGATTGTCACGTCACCTGCCACACATTGCGGATTGACAGTCACTTGCTCTGTCACTTTCCTGCTAAGGTGGATTCTTGTGGCCCAGAGTCAGGCAGCAGAATACCAGTCAGGCAGCAGAGAGATGATGTAATCTCTCTGCTGCCGTCGCTACCTGCACAGTGAGGGGGGAACTGCAGGGAAGCCGGGCGGTGAGAGATGATGTAATCTCTCTGCTCCCCCTCCCGCCGGCTGTCTGATTGGCCAGCAGTGCGCTCACACATCGAGCCGCACAGCTGCTCATCTGCGCTCTCACCAACTGAGCCCCTGGACCAGCCCGCTGTCTCTCTCCCGCGGAGCCGCCCGCCGGCTCTCTTATCTACGGAGCCGCCCGGTGGCTCTCTCACCCGCGGATCTACCCGCCGGCTCGTTCCCGGAGGGGGCAGTTGCCCCCCCCCCCAGATCCGCCCCTGCCTCTAAGTTTCACTTTGTTGACTTTTCCTGACTTAATTGTTAATAACCTGTTGCCATCGTTCTGTCCAATGAGGTCCTCATTTTGCCCACTAAGGGCATCTCATTGTCCTATTAATTTTCTTTGGTGTAGCAGCTTATCATGCCTTATTATAAAGGTGATACACAGAGACACAAATATAAAGATCCCAGGGAGGGGGGCATCTGGGTTCCCTATTGACCAGTTTGAAAAAAACACATCTATACCACTCCTGTGTATAAAACCATGAAAGCCTTGCTCAGTGATCCTGTGCATCTGATGGCTTCTTCATGACACTTGTATATAATATGATTTTCTTCTTTCCTAGTGGCGTTATTCAGCTTGGTTGGATTCATCCAGATGACAATTTGGGCCAAAGGAAAGCACCGCAGCTATCTGAAGGAGTTCAAAGACTACCCACCTCTCCGGTCACCCATAGTCCCCTTTCTCCTGTAACCCCTTGTTTAGTGTCTTTTTGGTGATCTTATGCCCCTGTCCCGGAACTCTTAACCTCACTGCACTGAACTGAGAGCCCCTGCACTGAACACTGAGCCCGCTAGGTCTGTCTTATTACGGGCCTTCCCTGGAATAATTTGTCCCATCCTCTGCAACAGCGGGATGAGATTTATTAGTTGAACTTTTGAACACATTTTGGTACTAATAAGCAGGAGATAAAAGTAAAACTTGACATTTTAATTAACCACACTGGTCTGTTTTTGTTGTTTTTTTTTTTAATACCATGGAGTAAAGTGTTAATAATAATGTGCACACTAGTTATTCACTAACACTGAAGGCAGCCGTTATGCAGGATGAACAGTGCATATGAATACCTGGGAAATGGTACTTTTGTGATGTCTCTGGTTGGTGGTTAGACTAGGTTTTATGCCAGTAAAGTGACTTTCACATCTGTATGAGGTGAAGGGTGTGTCCGCCTAATTGTTTTTGCATGGAGAGAACATTATATTTGCCTTTTTCAGTGGGTTGTTGAATGTTCAATGCCTCCAAGGTCATTTGGACATCAGTTTCCCCTTCCTGACAGTATTCCAGCTTTTTTAGGAGGGAGCACACTGGCTGACTAGCCTATATCAGACCGACAGAAGAACGTGCATCCACAAGGGGTAGAACACTGGTAGAATCTACCCTCATTTGGGCTGACAAAGTGGGGATGATTTTACCTGGGCATATTACCTGTCGCCCAAATCAGAATTCTATTTTTGGACAGAAGTTGTCGGCCTTAGAAAAGTATTGCAGTACAGGCTCTTAGTTTCAACCCCATAGGGAAAATGACTACAGACTACTAGTACCTTTTCTAGTAGTCTCTGGTGTTGACCAATTTGAGAGTACACACACCACTCCTCTGCACACCACTCCTTTAAGAGGGGCACTTATTGCAGTGGTGGGCTGGGGGGAGTTCTGTGCCTAACAGACACAGATTGCTGCTCTGGCCTCCCTTAGAAGCCCTTAACTAGTCAAAACCTTTCCAGTATAGGTGCTGCTTCAGTTGGTTTGTATGCTGACTGGTCCACTTAGACAAGCTATTTTCCCTGTCCCAAGTGTTTTGACAAACCGCACCCTATGGAGAAGGCGTTTGTTAAGAAGTGGGCCCTCCCTGTGCTGGACCTTCTTATCTTGACAAATCCTGAACTGTCCTTGTTGAGGGCATTCCAGTGTTTAGGGATCTGGTGGTCAATAGCTTGGGGAGTCTCCATTCTTCTGACAGGCCCTGTCCTGCTATCTGCCACTGCTGTCATGTCCATTTTCCAAACCTTGGGGATTTGGACTTAAGTTGTCTAAGGCCCTGAAATGATCTGAAGTAATCCTTTGGTTTTTCATCTCTTGGAGCTCTTGCCTGTTGACCTACATTGCTTTGTTGATCGCCTTGTGGATATTGTATGCCGCATATCTGGAATGAGTCTTCTGTCTGTATATGTGTAGAAGACTCTTTGGCCTACATGTTGGTCTGCTGAAGGCATTACAAACATTGCCTACAAATATAACCCTTTTGAATGGGAGTGCCTCCTTGGAGATTCATTGGATGTCTCTTATTATATATTGATGTCACAGGAGGGAAAAGTACTCTCTTACACCAGGCTGGAAATTTTCCTTCTTCTAAAACCAAGAAGGGTTTATTTTGTCCTTCCCTCCAAAGCTCCCTTATTCTCCCATACTCTCGCTACAGAAGGGGTTGTTTCTACATTTTGGACCTCAAAGCGCTAAATGCCTTCATTCATATAAAAAAGTTCTGTTCAGAATGAACCCAGTCAGTTGTTGCTTCCCTCCTTTGGGAGATTTTCTGGCTCCAGTGAACCTCAAGAATGCCTATTTTAATGTCCACATCTTTCAAGTGCAGCAGCTCTTACCTGGGTTTTGCTGTGGGTATGCAACATCACCAGTTTGTTGCCCTTCCCTTTTGGTGATTTAATTTATTTAATTGAACTCTCTGGACCTGTCTATGTAACCAGTTTTCCATCCATGTAGATACAATTTCATTAACTCCAACAGCCCTTATTATATAGATGAAATGTTTGAAGTACAGTATCCAATGCCTTTGCAAACTCTAAAGTACTGAACTTCCACCATCCAATTTCTCATTTACTTCCTCATAGAACAAGAACAGGTAGGTCTGACAAGTACAGTCTTTTATAAATCTCTCCTTGTTGTCGCTTATGGTAACTTTATCGCAGAAAAACGTATATCTGTATAGAGTCTCTCACCATTCCTTCAAATACCTTACATACTATTGGTGTTAGCCTGACTTATCTGTAGTTTCCAGGTATACATCTTGATCCTTTTTTGTAAATAGAGCATGCCTCATTTTCCAATCAGGAGAGCCTCCCAACATCATTCTTCTTTTCATTCAGACTCACATCCACCCAACAAGGTATTAAGTACTAAATCAATGATATTTTCAGAAAGCTACAGTATCTCACAAAAGTGAGTACACCCCTCACATTTTTGTAAATATTTTATTATATCTTTTCATGTGACAACACTGAAGAAATAACACTTTGCTACAATGTACAGTAGTGAGTGTACAGCTTGTATAACAGTGTAAATTTGCTGTCCCCTCCAAAATAACTCCACACACAGCCATTAATGTCTAAACCGCTGGCAACAAAAGTGAGTTCACCCCTAAGTGAAAATTTCCAAATTGGGCGCAAAGTGTCAATATTTTGTGTGGCCACCATTATTTTCCAGCACTGCCTTAACCCTCTTGGGCATGGAGTTCTCCAGAGCTTCACAGGTTCCTGCTGGAGTCCTCTTCCACTCCTCCATGACGACATCAAGGAGCTGGTGGATGCTAGAGACCTTCGCTCCTCCACCTTCTGTTTGAGGATGCCCCACAGATGCTCAATAGGGTTTAAGTCTGGAGCCATGCTTGACCAGTCCATCACCTTTACCCTCAGCTTCTTGATATAAAGATATAATAAAATATTTACAAAAATGTGAGGGGTGTACTCACTTTTGTGAGATACTGTATGTACAGCTCCCTGCCAGCTCCTCCTAACGGCCATGATCTGCTGGCATTGCATAGAGAAGCAGATGTAATCACTGGATCTAAAATAAGGTATGTAATGAAAACAGGTTTTATTTAAAACTGTTGTTAGCATGTGGATGGGTGGGGGGACTAAGAAGGCACAATTTAGGCAGATTAAATTTCAGCTTTAATGTCCAACTTCAGGAAAAATATAGCTACATAATCTTTTCATCATTCAGCTTTTTATTGCTGACTGTGTCCCTTTTTGGGAGATGTTGTTGAGACTGTCCTTCACTTCCTGTCCAGGTAACAAATGTCAGACCAAGCATATAGTGAGGAGAAATCAACTGGATGGGGTAAACACAGCATTTTATAACCTACCAGTTTCTAATTTATTGAAAATTCTAAAGACAATACCTCCACTATTTAAAACCATACAAATGTTGCCAACATCCCAATGTGTAAAAGAAGAAGCAAATACCCCCCAAAATTGGACAGAACTTTTGAGGCAACGTAGACAGCAATACAGTTTGAGATAAAAACATACATTTATTTATACATATTAAAATGTTCCATTGTGTAGGATATGGGTCCACATTCTAAAATTACACAGGTCAAATTGTATGCATCTTGCACAATATACTGTACATGTGATATTGGGTATTTGCTTGTTTTTTTGAGAGTTCTAAAGCCAGCTCCTGGCACCAGTATAAAATACCATTGCATTGAGGTTGCCCTGCACTGCAAGGGTTAAATCATTATGTCTATGGGTTTAGGAATAAGCTGCAATACTTGCCTTACTCCTCATTACAACAGACTTTCTCCATGCTGTGCAATCGGTTCCCGCACAGCCTCCAAGGTGCTCTGGCTGGTGACATCAGGTACCATGCAGGATCAGCAGCCCTGCAATGTACATGAGGACGGCAAGGGCCCACCCAAAACCTAGAGTATGGGAGAGCAATGGCTGCCAGTGTGATGATAAAGTATTACAGCTTTTCCTCTACCCCAGTGGTCTCCAAACTATGACCTATGAGCCACATCTGGCCAGATACAAGATTTTACCTGGCCTGCAGCAACCCTCATGTGATAGGGAATTCTGATGTTAAAGGGGGGCTCTGATGTGGTACTTCTGATGTGACGCAAGGCTCTGATGAGATGGTGGGACCTTGTTGTGAGGAAGGGACTCTAATCGAAGAGGGTACTTTGATGTAATGGGGGATTCTGATGTGATGGGAAGAGCTTCTAATATGATGTTATTGATTGGAGCAAGTTTACTCCATTTATGAAACTGATTTTTTTTTTCAGCCTGTGGATACATTGTATTTTAAAATATACAATGTGGTCATTGTACTGAAAAGATTGGGGACCCCTGGACTTAATGAGCATTTTAACCCTACAGTGGGGGGACACTACAAGGCATTTTTCTTTGCCTGTGTAAGAAAAATCAACAGCTACAAATACTGTCCCTTACCTGTCCAGGGGTCCAGCGCCATGGTCACCTGAACCGCTTCTTCGTCAGTCTTTAAGTCCTTGGTGCCAGCATGTATACTGTAGGCAGCCGGCTGTGATTCCTTGTGGCTTCACAGTTAGCTGCCCACTGCGCATTTGAAAACCAAGCTGTGTTTTATTAATGGTCCCGCAGCCTTCTGGGACCTGTGACATGCCCCAGAGGGTTGCGGTGGGGAAGGGGGGGAAACTCCTGGTGGACCGCCACAGTGAGACAAAACCGGGTACCCCCCCCCCAAAAAAGTGCCAAAAACAGGAGGGGGGAGGGCATAAAGCAAGCTATCCCTTTATGGATCGTTTACACTTTTCCTTTAACACGCATTAAAGTGCCTACTGCCTCAGTTATAATTTTTTTAAGCTTTAATGAAGCTTGGAAAATGCTCTGTGTTTGTGTTTGATTTTCTATTTGTTTTAAAGGGGTCCAATAGAACCCTGCTCAGCCGTACCCCAGCTTATTAGTACCCCCTTTCAGCAGATTCCCTGCTCGGTACCCCCAGCTTTGCTGATCCCCCACTCAGTAGTAACCCCCAACTCCTGTCTCTCCGGTCCCTGCTCACCTCGCCTTATATTGCTCCCAAGCTGCTCACCACGTGTTAAATCTGCTAGCTTCTCCTGCTCTGATCCCCCAGCTCTTCTGATCCTCTGCCACTCAGTCCTCACTCTCGGGTTCCCGCTCACCTTCTGCTACAGCGTTTCCATGTTGCACACCACGTCTACCATCTGCTAGTTGCTCCGTTCCAGTCCGGATCCTGCTCACCTTCTTGCTACTTCACACTGCACACGGCACTTCCAGAATATACACATGAACTGGAAGTGAATGTTGATGATGACTTTCTGGTTTCCCAGTGCATCCTGGGATATCTCATACCTGCAATGCCTCCAAAGAACAAAGCAAAGCTAACACTGAATAAAAGCCCCTTAAAAGCTTCAGGTGCTGTAAGTGAGCATTGTCATATACTTCTAAGGAGGCTTTGGGGATTCTTCAAGCACCAAGAAAGCGACATGGGGTATAATTTTTGAAGCAAAGCAAACATGTGTGAACAGGACTGTAAGGTAACCATTTTATTGAGTGATAAGAGCTTTGATTGGCATTCAAAGTGCTTTAAAAAAAAGCGTGTCCAATGCCACATTCTAAAGCAAGTGTAAACCAACGCTTATGCCGCGTACACACGGTCGGACTTTTCGTCTACAAAAGTCCGACGGACGCCGACGGACTAAAGCTGGCTGACAATCCGATCGTGTGTGGGCTTCCCTGGACTTTCAGCGGACTTTTCCAGCCGCAAATCTGACGGACTTTAGATTTGAAACATGCTTCAAATCTTTACGTCGTAACTACCCCGGACCCAGAAATCCGCTCGTCTGTGTGCTAGTCCGACGGGCAAAAACCCACGCTAGGGCAGCTATTGGCTACTGGCTATCAACTTCCTTATTTTAGTCCGGTGTACGTCATCACGTACGAATCCGTCGGACTTTTGTGTGATCGTATGTAGGCAAGTCCGTTCGTAAGAAAGTCTGCCGCAAGTCCGCCAAAAGTCAGTCGAAACTCTGTCGGACAGGCTGTCTGACTTTTGTAGCCGAAAAGTCCGACCGTGTGTACGCGGCATTAGGGTGAAGTTCCACTTTATCTGAAATATCTGTTTTGGGCAGACTTACTCTTTATAACTGGATCACACGCTTGTCTTTGAAAACACGATAGCTGTGATGTGTAACTCAGAGGTATTTGTGTCTTGGCTCCTGTAATAGAACTGTACTGTAAACTGGTTGTCAGCCACATAACGATGGCGGTGATCTCACTGCTGCACGTTTCCTGTAAACGTTGAGCAGAGCCACTCAGAATGACTATGTACTGTGGGGATTTGGGCTTCCATCTGAGTGGATTAAAGTGTTTAGCGGGAGAAGATCATTGACAATGTTCCAGCTCATTTATCATCCACAACTAAGCAGAGAATGACTGCATAAAGGACAAGTCAGAGATGCGTCACTCTTCATTTCCCAATAGCAGAACAAATATGTGTACATGGTGTTCCATAGGGAACTTGTTTCTAGTTTTGGGCAAAGTAATAGATTGTAGAGGGGTATTTTTATTGCTGCGTTCCTGTGTGGAAGATTCACTCCCGCTTATTGTCTTGTCACAAAGTCATAACTAATATTGTAATGTTAGTAATATACTGCCTCATTTATGTCATTTTTTACTTTGCTCATAGTTTTTTTTATTAAGAAATAACTTCTAAATAATTTATCAATAATACGATCACAGGAATGCAATACGTACCATACTAACATAACAAGAAATGTGTACAGGGACACAATGCTGCTGCCTGTGCAGAGTACCAACACTCCACAGAGCAGGTGCATAAGCATGAATGGGTTGTTAAGCCAGTTCCCAACCCAGGTGCCCAATGCAGAGCTCCAATGTCCACATTATGGTACAAAAGAAAGTGCCCCTGGGATTTTTAAGGTCACAACACAACTAGACATATACAAGGTATAAAACAAATAGTTTTATTACAAAAAGCTATTTTTTAAAAAGATAAAAACATAGAGATGCCCAGAAGCATAGTCATCAAGACCATTCCTTAGGGTACGTAAATACTCATTACTTCGTACAGGGTGTGCAATGTATAGTTATAAGTCACAGAAGAAAAAAAAAATCATAATCTCAATGCGTTTCATTAAACAAAGTTCACTGCATCAGGAGTTTTGATGTTGCCAGCAGGGTGTCTGTCATGAAAAAAAGAATGTTAAAATTAACAAATTAACATCAAAGAGACCCAACGCCAGGGCTGTCTGTGCGGGGGGCTGTGGAGATAGGAAATCAGGCCCACAGACAACCATAAGAAACAAATGAAGAGCAGAGGAGGAAAGGGAACCGGGGCTCAGGCATCAAAAGCAGGCTGGATCTTTGAAAACAAAAGGTGCAATAAAATAAAGCCTCTGGTCCAAATTGGACTTCTGACGCATCTAAACCTTTGGGTAGGTGCTACTCTTTTTCTATATTTCACTGTCCATATTATGTGTGATGGTAGACCAAAGATCCCTTTATTCCATTCCCCCTGGTTCACACCACATTACTGACTCCTGCTTCTCCCCACTGGGAGCTACCCACTTTGCAAGGTTTTGGGTATTCCATGGATCCAGGATAGGGCTCCCAGGTTTAGTGGTGTACTTGATCCCCATGTAACATAGTGGCTCAGGTCACCAGGCACCTGCCAAACTTGAGGGATCTTTTCTCACTGATGGACGGGCAGCCCTCTTCCCAGCTAGCCATCACCAGCTCCTGGCCCAATCAGAGTTACATTTTACAGAAAAGCCTACTTTTCTGAGATTACTTAGGAAAAGTGGTGTGGAAAAGAAGGTATTAGAGACATTCTGTCGTTCATCCATTGAGAGTATTCTGGTGTACTGCAGAGTGGTTGCTCAGTGGTCGATAAACTTCCCTCCCAAGCTGAACTTTACCAGTCCCATTGCCTTTGTGAAGCAGAGAGAATAGCGAGTGATTTGTCTCATCCTGGCAATTCGTTTATTTGAATATGTTTCAAGGTAATCAATATAGGAAGGAATATCAAGGTAAGGAAAAATAGATTTATAGAAATCTTTCTTACGCGAGCTAATAAGATCATAAGTGTGAAAATTAAATTGAGTTAAAGTGTTACTAAACCCAGAACCCTGCATTCACTATATCTGGTCTCCCACAGTATACAGAACATGGAAGTGCAATTATTTTAGTAAATATAAACTGCTAAATACCTTTTCTCATCAGCAGTATATAGCAGTCTTGTGACTTCTGTCAGTGTCTGGCCGAGCATTGGTTAAAGCTTGTATGAGAAGTTTTAGTTCTCCCCTGACTGTCCATTGAGGCTGCATGACCCCTGACTTTCTGTCTGGACAGTGGTGATTGGCCCTGTGCTGATCACATCCAAAAAAGCAAACTCTCTAGCAATACACACCAAACTGAGCATGTGATGATCTGTTCTATCAGGAAATGGATTGGGGTCAGTGGAAGAAGGGGAGGATCAGATAAGACAGGATCAAACAGCCTTTTTACACAATGCTGAGGAATAACCTTTTAGGTTCCACAGTGAATATAACAAGCATACTTCACTGCATATAAAGACTGATTTTACTGTTGTGGGTTTAGTAACACTTTAATTAATGAAATGGTCAGGGGCTATTGTTCGCTAATCTAATTTAATTTAATTTATTTTACGACAATAAATATCATTCCATCTTTCTTATCTTATTTCACACCTTGTTGCCACTCTAACCTGTATACATCATCAGAACTGCCTCCTATTGTAATGTCCCCCTCTGTGATTTATAAATATAAATGCTGCAAGTACCTCACTTCACAGCCGAGATTGCGATCACATGACCAGTCAGCTTTCTGCTTTCCTCCTCTGAGAGATGCAGTGGGCGGGGCTGAGATTCCCCTGCTGATGTCAGTCTGGAGGGGAGGCGGAGAGGAGGAGAGAGTTGGCTGGTCATGTAATCGCAATCTCGGCTCTTAAATGAGGTATTTACAGCATTTATATTTATACATCATTCACAGAGGGAACACTGCAATAGGAGGCAGTGCTGATGGTGTATACAGGTTAGTGTTATGAGAGCAGCAGACGGGGGAGGGGCGGCTCACACACAGACAGAGAGAGGAGGGGGGAGGAGGACACAGGGACTAAGAGGAGAGCAGATAGCAGGCTGCTGATGATGGAGGCACGTAAACTGACCACGGTGTCAGCCATCCCATACATTCCATACATCACATACATGCACATGGACTGGATGCAAGAGGTGGATCAGCAGGATGAGTGTGCCAGGACAGGTAGATGTGTCTCATCTCTGCTTCCTTTCACCACTCTGCATATCACACATATCATAGATGAGAAGAGGGTACAGTGGTGGAGCAGAAGAGCAGGAGGATACAGCGGTGGGGAAAATGAGAAGAAGGGGTTCAGAGGGTGGACAGAAGAGCAGGAGGTACAGCGGTGGGGCAGATGAGAAGGAAGGCACAGTGGGGGAAGAGATGAGAAGGGGTTTCAGCAGTGGGACAGAATAGCAAGGGGGTACAGTGATGGGGCAGATGAGCAGGGGGGGGGTTCAGTGTTGGGTCAGATGAGAAGGGGTTTTAGTGGTGAGACAGAAAAGAAGGGGGGTAGAGCAGTGGGGCAGATGTGAAAGGAGGTATATTGATGGAACAGATGAGCAGGGGGTTACAGTGGTGGGGCAGGAGAGCAGGGGGAACAGAGGTGGGGCAGGAGAGCAGGGGGAACAGAGGTGGGGCAGAAGAGCAGGGGGGAACAGAGGTGAGACAGATGTGCAGCAGGTACATTGGTGGGGCAGATGAGAAAGTGGGTTAAAGTGGTGGGGCAGATGAGTAGATGGGTTCAGTATTAGGACAGATGAGAAGATGATTCAGTAGTGAGACAGAAGAGCATAGGGATACGGCGGTGGAGCAGATCTGCAGGGAGGTACAGTGGTGTGGCAGATGAGAAAAGGGGTACACTATTTGGGCAGATGAGCAGGGGGGTTACAGTGGTGGGACAGAAGAGCAAAGGGGGTACAGTGGTGGGGCAGATGTGCTGGAAGTACAGTGGTGGGAGGGATGAGAAGGGGGTTCAGCAGTGGGACAGAAAAGCAGGGGGGGTACAGTGATGGGACATATGAGCAGGGGGTTACAGTGGTGAGAAAGATGAGCAGGGGGTGTTCAGCAGTGGGACAGAAGAGCAGGGGGGTACAGCGGTGGGGCAGATGTGAAAGGAGCTGCATTGGCAGGACAGAGGAGGAGGGGGTTACAGTGGTTGGGCAGAAGAGCAGGGGGTACAGAGGTGGGGCAGATGTACAGGGGGGTACACTGGTGGGGCAGGAGAGCAGGGGGAACAGAGGCGAGACAGATGTGTAGGAGGTACATTAGTGGGGCAGATGACAAAGCGGGTTACAGTGGTGGGGCAGATGAGAAAGCAGGTTACAGTAGTGGCGCAGATGAGCAGTTTGGTTCAGTATTAGGACAGGTGATAAGGTGATTCAGTAGTGAGACAGAAGAGCATAGGGATACGGCGGTGGAGCAGATGTGCAGGGAGGTACGGTGGTGGGGCAGATCAGAAAAGGGGTACATTAATCGGGCAGATAAGCAGGGAGGAAGGATGAGCAGGGGGGGTTCAGTGTTGGGGCAGATGAGAAGGGGGTTCAGCGGTGGGACAGAAGAGCAGGGGGGTACAGCGGTGGGGCAGATGTGAAAGGAGGTGCATTGGTGGAACAGATGGGCAGGGGGTTACAGTGGTTGGGCAGAAGAGCAGGGGGTACAGAGGTGGGGCAGATGTACAGGGAGGTACAGTGGCGGGGCAAAGGAGAAAGGAGGTACATTGCTGAGACAGATGAGTAGGGGGTTACAGTGGTGGGGCAGAGGAGCAGGGAGATACAGAGGTGGGGCAGATGTGCAGAGGAGAAAGGAGGTACATCGGTGGAAAACATGAGCAGGGGGTTACAGTAGTTGGGCAGAAGAGCAGGGGGAACAGAGGTGAGACAGATGTGCAGGAGGTACAGTGGTGGGGCAGATGAGCAGATAAGTTCAGTGTTAGGACAGATGAGAAGATGGTTCAGCGGTGAGACAGAGGAGCATAGGGGTACGGTGGATGAGCAGATGTGCAGGGAGGTACGTTGGTGGGGCAGATGAGCAGGGGGTTACAGTGGTGGGTCAGAAAAGCAGGAGGTACAGTGGTGGGGCAGATGTACAGGGGGTTACAGTTGTGGGGCAGATGTGATGGGGGTTACAGTGGTGGGGCAAAAATTAGGGCTGATCTGAGGCGTGAGAGTTCAGGATGTTAATATCTCGTGACATTGTTTTGTTAAAAAAATCGGCATGCTCAATTTCTTTGAAAAATTTTTTGGTTTAGACACACAGGTAATCAGGCAAAAAAAAATTAAATAAATAAATAAATATATATATATATATATATATTTTTTTTTTTTTCTGAAAAGGATGGGATTCATGAATTGGTCAAGTCATTTATGTTAAAACTGCACCATCCTGTGGTCCTTTGTAAAAATGCAACCTCACATTTTATACTAAACAAAAAAGTCCTAGTACACCTGTCATGAGAGAAATTTGGAAGTTGTCATTGCTGGGTTCCTTCTGAAAATGCTCATTACCAGGCTCTGTTTAGCTTTTATACTTCTGGGCCACAGGCTTGGAGCCAACATGAAATGAATGTACGATGGAGAAACATCAAAACTCCTTGTCTATACTTTTAGACTTAAAGTAAAGTAATTTGCCTGTGATGTCCAGCTCACTTTATGAAATCACAGAGCTATATGCACTTTTTATTTATTTATTTTGCACACTCACCATATAATAATAATCTTGGAGTCCATTGAGGGTCACGGGGGGTTGATTTACTAAAAATGTAGAGTGCAAAATCTGGTGCAGCTGTACATGGTAGCCAATCAGCTTCTAACTTCAGCTTGTTTGGCTTAGACCCCTTTTCACACTGGAGGCGTTTTTCAGGCGCTTTAGCGCTAAAAACAGCGCCTGTAAAGAGCCTGCAGGGCGTCACAAAAAGTCCTGCAAGCAGCTTCTTTGCAGCGCTGCAGAAGCGGTGAATACACCGCTCCTAAAGCGCCCCGCCCATTGAAATCAATAGGCAGCGCCACCGAACCGCTGGCAAAACGCCGCTTCAGCGGCGTTTTGCGGGCAGTTTTAACCCTTTTTCTGCCGCTAGTGGGGGTTAAAACCACCCTGCTATCGGCCGTACATCGCCGCTAAAAATAGCGGCGCTTTACCACCGACGCCCAGGCGCTTTCAGTGTGGAAGGGCTCTTGAGCTTTGACAAAAAGAACCCAAAAACCTGGAAGCTGATTGGTTTCATTGCACAGCTGCACCAGATTTTGCTCTCTCTGGTTTTAGGAAATGAACCCCAGGGAGTCTATTGCCTTTAGGTTATACTGCCACCTACAGGAAGACTAGACACTGGCAAGCGAAAAAACTCGACTATCAGCTTGCACTTAATAAGTGTGTTTGAAACACAGCGTCTTGCTGGGGTCAACTTCCACCTTCTGTTTTTGAAGAGGAAGCCAATTTTGGCTGATCCCAGGAAAGATGGCTGCTCACTCTTCATAATGCAGCACCTCTCTTCTGTCTTCAAACAGCACCCTGTAACGGTCCTTGGAATAGCTTACTCCAAAGCAGATTTATAGGTTGAAGGTTACATATTGCAGTCAGTGGAGGTTTGTCCATAGGGGCTCTTGGGGCAGTGCCCCTCCAGTTTTTGTTGCAGGAAAATAAATAAATAAAAATAAACTATATCATTTTTTTTGTTGCGTTTTTAACTTTGTGTAAAGTTACACTTTAATAGGTGTCTGTGTAATCAAATGTGTTCTGTGCCTTTAAATGCTAGTCCTGTACCTGGAGTTCCCTTCCCTGATTGTTATATCTCTCTCTCTCTGCTGTTGCTAGATTGATTAGGAAAAAAAAAGTCTAATCATGATTAGACTTTTTTTTTTCCGAATCTGTCTAGTAATAGACTGTCTGTTTGAAAAATAATTTACAACTGTAATTTAGAACACTGAGTAACAGTTTCTCCATGCTTACTGGCTGCCTGCCAGTCCCCCATTGTGTTTAATTGGAGCTCATTAGGGCAGGCCGAAATACGGACCTTTGAGTCCCTAATTTGCTCCCTGCCTGGAGGTGACACCGCTGCCACTGCCGTTACATTTTTCTCCCGCTCATTGTGCTCCCAGCTACAGAGATGGGGGGCGTGGCCAGGCGAGGAGCAGTGGGCATGTAGGCATGGCTATGCAAATATTGATCTGGTTTTCAGCCTGGCCGGGCTGCTGCAGCGCTAGAGGAGGTGTGTGCACAGGGCGGGGCCGTGTCTGCTGAGTTGGGGAAAGCGGAGAGGAGGCAGATTTAAATCTGGAGGGGGACAGAAGATGAGCTGCTGGAGGAGATTGAGCAAAGCAGGCGGGATGCTGAGGACGGGTGAGACAAGTGAATCCTCGGGAGATCGTAGCATAAGGGGGCCATGGGGCAACCAGGATGAAATCCCAGAGGGAGGTGACACATCTCTTTAAGTGACTGCTGCTGGGGATCCCAATGACTGCTGGTGTTCTATCAGATTACCGCTACCCATCAGAATATGCAACCGAAGTGATGTTCCTACAGTCAGAAGGCGGCAAGCGGACATCTTGTTACACCCACGGAAATTTTGCATTTCACACTTACTTTTACCAGTAAACTGAGCTTATACAGTAACTCACAAAAGTGAGTACACCCCTCACATTTGTGTAAATATTTTATTATACCTTTTCATGTGACAACACTGAAGAAATTACACTTTGCTACAATGTAAAGTAGTGAGTGTACAGCTTGTATAACAGTGTCAATTTGCTGTCCCCTCATAACTCAACACACAACCATTAATGTCTAAACCGCTGGCAACAAAAGTGAGTACACCCCTAAGTGAAAATGTCCAAATTGGGCCCAATTAGCCATTTTCCCTCCCCGGTGTCATGTGACTCGTTAGTGTTACAAGGTCTCAGGTGTGAATGGGGAGCAGGTGTGTTAAATTTGGTGTTATCGCTCTCACATACTGGTCACTGGAAGTTCAACATGGCACCACGCAAAGAACTCTCTGAGGATCTGAAAAAACAAATTGTTGCTCTACATAAAGATGGCCTAGGCTATAAGAAGATTGCCAAGACCCTGAAACTGAGCTGCAGCATGATCACGGTGGCCAAGACCATACAGCGGTTTGGCAGGACAGGTTCCACCCAGAGCAGACCTCGCCATGGTCAACCGAAGAAGTTGAGTGCACGTGCTCAGCGTCATTACCAGAGGTTGTCTTTGGGAAATAGATGTATGAGTGCTGCCAGCATTGCTGCAGAGGTTGAAGGGGTGGGGGGTCAGCCTGTCAGTACTCAGACCATACGCCGAACACCAAATCAAATTGGTCTGCATGGCTGTCATCCCAGAAGGAAGTCTCTTCTAAAGATGATGCACAAGAAAGCCCACAAACAGTTTGCTGAAGACAAGCAGACTATAGAAATGGATTACTGGAACCATGTCCTGTGGTCTGAGGAGACCAAGATACAGTGCCTTGCGAAAGTATTCGGCCCCCTTGAACTTTTCAACCTTTTGCCACATTTCAAGCTTCAAACATTAAGATATAAATTTTTTATTTTTTGTGAAGAATCACCAACAAGTGGGACACAATTGTGAAGTGGAACGAAATCTATTGGATTGTTGAAACTTTTTTAACTAATAAAAAAATGAAAAGTGGGGCGTGCAAAATTATTCGGCCCCCTTGCGTTAATACTTTGTAGAGCCACCTTTTGCTGCGATTACAGCTGCAAGTCGCTTGGGGTATGTCTCTATCAGTTTTGCACATCGAGAGACTGAAATTCTTGCCCATTCTTCCTTGCAAAACAGCTCGAGCTCAGTGAGGTTGGATGGAGAGTGTTTGTGAACAGCAGTTTTCAGCTCTTTCCACAGATTCTCGATTGGATTCAGGTCTGGACTTTGACTTGGCCATTCTAACACCTGAATACGTTTATTTGTGAACCATTCCTTTGTAGATTTTGCTGTATGTTTGGGATCATTGTCTTGTTGGAAGATAAATCTCCGTCCCAGTTTCAGGTCTTTTGCAGACTCCAACAGGTTTTCATCCAGAATGGTCCTGTATTTGGCTGCATCCATCTTCCCCTCAATTTTAACCATCTTCCCTGTCCCTGCTGAAGAAAAGCAGGCCCAAACCATGATGCTGCCACCACCATGTTTGACAGTGGGGATGGTGTGTTGAGTGTGATGAGCTGTGTTGCTTTTACGCCAAACATATCGTTTTGCATTGTGGTCAAAAAGTTGGATTTTGGTTTCATCGGACCAGAGCACCTTCTTCCACATGTTTGGTGTGTCTCCCAGGTGGCTTGTGGCAAACTTTAGACGAGACTTTTTATGGATATCTTTGAGAAATGGCTTTCTTCTTGCCACTCTTCCATAAAGGCCAGATTTGTGCAGTGTACGACTGATTGTTGTCCTATGGACAGACTCTCCCACCTCAGCTGTAGTTCTCTGCAGTTCATCCAGAGTGATCATGGGCCTCTTGGCTGCATCTCTGATCAGTCTTCTCCTTGTCTGAGCTGAAAGTTTAGAGGGACAGCCAGGTCTTGGTAGATTTGCAGTGGTCTGATACTCCTTCCATTTCAAAATGATCTCTTGCACAGTGCTCCTTGGGATGTTTAAAGCTTGGGAAATCTTTTTGTATTCAAATCCGGCTTTAAACTTCTCCACAACAGTATTACGGACCTGCCTGGTGTGTTCCTTGGTCTTCATGATGCTCTCTGCGCTTTCAACAGAACCCTGAGACTATCACAGAGCAGGTGCATTTCTACAGAGACTTGATTACACACAGGTGGATTCTATTTATCACCATCAGTCATTTAGGACAACATTGGATCATTCAGAGATCCTCGCTGAACTTCTGGAGTGAGTTTTCTGCACTGAAAGTAAAGGGGCCGAATAATTTTGCACGCCCCACTTTTCAGTTTTTTAATTGCTAAAAAAGTTTAAAATATCCAATAGATTTCGTTCCACTTCACAATTGTGTCCCACTTGTTGGTGATTCTTCACAAAAAATTAAAATTTTATATCTTTATGTTTGAAGCCTGAAATGTGGCAAAAGGTTGAAAAGTTCAAGGGGGCCGAATACTTTTGCAAGGCACTGTAAACTTATTTGGTTCAGATGGTGTGAAGCGTGTGTGGCGGCAACCAGTAGAGGAGTGCAAAGACAAGTGTGTCTTGCCTACGTCAAGTATTGTGGTGGGAGTGTCATGGTCTGGGGCTGCACGAGTGCTGCTGGCACTGGGGAGCTACAGTTCATTGAGGGAACCATGAATGCCAACATGTACTGTGACATACTGAAGCAGAGCATGATCACCTCCCTTCGGAGACTGAGCTGCAGGTTAGTATTCCAACATGATAACGACCCCAAACACACCTCCAAGAATACCACTGCCTTGCTAAAGAAGCTGAGGGTAAAGGTGATAGACTGGTCAAGCATGTCTCCAGACCTAAACCCTATTGAGCATCTGTGGGGCATCCTCAAATGGAAGGTGGAGGAGCGCAAGGTCTCTAACATCCACCAGCTCTGTGATGTCATCATGGAGGAGTGGAAGAGGACTTCAGTGGCAACCTGTGAAGCTCTGGTGAACTCCATGCCCAATAGGGTTAAGGCAGTGCTGTAAAATAATGGTGGCCATACAAAATATTGACACTTTGTGCCCAATTTGGACATTTTCACTTAGGGGTGTACTCACTTTTGTTGCCAGCGATTTAGACATTAATGGCTGTGTGTTGAGTTATTTTGAGGGGACAGCAAATTTACACTGTTATACAAGCTGTACACTCACTACTTTACATTGTAGCAAAGTGTCATTTCTTCAGTGTTGTCACATGAAAAGATATAATAAAATATTTACAATGTGAGGGGTGTACTCACTTTTGTAAGATACTGTAAAGTGAAATACAGGATTTTGAAATCCGTCAAACTGTTTTGATGTTGAATTTTAAAATCAGCAGTGTTCTGTCAGATTAGCAAACCTGTGAGATCAGCAGGCTTGCCAATGCTTTTAATATTCAACATCAAAACAGTCTGACGGTCTTCCAAATAATGAATTTCACTATATAAGCTCAGTTTACTGGTAAAAATAAGTGTGAAATGCAAGATTCCGGTGGGTGTAACAAGATGTCTGCTCACCGCCTTCTGTCTGTAGGCTTACTTCGGACGAGTGCAGGTGTGCCGAGATGACCGCGACAGAACGCCACTTCCGTTGTATATTTTAATGGGTAGCTGCTTTCTGATAGAACACCTGCAGTATGAAAAGAGTGCAGCCTGAGACATGATGGCCCCACACTGAGAAAAGGAGGACCTACAGCTGGGCAGGCAGGAACAATCCAGCGCAGACCTGGGCTGCACTGCTGACTGCATGGTGCTGCTGGCTGGGTGGTAGGTGGCACCAGGGCAGTGTCAGGCTCCCCTCTGTGGATTATTAATAGACATCTGGGAGGCAGAAGGTGGATGGTTTGCCAGTGCAGGGAGCTGTCACACACAGCTGCTGCTCAGTGTTGCTTTTTCTATCTTGGTGCTGCAGAGGGACAGGGCTGAACACTTGTTCTGGGGATTTGTGTTCTCTGTCATTATTGATACATACTGTAGCACAAGTGGACTGGTGTGCTTCACCCTGATGGAAGAAACTAAACTTCACTCTGCAGGATGGTGGCAGCAGTGTGCAAGGGACATGGTGTTGGCATGTTTTCCAGGGACTTCCCCTGGTTTGGGAAATGTATCCCTGGAGATGGCTCTGGGTTTCAGTTTTATGAGGCTGTAGAGTGAGAGTTCTTCATGTTTGTAGAAGTTATTGCAATTATCATTTTTCAATAGCTTTTTTTATTAAATGATTGGCATAAAAACATTGCATGATCTGAATGAGAATCCACAGGTCTGTGGTAATCTAATGGGGAACTATGGGTCTGTGTTCCTGTGATGGGGAACTATGGGTCTGTGTTCCTGTGATGGGGAACTATGGGTCTGTGGTCCTGTGATGGGGAACTATGGGTCTGTGGTCCTGTGATGGGGAACTATGGGTCTGTGGTCCTGTGATGGGGAACTATGGGTCTGTGGTCCTGTGATGGGGAACTATGGGTCTGTGGTCCTGTGATGGGGAACTATGGGTCTGTGGTCCTGTGATGGGGAACTATGGGTCTGTGTTCCTGTGATGGGGAACTATGGGTCTGTGGTCCTGTGATGGGGAACTATGGGTCTGTGGTCCTGTGATGGGGAACTATGGGTCTGTGGTCCTGTGATGGGGAACTATGGGTCTGTGGTCCTGTGATGGGGAACTATGGGTCTGTGGTCCTGTGATGGGGAACTATGGGTCTGTGGTCCTGTGATGGGGAACTATGGGTCTGTGGTCCTGTGATGGGGAACTATGGGTCTGTGGTCCTGTGATGGGGAACTATGGGTCTGTGGTCCTGTGATGGGGAACTATGGGTCTGTGTTCCTGTGATGGGGAACTATGGGTCTGTGGTCCTGTGATGGGGAACTATGGGTATGGGGTCCTGTAATGGGGAACTATGGGTCTGATGTACCTGTAATAGGGAACTATGGGTCTGTGTTCCTATGATGGGGAACTTTGGGTTTGTGGTCCTGTGATGGGGAACTTTGGGTTTGTGGTCCTGTGATGGGGAACTTTGGGTTTGTGGTCCTGTGATGGGGAACGATGGGTCTGTGGTCCTGTGATGGGGAACGATGGGTCTGTGGTCCTGTGATGAGGAACTATGGGTCTGATATACCTGTAATAGGGAACTATGGGTCTGTGTTCCTATGATGGGGAACTTTGGGTTTGTGGTCCTGTGATGGGGAACGATGGGTCTGTGGTCCTGTGATGGGGAACGATGGGTCTGTGGTCCTGTGATGAGGAACTATGGGTCTGTGGTCCTGTGATGAAGAACTATGGGTCTGTGGTCCTGTCATCTATCTCTCTAATGAGATATAACATCAAAATATAATATTTCACATCTGACTTTTACCCACATGGATCTATCCTTTTTCCTTTTCCTCCAATCTACACCTCCATTTCTTTCCTTTTACTCTATATTCTTTACCATACTCAATTTCTATACTCTTTTAATTGAATTTAAATTTGACAGTTATTCTATTTTTCCACATTTCTTTTCTTACAATTATCACCATTATTTGCTCATTATTGTATCTAATATTATTATTGGTGACATACAATTTTACTTATTATATTGAATGCCTTATAACTTTTATTCTTATGCATAATGATTATACATGCTCTGTTATGTATTTATTATCCTCGATTTTATATTTCTGTGAAACTCAATACAATATTGTACCACAGAATCTGTCCCACTGGCTGTTGCTTATTTATTTATATTTTTTACACCATTTTATTAATGTGGTAAACAGGGGACGGAGTGGGTGGAGTCTATAGGGGGTGGGGCTTATGATAAGTGGGATGGGTAAAAAAAGAAGGGCGGGGTCTGGCGCCCCACCATCTTAAAACTTCACCAGCCCCCCCCCCCCCCCGATTGCAGTTATTCTTATGCCACGTACACACGGTCGGATTTTCCAATGGAAAATGTTCGATGGGAGCTTGTTGTTGGAAATTCTGACCATGTGTAGGCTCCACCGGACATTTTCCATCGGAATTTCCGTCACACAAAATTTGAGAGCTGGTTCTTAAATTTTCCCACAACAAAATCCGTTGTCGTAAATTCCGATCCTGTGTACACAATTCCGACGCACAAAATTCCACGTATGCTCGGAATCAAGCAGAAGAGCTGCACTGACTATGGAACTTCATTTTTCTCGGCTCGTCGTACGTGTTGTACATCACCGCGTTCTTGATGTTCGGAATTTCCGACAAGATTTGTATGACCGTGTGTATGCAAGACAAGTTTGAGCCAACATCCATCGGAAAAAATCAAGGGATTTTGTTGTAGGAATGTCCGATCGTGTGTGCACCTGTCAAGGGAAACAAAGGTTACATTTTGTCTTATGATTTCTTTTAAACTTGCATCAGATTAACGTGAAAAGAACACCACGGTGAGTTGATACCCAAATACTAGAAAAAAAATCATGTTTTAGGCTGGGTTCACACATATGCGATGCAATGCAATTCCTGTGCGGGTCCTGCATCGCGTGTCTCTTGCAGGCAGTTCACACTGCCTTATGTGAGGGTTAGGGTTGCCACCTCATTCCTTTAAACCCGGACACCTTTGAATTACACAGGTTCTGAGGCTAATTTAATGCAGATAAAGCACCAAGTGACTTTAAATACCACCTTAATCCGCCACAGAACCTGTGTAATTAATATGTGTTCTGTTTTAAAGGGATGAGGTGGCAACCCTACTGAGGGTGTCAATACAAAGTTAATGACACCCCCAGATCGGTTCGCAGATCGCTGTGCAAACTGTGAGATGGTGCAGGATTGAACCAGGAATGAACACCCTTGTGATCCGATTACAGTGCGTACCAAAAAAAGGGTCCTGCACCATTTTTGTCCGAATGCGATTCAAATTCAGCCACATATTATGTATGGCTGAATTCGCAACGAACAGACATCGCATGTGCTCTGCACAGTAGTGTGGCGCTAATCACGTACGATGTCTGACATCGCAATAGTGTGAACCCAGCCTAATGTATTTTATTTTAGGCTTTATGGACAAAGTCAATCAGCCCCTGTTTTATGGGCTATTTTTGAAAACCACAAGTCTATTAAAAGCAATTCTAATCAGAGGTTCCAAGACTAGACTGTCAGCTCCCATTTAAACACTTACAAATTTACAGACTGACATATCAACCAAAAAAAGAATGTATTTTTAAAGAGGCAAACAACTACTTTGTGTGATTTTGTACCCTCATTTCAGCTGTCCACTCATCACTAATGCTTAACCACTTGCCGACCTGCCGCCACACTTGTACTGCGCAGAATGGCACGGCTGGGCGAAAGGAGCTTATGTAACGCACGCCCCCTGCTCGCCCACGGAGCCGATGCGAGTGCCCGGCGGTCGTGATCACACAGAGAACCGGGATCCGTGTGTGTAAACATACAGTTTCCGGTTCTCTGAGGGGAGAAGTGACAGATCGTCTGTTCATAAAGAGTATGAACAGCGATCTACCTCTTCCCCTACATAGTCCCCTCCCCCCTTCAGTTAGAACACACACTAGGGAACACAAGTAACCCCTTAGTGTTAACCCCTTCACTGCCAGTGACATTTTTACAGTAATCAATGCATTTTTATAGCACTGATCGCTGTAAAAATGCCAATGGTCCCAAAAATGTGTCAAAATTGTCCGTGTCCGCCATAATGTTGCAGTCCCGATAAAAATGACAGATCGCCGCCATTACTAGTAAAAAAAAAATTAATATTAAAAATGCCATAAAAATCCCCTATTTTGTATAACTTTTGCGCAAACCAATCAATATACGCTTATTGCGATTTTTTTTACCAAAAATATGTAGAAGAATACATATCGGCCTAAACTGAAGAAAAAAAATTGTTTTTTTTATATATTTTTGGGGGATATTTATTATAGAAAAAAGTAAAAAATATTGCGTTTTTTTCAAAATTGTTGCTATTTTTTTGTTTATAGCGCAACAAATAAAAACCGCAGAGGTGATCAAATACCACTAAAAGAAAGCTCTAGTTGTGGGAAAAAAAGGACATCAATTTTGTTTGGGTGCAACGTTGCACGACCGCGCAATTGTCAGTTAAAATGCCGCAGTGCCGAATCACAAAAAGTGCTTTGGTCAGGAAGGGGGTAAAATCTTCCAGGGCTGAAGCAGTTAAAGTGTTACCAAACCCAGAACCCTGCATTCACTATATCTGGTCTCCCACAGTACACAGAACATGGAAATGCAATTATTTTAGTAAATATAAACTGCTAAATATCTTTTCTCATCAGCAGTATATAGCAGTCTTATGACTTCTATCAGTGTCTGGTTAAAGCTTGTAGGACAAGATTTTTATACTACGCTGAGCTGTCCTGTCAGGATACAGGACCCCTGACCCTCTGTCTGGATAGTGTTGATTGGCCCTGTGCTGATCACATGCACTCTCCCAAGAAAAAAAAAACTCTCTAGCAATACACACCAAACTGAGCATGTGTAGCCTGACTCCAGTAACTCTGGCTTATTCGGACCTGTTCTGGAGTCAGTGGAAGAAGGGAAGGATCTGTGCATACATCAAACAGCCTTTTTACACAGTGCAGCGGATTAACCCCTTAGGTTCCATAGTGAGTATAACAAGCATGCTTTGTTGTGGAATGCCCAGTGTCAAGCCACCTCTATCTACAGAAGCTCTGTCACTGACCACCACCACACCAGCTTCGAATCTAGCTGCTCCTTCTTGACATTTCTCATTCATAACCTCAAGGGTTATGATGGTACTCTTTGTTACCCAGTTCTTTAATACACCGTGAATAAACTTGTCTTCTGTTTCCCAAAGTAACTTAGACCAGACGATTCCTTAACCACTGCAGCCCGGAAGATTTTACGCCCTTCCTGACCAGAGCACTTTTTACAATTTGGCACTGCACTGCTTTAAATGCTAATTGCGCGGTCATGCAATGCTGTACCCAAACAAAATGTGCGTTCTTTTTTTCCCACAAATAGAGCTTTCTTTTGGTGGTTTGATCACCTCTGCGGTTTTTATTTTTTGCGATATAAACAAATAAAGACTGAAAGTTTTAAAGAAATATATATATACTTTCTCCTTTTTGTTATAAATAAAATCCAATAAACTCAATTTTAGTTATATATTCAGGCCAAAATGCATTCAGCCACATGTCTCGGGTAAAACAAATGTCAATAGATAAAGATAAGGCAATTTAACGAAGGGAAGAGTGTCCTGCTCTCTCTCAGGGGATTTTCATTACATTGCAGTATTTTTATCTATCTTGGATGATAACAGCCCAGATCTGGATTCATTAATTTTGATATATAGCCAAATTTCTTAGTCTGTGGCTACCTCTGACTGAGGGATTCCTATATTTTCTGATATGAACAATCTCTGATTATATCCGGTCTTCTATGAATATTCACTTTGATACGGCATATCCTGTTTGAAAGTATCATACCTAGACACTCGTGATCATTGATTCACAGGTGGTTCCTAGGTGTTGTTTGCCTGGTAATTGGCTCTGACCTCATTGCAACACCTTGCTTTTTCCCTTTGTTGGAAATTACTTTGTCGATCAGTGATTGATTAACATGTGATTCCTTTTGCAAGATAGTGAGACCCCTTTCTCTTCTTGGCAACTTTTGTCCCCCAAATGTGTCCTGAAGAAGTGTACAACGAAACGCGTAGACGCATTAGGGCTCATATCATATATAGATTATAGTACAGGTGCTGCAGAAGTGGTGGGCTCCCAATCAGGGTTGGCATATTCTGCAGGAAGGGCATTATGGACTAGACGGGCCTGTCTTTGTCTTCTTGGTGGCTGCGGGACACTACTTGTGCTAGCCACCTCACCAGCTTGAACTGCACTTATGGGACTCGCCACGTCACCACGTGTGTCAGGGCTGGGCTCAGCCCTTCCTTCTCTGAGCTGGCTGCTCAGCTGTCAGCTAATTTCCAGCTCCTATCTCTCCACAGTTACTCAGCTGTTGATGATATCCTGCTCGTCAGTGCTGCCTACTTAAGCCAACCAGTCCAGAGGAGCTCTGCCTTCGCCTTGGTCAACATCACAGAAACTATCTCCTGCGATCCTGTTCAAGACTTGCTTTGCTGACTTCCCTTCTGACTCCAGATCCTGCTTGCTCTTCCACTACATTGATCCCTGACTTCTGGCTTGGCTGACTATCTATTCCGGTTACTGAATTATAGCTATGTTTTGACTACGTTTGTTCTTTTTACTTTTATTATTAAACAAGTGTGATTTAACTGTACTTCTGTCTCAGCCTGATTTCATGGTTTCTGTCTGACACACATGATACTGCAATGCTGGATGTATGACCAGGGTGTACTAGGCCTCTGGTGCTTGCCAGTTCACCAGAACGATGAGCAGCACAAGTACTGGCTCTCTGCTCCATATGAGAGCACTGCGGTTCTTGCACCTCAACAACAGAAGAAGAACAGTGTCGGGTGCGCCTGACCTTAGCAGGGACCACTACTCCGTCTTCAGAGCTATCTGTCAGGGTGCTGCTGCTGTCTACAGGATTGTATACTGAGCCTAAATCTGACAGATTGATGACTTCCCCTCATCTGCTCTCATCTGTCATGCTCAGAAACATGTAGGCCTCTTCAATAGTGTATTTCTGTTTGGACATTTTGGCCTCTAAATTTATAGGTACCACTAGTGCGACTCACAGGCAAAAAGAGCACCTGATTGCCAGCGACTGCTTCAAACACTACCAAAAAACTCTTAGCGTTCGCAGGGATCAGGCCTGGCTCTGTGAACGCTGCAGTTATGTGTTTAGTGTTTTGTAAGTGACAGTGATTGATTGATACTGCACTTGGGTAGGCTGGGCGGAGGGGCTAAAAGCAGGTGCTAGCAGGTATCTGGGCTGATCCCGCTAACGCTGCATTTTTGGGAACCCTAAACTACTGGGGACGCTAGTATAAATCTGATCAGATCAAAGATATTAATGTCAGAAACCATGAAATCAGACCGAGACAGAAGTACAGTTAAATCACACTTGTTTAAAAATAAAAGTAAATAGAACAAACGTAGTCAAAACATAGCCAGAGTTCAGGAGCCGGAACGGATAGTCAGACAAGCCAAACCTCAGGGAGTTGGAGATGAGCGTAGAACAGCAAGCAGGATCTGGAGCCAGAAGGGATGTCAGCCAAGCAAGTCTTTTAACAGGAATGTAGGCGATAGTCTCTGTGATGTTGACTAAGGTGAAGGCAGAGATCCCCTGGGCTGGACGGCTTAAGTAGGCAGGACTGACGAGCAGGATATCATCAACAGCTGAGTAACCGTGGAGAGATAGGAGCTGGCAATTAGCCTACAGCTGAGCGGCCAGCTCAGAGAAGGAAGGGCTAAGCCCAGCCCTGACAATTAATCCGTTCAGACACTATACTACTAAGGGAGGTGTATGGTGTGTGCGTGGGTGTTAGCGCTACTGGCACTAATCTAACGCTGCCTGGGACTGACGCTGACATTCAACTGATGCTAAAATCTGATGTCACCCGCTGGGTGATCAGGGGGTTAAACCTTTATTAGGTATATACAGCGGGTACCCTGACGCTATAAAAACAAACTAACTAACCAGCGTCACCCGTGACACTAATACGGTGATCACTGGTGACAGGGGGTGAAAGGGTTAACTAGGGGGCAATCAGGGGGTTAAAACCTTTATTAGGTAATATATGGGGGTACCCATATGCTATAAAAACCTGACGGTGAAACGAATTAACTAACTGGCCGTGACACTAATAGGGCGATCAGAAAATTGATCTACTAGTGACACTGGTGACAGGGGCTGAAAGGGTTAACTGGGGGGTAATCAAGGGGTTAAACCTTTATTAGGGGGTTAATGGGGGATACCCTAAAGCTACCTGGGCCTACTACTAGCTGCACTAATGCTGATTAGTGTCACAAGTGACACCAATGCAGTGATCAGTGAAAAATCTGAAAACTGCAATTGGTGACACAGTGACAGGGAGTGAAAGGGTAAACTGGAGGGGGTGATCGGGGGGGGGGGGGGTGAAATGTATGCCTACGTGTACTGTGTCAGTGTAGTGTTGGTGCAACTCACGTTTGGATGTCCTCTCTCCTCGCTCTGGAACCTAAACGGATTCAACAAGGGGAGGTGACATCACTTCCTCTGCCTGTGTTTACAATTCACAGGCAGAGGAGACATTTTGTTGGTCAGGTCCAGCAGGTCCAGGCCAGAAATCATTGGCCTGGACCTGAAGACTGATCGGTTCTGCAACAAATCCAATCGCCGTGGGCACGGTGGGGGGGTGGCGCGAGTGCGCCCCTGCCCGCCGGCGCAAGCAATGTACGGGTTTGTCGTTTTATGCAGTGGTGCCATTCTGCTGACATATATTGGTGTGAGCCTGTCGGCAAGTGGTTAACCAGTAACTCCGTTTACTGAATAAAATGACATTTACAGATTTGTGCAGCTTCAATATAGTATAACTGGCATCACATACCCCCCTTCCTGACCAGACCATTTTTTGCAATACAGCACTGCGTTACTTTAACTGACAATTGCGCGGTCGTGCGACACTGTACTCAAATAAAATTTGTCCCTTTTTCCCCATAAATAGAGCTTTTTTTTGATGATATTTGATCAACTCTGCGTTTTTTATTTTTTGCGATATAAATAAAAACCAACTGACAATTTTGAAAAAAAAAAAACAATATTTTTTACTTTCTGCTATAAAACATATCCAATAAAAAAAATGTAAAAAAAATGTAAAAAAAATAACATTTCTTCATCAATTTAAGCCAATATGTATTCTGCTAAATATTTTTGGTAAAAAAAATTCCAATAAGCGTACAGTCAGGTCCATAAATATTGAGATATCGACACAATTGTAATCTTTTTGGCTCTATACACCACCACAATGGATTTGAATTGAAACAAACAAGATGTGCTTTAACTGCAGACTTTCCGCTTTAATTTGAGGGTATTTACATCCAAATCAGGTGAACAGTGTAGGAATTACAACAGTTTATATATCCTCCCACTTTTGTTCGTTTCATTTCAAATCCATTGTGGTGGTGTATAGAGCCAAAAAGATTAGAATTGTGTTGATGTCCCAATATTTATGGACCTGACTGTATAATGATTGGTTTGCACAAAAGTTATAGCGTCTACAAACTATGGGATACTTTTATTTATTTATTTGTTTATGTTTTACTAGTAATGGCGGCGATCAGCGACTTGTAGCAGGACTGCAATATTGTGGCAGATATATCGGGCGCTAAATGAAACTTTTTTGGGGTCCAGTGACATTATTATATTGATCAGTGCTAAAAATATGCACTGTCACTCTACTAATGACACTTGCAGGGAAAGGGTTACCATCAGGGGCAATCAAAGGGTTAACTGTGTGCCTAGCTAATGTTTCAGTAGTGTAGTGGGGGAGGTGCTTTTACTAGTGAAAGGCATCGATCAGTGTTCCTGCTTTACAGAAACACAGGATCCATGTCTTCTGTACTGACAGAATGACAATCTGCCTTGTTTACATAGGTAGACTGGCATTCTGTCAGTGTAACGAACGACCAACATGTGATCAGGTCTGCGAAACGCACTGATCCACTCCCACTGTGTAAAATTACAGCGGGAGCGAGCTGCCGCAGCGCACACTCGCGCCCAAAACCTGGAAGTGCAGAATCACGTATTTATATATATATATTTTTTTTTTTTGATTCTGCACAGCGCGCCCACCCTGTAGTAGTAAATCTGCTATGGGGTGGTCAGCAAGTGGTTAAGTGGTGCCATTTCATACCTTTGAAATAACTTGCAAAGCAATACAGCTTGACCTTACTATACTAGTCCCATGCATGGACAGCCAGGAGGCCTGGTCTTCTCCTGCATATATCACTTCAGAAGCGGGAAGTAAGTCATGCAGTGGGAGACACATCGGAGCAACAAACAATTAACCCCAACAACACCAACCATTAACCCTTTGTATACCATACATAACTGACTTTATTAGGGAACCTTCCTACATGTCTGTGTACTGCTACTATTGTCAATTTCTTGTTCACATACTGTTATAGTCACTCTTTTGTTCCCTCACATTAGAATGTCAATATTGAGGTCCGGTGAACCTTATACGAGTAAGGAGGTTGGGGAGTCTTACTGAACCCAGTTCCACCCTTATTTTTCCAAATCCACAAGTATGCAACAAGCAATCTGATTCAAATCTTGTTTCCATGGGGTCAGGCCTAGAACGGACCCATTCCATATAACCCCTACAATAAAACATGGCTCAGCTCGAGACAAGCAGGCTACAATAAATATTACTAAGCTTGATTAGCAGAAGATTCCGAAAAGTTTAGCAGTATCATGCTTATCGAGAATCTACACAGCCTGTCAATTAGCTCAGCCATAAATGGCTAATTGGATGCTATAAAACCCATTAGGAGGATGTCTCCTAATCCAGGTCTGTTAATAATGGTTGTAAAAGGCCTGTCTGATATGTGGTTCCACAATACACATCTTTCAGGCTGGAGTTAGTGACCTATACTAACATACAGCTGCATACAGGAAATTCTCAGCTGCAAGTGGTTTGACGCCGCAATTGGCGGTGTCCTCGACGTTGATTTAATGCCCTTTTTTCCATCCTTAGCCAGGCACGAGATGGGTGGAGACCCACTTGCAGTTGGAAATTTCCTCCCCACCTCTCTTGTGCAGATTGAGCAATCAGGCATGACGTTGACGGGGCCCCTCCCTGGGAATGTGAGTATATAGTAGGAGTTAGTGACCTATACTAACATACAGCTGCATACAGGAAATTCCCAGCTGCAAGTGGTTTGACGCCGCAATCGGCGGTGTCCTCGACGTTGATTTAACGTCCTTTTTTCCATCCTTAGCCAGGCACGAGATGGGTGGAGACCCACTTGCAGTTGGAAATTTCCTCCCCACCTCTCTTGTGCAGAGATTTAACGTCCTTTTTTAACGTCCTTTTTTCCATCCTTAGCCAGGCACGAGATGGATGGAGACCCACTTGCAGTTGGAAATTTCCTCCCCCCCTCTCTTGTGCAGATTGAGCAATCAGGCATGACGTTGACGGGGCCCCTCCCTGGGAATGTGAGTATATAGTAGCCTTGGAGCAGCCGATGGTTAATTTGCTTGACTCAATCACAAGAAAGCACACACTGATCCTACACATAGGTTACCCTCTTCGCTGGCAGATCAGCCATCCTCCTTTGGTATGTCCTTTCTACCCTCTGCTTGGTTTTATTTCACATACACCCCCTCATGTAGTCCCCTTTTGGGAATACATAGAAATTTTGCCACATATTTTTTACACTTTTAATTAATCACTTTTTGACACATTTCTTCCAGGAAACCTATGAACTTTTCGTGCACACATAGTCTAATGGATCATGCTGTGACCACCGTGTTGGGCTCCGGGCACTGTTCTCCGTCCTTGGAGGGTTCCCCTGTCTCAACCCCGGGGGAGACATCATGCCTGTTACCCCTGTCTTCCTTGGCGGATACCGGACCAGGCCTTGAGGCTGTGTAGTAAGTATCCCAATTTATCTCCACCTTGTTGGGATGTAATCTCCCTGTCCTCCCCTATTCTAAGGGCATTATCATTAACCCCTGCCCATTTCCTTTCCAGTATATTACTTTACAACACTCCTGATGAGTGGCTGTAATGCCAGGAGATGCGTTGAGTGCCACTAGATGCCCAAAGTTACCTGTTCCTATAATACATTTTTTTTAACCCATTTATCTTATCATGTACATTTACTATGTCTAATTCCTATTTGTATTGCATGCTATGTAGCAGCATATTTAGTGTAAGTCATGTGACCACCTATCTATTTGATACAATATTTTTCTTCAATGTAACAATAAATCATGTACTGTAACTTCAACTTTATGTTGTTTTTGTCCATATCTGACATGGCGGTTGCCTCATTTAAAGTCCCACAGCTCTCTTTTTCTATAAACTAAATTAGGGATGGAGGTCGCCATGTGTGCTATAGTGTGTGTGCCAGGTCACATTCAATTCACTGTTTGACATTTCTATAATTAAAGCTATGACTGAGCTAAGTTAATAATAAATGTTTATACTAATGTATAAGAAAATACCAATAATTTAAGACAAAACATGACCATGCTATGTACAGAAGATGAATTGGTCATATTACGTCTCTGAGATGATCTGTAATGCCCCGTACACACGGTCGGATTTTCCGACGGAAAATGTGTGATAGGACCTTGTTGTCGGAAATTCCGACCGTGTGTAGGCTCCATCACACATTTTCCATCGGATTTTCCGACCCACAAAGTTTGAGAGCAGGATATAAAATTTTCCGACAACAAAATCCGTTGTCGGAAATTCCGATCGTGTGTACACAAATCCGACGGACAAAGTGGCACGCATGCTCAGAATAAATAAAGGGATGAAAGCTATTGGCCACTGCCCCGTTTATAGTCCCAACGTACGTGTTTTACGTCACCGCGTTTAGAACGATCGGATTTTCCGACAACTTTGTGTGACCGTGTGTATGCAAGACAAGTTTGAGCCAACATCCGTCAGAAAAAATCCTAGGATATTGTTGTCGGAATGTCCGAACAAAGTCTGACCGTGTGTACGGGGCATAAGTCTGGGTTATATCATCTAAAAAACAAACAAAGACTTGCGAGCTACCATGTGAAAATCCAAATGATAATTAGAGATGATTAAAGGACAGCTGCTAGCATTGATCACGTCCCATATGCTTGTGCCAAATAAATTAATACCAATGTAATGCTGCGCTATCCGAACGTAATCATATCGTAATCTTACTAAATCCTAATTATTACTGACTACAGTTAAATAGTGGTGGTGAGATATTCTATTCCTATGTAAAAAATCTAGTGAGCATAATAATGCAATCTTATGCGATAAAAAGTTGCGATCATAAACAATAAACAGTTGCAATCCTATGCGATGCTCCCAATAACAACCTGTGTAGCATACACTCCTCTATATACACATATTGCATTCATATGAAATAGAGAAATTTGCAACCCTGTGCGATAATTGCGATAAATGCAATAATTGCAGTGACAACCTATAATATACATAAATCTATATAAAAGTGCATCAATATACAATAATCAATTTAGAAATAAAGTGACCCGTGTTTAAAGTGCTCTTGTGCCAAACTAATTCATACATTTTTCTGTGTCCATAAATCACAACAAGTCCATCCATAACTACTCCATTCTTCTGGTACTCATTGCAGATGATAAAACAATCAAGTGCTCATGTCCACTCTTGTGCTCCCCTTTGGTGTATGCACTCACCTTAGAGCGTGTGACCTTGCACCTAAGCTCGGTCAAAACACGCTTTTAACCACCTCTGGGTTTATGGTCAGCATTTGGATCCTTGGAAGGTTGCTTGCAACAATATTCATATGGAAAATAGAGGAAACCGCATAGTGTATTAACGTTTTAAAAGTTTTATTTAAAATGACAATATGCCCTATATTAGGGTACTCACATTTAATAGGTGCTATGAGCACACCACTCTGTAACAAGCCAAACAAATATAAAGACGCTGTACTGGTGTGTCTTCTCCCACTCTGAGATCACTCCACTGTCTCACAAACCGTCGTGTCCCCTCCTAAACATGTGTCAATACCAGGAAATAACGTATCTTCCTCAGGGGGAATTCTATTGGACGGTTGAGATGTCAATCATTTTATAGTGTCATCGCGGCCATTTTGTTGCAGACCGCGGACATTCTATAGTTTATTGTAAGCTCGTGCCCATTTTCTGATAGATCAGAAAGCTCCACATTACCCATACTGCACGCCGTGTGTTGTGACCAAGCACAATAACACACAGCGGCATATTAACATCAGTTTATAATGGCTTATAAGGCGCTCATGAGCCTAAAAATAGCTTATATATTCCTTTTACAGGTTACATTCAAGAGGGTATGTAAGGAGAAGGACACATCTTCACAGCGTCACTAGCATAAAATACATAAAAAATATAAAACAGTATCATTAAAAACAACGACATCCTAACCACCTCATCTGCCTGTAAATAGCAGTTAACAATACACTAATAGACCGCTACATACTACATCATTCTGCGAAGTGTAATTAGCTCATTATGTATTATTTAACCAAATTCTCTAAAGAACATCATCATTATGTACCTATAACTCAACTCAAGTGGAATAAATGACAGGTAAATACATGTGTAGCAACGCGCGTGAATGTATGCAAAAACGCACATCCACACTAGACCACCCCTAAATTATGTACCATCAAAGACCAACCTATTTTATTGCATAATCGATCTACTAACCGGAAGCTGCCTAATACCAACCTATGTTATTAGCGGAGACCCCGCCCCCTTTTGATGTCACAGTCCCTGGGCATGCTGGGACTGTGACGTTTTAGGGGGCGTGGTCAACATCACCCAGTGACTACGCCCCCTAAAACGTCACAGTCCCAGCATGCCCAGGGACTGTGACATCAAAAGGGGGCGGGGTCTCCGCCTATATAAGTCACAACGCAGCCCTCGGAGAGCAGTCCAGCCGGAGAGAGCGTCGTGTCAACATCTGGAGAAGAGAAGACAAGAAGCCTAGAAGTCCGGACCTCTGCTGGCAAGAGAGCTACCTGAAGACAGCAGAGGAGCCGGCCGAAGAACTGGAGAGAAGAGAGCGGAGAAGAACCAACCGGACGCCGGGAGAAGATGAAGCGGAGGGACCCCCGAAGCCGGAAGAAGACCCCCGAAGCCGGAGGAAGATCCCCCCCCCCGGAGCTGTTTAATAAAATATTTTAAAAACCTGTGTAGTGTGTTTTATTACTTACACTTTTTCCCTAGGTGAATGGCTAGGGGTACCATGTACCCCATACTCATTCACATAGGGTGGGGGGCCGGGATCTGGGGGCCCCCTTATTAAAGGGGGCTCCCAGATTCCGATAAGCCCCCGCCCGCAGACCCCGACAACCAACGGCCAGGGTTGTCGGGAAGAGGCCCTTGTCCTCATCAACATGGGGACAAGGTGCTTTGGGGTGGGGGGGCCCCGCACGGCGCCCCCCTCCCCCAAAGCACCCACCCCCCATGTTGAGGGCATGCGGCCCGGTTCAGGAGGGGGGGGGGCGCTCGCTCGTCCCCACCCCCTTTCCTGACCGGCCAGGCTGCGTGCTCGGATCGGGGTCTGGTATGGATTTTAGGGAGGACCCCACGCCGTTTTTTCGGCGTAGGGGGTTCCCCTTTATAATCCATACCAGACCCAAGGGCCTGGTATGCCCCGCGCTCGCCGCAATAGGAAAATTTGTTTTTCCTATTGCAGCGAGCGCGAGATGCAATACCCTGCCCTCGTGTTGCATCTGGTCCGTCGGACCAGCATACACACGAGCGGGCTTTCCGTCGGACAAGCACACACACGAGCGGACTTTCCGCCCGAAACTGAGTCCGGCGGAAAGATTTAAAACTTTTTTCAAATCTAGGTCCGGCGGGCTTTTGGGAAAAAGTCCGCCGGTGCCTACACATGGGCGGATTGTCCGGCACACTCTGGTCCGCCGGACCAAGTATGCCGGAAAGTCCGACCGTGTGTACGTGGCATAACTTTATCTTTCTCTGTCTTGAGAAAATCTAATTGGTAATCCTTCTCAGTAAACATTTCCATTAATTTATCTGTTTGCATCTCAAAATCATCATTACATCCCATCTGAGCTTTCTAGGGACCATGTTATCTTTTAAATATTTCTCCACTGTAGACATATCCCACCATATGTTGCTCTTTTTATCCATATTGTGACCTAATTTCCTAAAAAGATGCACTATATCATTTTCTTTATTAGCCGTTTCTGAAAATAATTCCTCCAAATCTATATCTCAATTATCAAAGAATGAAAACAAATCCATGGTTGCTGCTAGCAAGTATCTGAGAGGAAGACAATCTAAAAAACATACAAAGTCTTGCGAGCTACCATGTGAAAATCCAAATGATAATTAGAGATGATTAAAGGACAGCTGCTAGCATTGATCACGTCCCATATGCCAAAAAAAATTAATACCAATGTAATACTACGCTATCCAAAAGTAATCATATGGTAATCTTACTAAATCCTAATTATTACTGACTACAGTTAAATAGTGCTGGGTTATATCATGTTTGATCTCTATCAAGTCATGATTTCATACTTTGCAGGTTGGTTGCAACCAGGCTGTAATATATTGGCATCTACAAAAACTGATACAATTAGAAAAAGTGGCACTAGGGGAGTACTAATTTTCATATCACACGTCAACACCCCTCAGCATACTCCTCTCCTTTGACTTATTATGTCATTTTTGTGAATGCCCACTATAGGGACCAGAAAAGATGGTTGCCGACTAGACAGCTTTTAAATTTCAATTGAAGCAATGGTGGATTGCTAAGGGTCATTTGCTGGGACCAAAAATTAGGCTATCTTTGTTAAGTACTTTTTCACATTTAATACTATTTATTTTGCTGTTGCTTATTGTCTTATTTGTAAAAGTCCTTTTCTGTAAAGATTTTCTTACATTTTTTTACCTTTTCCTTCATTAAAAAATTATATTTAAAATTGTTAAGCTGATTCTCTACATGCTCTAAACAAGAAATTCAAAATTGTTTGTCTCTTTGAAGAGAACTACTGTATTTAAAACTCTATTACCTGTCTGTGTAGCAGTAAGTGTCACAGACATTTCTTAAAGGTCAGAATTGATAGGGTAAGCGTTGCACTTTTTATTTTATAACAATTGCCCATAATAGGTGACCATTTTCAATTTCAAGTTAAATCATATTTGCTAGGTTATTGCCCATATATTGTTTCAAATGCCTTTTTCTTGCCCTTATATTGTTAAATGTTCATATAAATCTACTCATCTACAATAGACATTTGTTAAAAATAAAAGGGTTACAAAAAAAAATAACAAAAAATTACCACAGATTCCCTGGAGACCTGTCACAGAACCACTGTAATAAAACCTGCAAATTTAGGAACATTCTTCTGGTAAAATGCTGCCAGCAAAATAACCTTTGGTTATAAAGATAAGAAGCCTTGTGTCAATATACAGTACACCAAATAGTTATAGGTTGCTGAAAATACAGAGACACTCGGTATAGATATTCACCTTTGTCTTTACTTATTCTTAGGGTACATGCACATGGATGTTTGCAGGCTCAAGGGAGCTCAGAGTTAAAATCTCTTGCGATCTTCCATGCTCAGTAAGCCACAGGTGGCACGTACAGTCAACCACAGATGTAAATGGCTGTACGCACATGTGCGTATGACATATTCATTGAATGTGACATTTGCACAACGGATGATTATGGTGTATGATCAACTGGCAAGCCATTGAAGTTAATTAAAGCAGACACTGGCGTGACTCCACCGAACCCAGACAGGTTTTGTAACTACCAGAGGTCCAATATTTTCTGGAGCTGCTGCATTTATATAAAAAGTACATATTTAATAGCCCTAGGCACATACCATAAAGTGGTGCTGTCATTTACATGGACCATTGCTTGCATATGTGCCATATAAGCAAATACTGCTTGACACTCTTCACTTCCTTTTGGTCCCATCAATGGTTGTCAGTCCTTCAGTTCACTGCTCATGTGTCCACAAAAACTTCTTGTAGTTCTTACAGTCCAAGAAAGGTTTTTTCCCAACATAGTTCACAATGATCAATTTTACGAAAGGATTAGGTTTTGGATAGTCCATATGCTGCAGTGAAGAATTCCAAGGTTCTCTAGGGTAGGCAATCACTTCCTCTACAGATGTGTTGCTGCTGATGCTTGGTTCTGCAATAGAACATATTATTATCAGAGGTGTAACTATAGGCACTATTTACCACATAATTTCATTGGGGCTCAGAAGCACAGCGGGCCATAGCTGTCTGGTTACGCAGTGATTTATGCAGGTAGCAATAACATTTGGCAAATACATATGAATAAAAGGAATGTATGTATGTTTTGAACCTCTAGCCCAGCCTTTTTCAACCTTTTTTTACCCTAGAGGAACCCTTGAAATATTTTTCAGGTCTTGGGGAACCCCTGCTAAAATCAATTTAGTGAAGAATGCCCCTTACATTGGTGGCCAGATGGAAGAAAGCCCTTTGGTCATGGTCAGACTACCACCCTTAAAGAGCTGTTATGATGTCTGGTGTAATGCAGCTGGCTCTGCCAAGTGGTGTTGGCCCTGGAATTATGCAGGAACCAGCGGACAGGAAGTACATCAGCAACAGCTCATGGAACCCCTAGCAACCTCTGGAAGAACCCTGGTTGAGAATGGTCACATAATGGACTGTAAGCATTATAATTTTCTTTAGAGGAGATTAGTATTTCATCCCTTTAATTACTATTTGTTGATTCATCCAAGACAGACTCATAATATAGCTTTACGCAAATATTAATGCATGGGTTGGGTGTCCTCCACGAATTGTCTCTAGGCTTCCAGAAGCTCCCATATTTCTGTAGACAAGATTCCTATACTGATTCCTTCTTGTTTGTTGCAGTAAAAGGGCAATAATCCTCAGTGGACTGTAGTCCACACAGAAAGACTTTATAATGGAGATTCTACAATCGCTTCTACTACACAATAGGAACTAATCTACAACCCCAAAAAAGTATAGGAATAACTATTACAAGGTAGACATCTCTGTGTCCAACACATGTTAGCTCTAACTGGCTGTCAGACAGGTTTACAATGGCATCTGATGCATACAAGGTAGATTTACATCCTTTGTTGCTACTGATAAATATAATTTTCTGCCCAAAGTACAGCTTTAACAATGGCCACGGTGAAGAGAAATCTACCAATGGGGACACATGTTCTGGGTACAGTTGTGTCGGAGAGGATTTCCCCTGAATGTAGAGAGATTTTGTATCACTTCCCATTGTATCTCTGTAACATGAAAAATTCCCCAAATTGCAACAAAAGAAAGAAGGTTACAGGAATGTTACCACTCTCTAGTCTATACAAGACAAAAATAAGTGTTCTGGTTAGAGATATATTTTAACGATAACATTTTATGGCTCCACAAGGCTAAGTAAAAGGAAGAGATGTAAAATACTGTATGAGAATATATTTTAAAAGTTGCTGAGAATTAAATGTATGCCTTTGTATGATACGTTTTGAGGCAGTCATCAAGACACAAAGCTGGCAGGGAAGGACAATCGGGACAAAAAAGAATGTATGTCCATTCTTATACCTTGCTTATACCTTGCTTGGAACAAACATGGCACCTTCTTTGGGGTTATGTTTGCTGTTATGGCAATTGGAGCCACAAAGTGTCGCTCTGGCAGCGTCCGTATATCTTGATTCCAGTGGAAATGTGGGGCCAGCTTGACGACACAAGAGATTCTCCTAAATCTTTTCCTGGCGTAGAAAGGTTTCGTCTGTATTGCCTGCCTGTTTGTACAAAATATGAGAATTGTACATTTCCATCTGGATGGAAATATACCAGATTTTATACCAGATGTACGATTTGAGGAGGACCAGGTAAAGTTTTAGAACTTGGTAAGACAAGACAATATCCCTTATGTATTTGTTGTAATCAGCAATGTATATGGGCTTTTTCTTTGCTGTAGTTAACCACTTCAGCCCCGGAAGGTTTTACCCCCCCTTAATGACCAGACCAGCTTTTGCGATACGGCACTGCGTTACCTTAACTGACAATTGCGCAGTCGTGCAAAGCTGTACCCAAATGAAATGTATGTCTTTTTTTTCCCCACAAATAGAGGTTTATTTTGGTGGTATTTGATCATACCTGCGGTTTTTATTTTTTGCACTATAAACAAAAAAAAGCGACACTTTTGAAAAAAATATATATATATTTTTACCTTCTGCTCTAAAACATATCCAATAAAAAATGTAAAGAAATTTCTTCACCAATATGTATTCTGCTACATATGTTGAAAAAAAAATCTCAATAAGCGTATATTGATTGGTTTGCGCAAAAGTTATCGTGTCTACAAACTATGGGATAATTTTATGGCATTTTTCTTTTCTTACTTTCTTTTTTACTAGTAACGGCGGCGATCAGCGATTTTTAGCGGGACTGCGAAATTGCGGCGGACAAATCAGACACCTAACTGACACTTTTGACCCTTTTTGGGAACCAGTGACATTAATTCAATGATCAGTGCTAAAAATATGCACTGATACTGTACTAATGACACTGGCAGGGAAGGGGTAAATATCAGGAGCGATCAAAGGGTTAAATGTAATCCTAGCTGGTGCTTGCTAACTGTGTGGGGGTTGCTCTGACTGGAAGAAGACAGATCGGTGTTCCAGCTTAGCAGGAACACAAGGTCTGTATCTTCTTCCCTGTCAGAATGGCGATCTGCCTTGTTTACATAGGCAGATCACCGCTCTGCCTCTCCGGGGAATGATCGCAGATGACCGGCGGACATCAGATCCACTGGACCCATTGATTGGCATCTCCTGTGTCCAATCAGTGCATTATCCCACCTCCACCAACGCACGCGCGCCCCCCCCCCTAGTGTCTATTGCACAAATTGACGTACAGGTACGTTGTTTCACGCAATAGAGCTGACCTGAGCACCACAAACCAAAAACGCTATTTAATTCATGTGTTCATATGCCCTTAGCTCAGCCCTGCAGCGAGGAATGTGTGCTTAGCTGAGAAAACCTCTCCTCCCCCCTGAAGAGTCCTGGAATGTATGACATCATTTGCCTAGACATGGGAACCAGGAAGTAACTGAAGAAATGTAAAAAAAAAAGTTTCAAACAAGTAAATATAATATACTTTCCTATCTATTTACTAATGCTAGCAGCATAAGGATTACAAAAAGTCAATGTTGACCCCCACATTCTGTTACTGCTATAGAGCTGATGACGTCTTTCCCATCCTTGTATTACCAGCTTGCCATTACTGAGACTTCCCATCTCCCCATTTTCAGAAATTGCAAGAACTCTCTTCAGTTTTGCAGAATGGGACTGCATGCCTTGTATTTGTCCTTTTCAAACTGGCGGTACAATCTTCAATTAATACATTTTTTATACATATATTTTTCTTTTCTTGTTTAAAGATTGTTTGATTAAAGATTGTACCCCTTCTCGAATAATTTTACATGTGTTTTCCTTTAGTCGCCAAACAATTTGGGCACCCCGGGGAATCTAACTGGCAGTCCTTTCCTTTTTAAGTACAAAAACCTGTACTATAGTTGGTTGTGCTTTCACAAAACCATTCACAAGTTCCATATCTTACCTACCTAGAAGGAATACATTATATGAGCTTTGTCTTCTTTTGAATTTTTCCAGGGATTCATCAGGTACATTGTGATTAGGTGTGTAGAAGGTTTAAGGATAAATGTGCCTTTGATACAAGCTGTCCTCTAAGACATGCAGGTGTGCAGACCACTTGAAGAACTACTTATCCTTGTCCTCAATCTAGGGTTCTTCACTCTGCAGCCCTAGCCAGAGAAGTGTCTTCTTCCTTGGGGCACACATGTGCAAGATAAAGATGCAGCTTTGGGCAGGGATTCACAGTAAAGAACCCTGGATCAAAGATGACGGTATTTCTCAAGGTTGGCTGCATTTAGGGGGTGATGGCATTCTTTAAAGGACAACTTGTACCAACGATACAGTTTTCCTTTTTGGACAATTGGTTTAGAAGAGGCCTACTTTTTTTACACTGTTTTGGATATTAGTTGAGAACAGTAGTGGACAGAGTTACCAAAGGGTTACCAAAGGGTTCCTGCGTTAACCCCATTTTTGTCACCCCATTTTAACATACTTGCCAAATAAACACTGTGTGTTCATTGACAGCCAGATAGAAGTGAGCTTTGTCCAGGCCTAGATGACAATGGAAGGGGTCCAAGTACCATCTGACTCACATCTAGTATAAATTAATTTATCATTCCCAAAGGGCCCTTCTGCAGCTGCACTGTCTGTCCACAACTGCTTGCAAGGCACTGACCCTTATTATCTTACTTCATAGCAGGATCTGGGTATAGGATCTGAAAAAGCGGGAATGTACTGATATGGGATTGTGGACCAGTTGGAGCGCAAAATTGTATATTTCCAAAGCCAATAGTAAGTCTTATTCTCAAGAATTTTCACATTTTCAAATTTTGTAATATCTCTTGGTGTCCATACCCAAGCCTTGGCAAGTAGAAGTAAGGGTTCTTCGTAAAACACTGTGCAACAAATTTCTTTAATAAACTGCAAAACATTTATTTAAAATTTAAATTCAGGAGCAAATGAGGTGCTGGAACATGGTGTTTCCATGTTAAAATGCTGGAAATGACCACCATGCTCTTCCAGGGCTTTTTTTCTCGGAGAATAGGTGCAGGAACTCCCCCTGTCTGAGTCACCTCTTGTCTCTTCCCCCTACCCACCTCTGACCACCGTCCCTTGATTCCACCCCCTACCCACCTACCAGTACTGCCCCTTTTAGAGAATATAGAACCAAGTATCGTTTTGTGGTGCTAAATCATTTGTATGAAACATGTTTATGATAAAAAGAAAAGCAGTAAAATAGATCCCCTGCAGTCAGCAACAATAAAATCCCAGCAATAGATCCCCACACAACAATAAACTCCCCCAGCAACAATGGACTCCACCCCAACAACAATAGATTCCCTGCAGCAACAGTGAACTGCCCACTACAAAATATCACACCCAGTAACAAAATATCCACCCAAGCAACATTAGACCCCTCCCAGCAGCAACAACAGATCTCCCAGCAGCCAGCATCAATAGACCCTCCAGCAGCCAGTAAAAATAGACCCCTCCCTCAACAGTAGATCCCTTCCAGCAACATAAGACCCCCCAGCAACAATAGACCCTCACACAAAATCATATCCCCACCAGTGACAATAGATCCCCCAGCAGCCAACATCAATAGACCCTCCAGCACACCCCACACCCCATGCTATTACATACATTCAGTGCTGGAGGTGCCGGAACTGCGTTCCCCCGCTTTCCCGCTGAAAAAAAGCCCTGTGCTCTTCTACCTCTTGCATTTCAGCAGGTGCTTCTGCACTAATACTAGAATCTCATCCACACTGTGCACTGACATTGGTCCTAGGTAGTCCTAGGTGCTGTATTGGCTGGCTTAAACCACACACTGCTTTTTGTGTTGTTAATGTCAATGTTTACATCTAATTAAATTCATTAGCTTTTTTTGGTCCAAAAATTGCTTGTATTGGGATGCATTCAGTACACTAACCTATCTTCATCTCTTGTTAGAATACATGTAATTACCTCTTTTCTGTAATGTACACAAAAAACATGAAAATAAATGAAAGTGAGAACTTACTGACTTTAATGTTGTAGGCATTGTATTGCCACAATTTGTTTCTTCCGTCTCTGACTTCTTAGAATGGAATCTACGGAATCCCCTCATATACTCTTTCCATACCTGTTCATGTAAAATTAACACTGTTAGGGCTATTTTACAGAGATCTAGCAACAAAGCATCCTTTGCATCATGAGACATGATAAACAGGTGAATGTGTCACATGACCTGGCGGTTGAGCAGGCAGTGTACACAGAAGATGTACAATCCCTGGAAACTGTTGCAGATGGTGAAGATGTAGGACATGACCAAGGAGCCCGACCCAAACTGGAAGAGACCGAAAATCCAGGTACAGCCCAATATAAACAGCTGAGACAAAGCCTTGAATGTCAGAAGACTGTGGGAAAAAGACAAAGGAATATGCACAAAGGTGAAAGCACAAAACAAATGAGTGACATTAAAAATCAATGAATCAATGAAGTGTGAGGTGTGATCCTTTCCTTCAGCTTTTACAAATGAGGACATTTGGGTATAAAAAAACTGTAGAATACCACATCCCATGAATTGTGTTTTAACAAATATATTTTTAATGCAAAGATTTAATATAAACGATTTATTTTAACTGGATTTAATTAAAAAAAGACTTTAAAGTGAAAAACATTGCAGGAAGTTTACTATGTGGACCATTTCTGATTACCTATTTATAAATTCTACATATAGTAAATGCGGTGCAAAGCTGTTTATTTAAAATGCACCTCTAAGCAAAACCTTTTTTTCAGTTTTGGATAGAAAGAGAAAGGATTGGGCCTTCTCTCAGGTTTTTATTGCTCTCTCCTTGCCTTCGCTAACTCTATTTGTACTGGTGACCACCATTCCAAATTCCAAAATATTAGAGATGTCCCCAAAACAAGCGTTACAGGGAAATCTTCCAATGGGGACACTTGTTTTGGGGACAACTGTCTAAGAGGTGAATTTCCTTCCTGTGTAACCAATACTTTTTTTTTAGAAAATAGAAGAGTAAGGAGGGATTAAAACCCCTATGATTGGCTAGGTATTGGTGCCAAATTGGTGCCCCGCCTCTTAGGATAGATACCCACCTGTTGTTGATGGAACCCCCCTCCAAATTGTTTCCAACTCCTGGCCAGAGGCCTACTCATCCCTGGCTATAGACATTAATAATTATGAATAAAGGAATGTCCATACTTAAAATCCATTTTAAGCACTTTACTACAGCTTCACAAGCTTTCCGTGACATCTAATGCCGCGTACAGACGAGCAGACTTTTGGACCGGACTGGTCCGATGGACCGAGTCTGGCGGACAATTCGACCGTGTGTGGGCTTCATCGAACCTGCATCGGACTTTTTCGGTCGAAAATCTGACGGACTTTAGATTTGGACCATGTTTCAAATCTTTCCGCAGGACTCGAGTCCGGTCGAAAAGTCCGCTCGTCTGTATGCTAGTCCGACGGACAAAAAACGACGCTAGGGCAGCTATTGGCTACTGGCTATCAACTTCCCTATTTTAATCCGGTCATACGTCATCAAGTCTGACTTTGGTGTGATCGTGTGTAGGCAAGTCTGTTCGTTGGGAAAGTCCACCGGAAGTCCACCGAATAGACCGTCTGACCAGTCCGGTTGAAAAGTCCACTCGTGTGTCGTGTGTACGTGGCATAACATCACATTTGACATACTATCAGAAATCTTCACTCCACACACAGAAGTAGACATTCTGTAGATGTCATTTCTGAGCAGAATGCAAGCACACATTTTAAGCTTTTAACACTTCCATTCCTCCTAGTGTTGGGACCACTTCCCTAAATATACTATATCACTATATCCAAAGCATCATGCTTCCTTCACAAAGTCACAGGACCCACAGCTGAGAGTAGGGGGATCAAGGTGCTTTCTATAGTATACCAGTCTCTTCCCAATGTACCTTCTATAGCTGTGCCCAGCTGGGCATGCTCCCAGATGACACACTCTTCCCTAGGCTTCCACCAACACTCATAAATGCTGTTTCACCCCGCTAGATCAGTACTGCAGGAGAATACATCTTGACAGTTCTGGGGTATTTGGCTCCGATGCCCCATCTAACCTGGGCTCTTCCCATGCTAGCACGGAATGCACCAATAACATCTTTAGAGAAGGGACATCTCTAAAAGAGCATCTAACACCTAATGACAACTTTCTCTTTACGATAATAAAATAAGAACAGAGACACCTAGTGGCAGGCAAGTTAACTGCACCTGCCAACACCCCTGTCAGTTTATCTTTTGCTCTTGGTGGTTCTTTAATCACAACCAAGGGTGAAGTGAAATCTGAGGAAACCCTATTGGACAGTTGTCACCAGAACGACTTTGCCAAATAGAAAATTTGCTGTCTCCTGTTCTGGTGACAAATTTACATTGCATTAAACCAGGGGTCTCCAAACTGAATTGCATTAAACAAAGGGCCAGTTTACTGTCCTTCAGACTTTAGGGGGGCCTGACCGGGAGCATTTACAGTAGAAAAGTTCACGACATCAGTGGGGAAAAAAATAATGCCCCATCTTTTGTTTCAGTGGGAGTAATTGTGCCTCATCATTGGTGTTAGTGGGAAGAATTGTGCCCCATTGGTGGTGTTACTGGGACGAATTGTGCCCCATCATTGGTGCCATTGAGCCCCATTGTCGGTGTCATTGAGAGAAATTGTGCCCCATCATTGGGCTCCTTTGTTGGTCTCATTGGGAGGAATAGTGCCCCAACATTGTTGTCATTAGGCCCCATTGTTGGTGTCATTGTGAAAAATTGTGCCCCATTACTAGTATTAGTGGGAGGAATTGTGCCCCTTCAATTGTGTCAGTAGGGGGAATTATGGCCCCAAGGGCCGGATAAAGCAAGGGCTGCATCTGGCCCCCGGGCCACAGTTTGAAGACCACTGCATTAAACCAATAGTTATGTGTATATTTGAATTTTGATTCACTGAAGGCCCACTGTGCTGCACAGGCATTAGTCCAGGGCTGAAAAATAAAAAATTACGGCTGACCTAAACCTTTTAAAGCCTTTTCTGTACTGAAAATACAAATACAAGTGTCCACTGGTTTCCAGCCACACTACACTGTCTTCTGAAGTTCACATTTATCTGTCCAGCTTAGGGATGAGCTTCGTGTTCGAGTCGAACCCATGTTCGACTCGAACATCGGCTGTTCGGTCGTTCGCCGAATTGCGAACGATATGGGCCGTTCGCGCCAAATTCGTGTGGCGCGTCACGGCCCATAATTCACTGCGGCATCGCAGTGCATTGCTGGCTGATGATTGGCCAAGCATGCACTATGACCCGCATGCTTGGCCAATCACAGCGCCGTCAGTAGAGAGAGCTGTAATTGGCCAAAGCCAGGGTGGCTTTGGCCAATTATGGCTCAGGGGATTTAGTACACGCCCCACACTATATAAGGCCGCCTGCACGGCGGCCCTGTGTAGTGTGTGTTCCGGTGTGCTGAGAGATAGAGAGAGAGAGAGACAGTGTCATTTGATTTGAGTTAGATAGATTAGGCAGAACAGTCAGTCAGTTAGCTGCACTTACAGTGTATTGTGTATATATATGCATCCCAGGTGTTGCATATATATATATATATACACTGTATTCAGTTTAGCTAGATCCGTTCCTGTTATCTTCTATCTAGACTATTTACATTTGGTGCAGTGCGTCCTGCTCACAGTGTTCAGCTAGATCCGTTCCTGCTATTTACATTTAGTGCAGTGCGTCCTGCTCACAGTGTTCAGCTAGATCCGTTCCTGCTATTTACATTTAGTGCAGTGCGTCCTGCTCACAGTGTTCAGCTAGATCCGTTCCTGCTATTTACATTTAGTGCAGTGCGTCCTGCTCACAGTGTTCAGCTAGATCCGTTCCTGCTATTTACATTTAGTGCAGTGCGTCCTGCTCACAGTGTTCAGCTAGATCCGTTCCTGCTATTTACATTTAGTGCAGTGCGTCCTGCTCACAGTGTTCAGCTAGATCCGTTCCTGCTATTTACATTTAGTGCAGTGCGTCCTGCTCACAGTGTTCAGCTAGATCCGTTCCTGCTATTTACATTTAGTGCAGTGCGTCCTGCTCACAGTGTTCAGCTAGATCCGTTCCTGCTATTTACATTTAGTGCAGTGTGTCCTGCTCACAGTGTTCAGCTAGATCCGTTCCTGCTATTTACATTTAGTGCAGTGCGTCCTGCTCACAGTGTTCAGCTAGATCCGTTCCTGCTATTTACATTTAGTGCAGTGCGTCCTGCTCACAGTGTTCAGCTAGATCCGTTCCTGCTATTTACATTTAGTGCAGTGCGTCCTGCTCACAGTGTTCAGCTAGATCCGTTCCTGCTATTTACATTTAGTGCAGTGCGTCCTGCTCACAGTGTTCAGCTAGATCCGTTCCTGCTATTTACATTTAGTGCAGTGCGTCCTGCTCACAGTGTTCAGCTAGATCCGTTCCTGTTATCTTCCTACTGACAGGCAGGCTTGTCTGGTTACAGTATATAAAGCTACCTGAAGAAAATTACAGGTGTTCTATCCCAGCTTAGTGCAGCTACAGGCCATTAGTATGTCTGGAAGGCCAAGAAGGAGAGGCAGACAGTCACAAGCCAATAAGAGAGGGCAAGCAGGCTCTGTGTCTAGTGCTGGTCGTGGAGACGGTGCATCCTCATCAGCACGTGGCCATGGGACACGCTTGGCCTTTTTTTCGGCAGCTGGCGGAAGACTTGGTCGAGTGGATGACCAAGCCGTCCTCATCCTCCTCATCCTCTCTCACCCATGCCCAGGGTGCTTTGTCTGGCAAAGCAGCGGCCTCTTCCCTCAGCTCAATGTCATCAGTGACTCCTTCCCTAGCTCCACCATGTCCTCCTGAGGATTCCCTCGAACTGTTTGACCACAGTGTTGGGTACATGCTCCAGGAGGATGCCCAGCGTTTGGAAGGCTCTGATGATGATACTGAGCTCGATGAAGGCAGTAACATGAGCATGGACAGAGGGGGTGCCCAAGAAGGACAGCAATCTGGCAGTCATGCTCCCCCTGCTGCAGCATACTGCCAGGTTTGCTCCAGTGATGAGGAGGGAGGGGATGATGAGGTCACTGACTCAACGTGGGTGCCTGATAGGAGAGAGGAGGAGGAGGAGGAGGAGGAGGAGGAGGAGGCGGCACATCACCAACGAGGCAGGATGCCCTCCAGGGGCCAGCCTAAGGGCAGCACATTGACTGCATCACACCCCAAAGCTCCACATGTGCAGGGCGCTGCAGTCTCTGCGCGTTATTCAAAAAGTTCTTTGGTGTGGGCCTTTTTTGAGACAAGTGCATCAGATCGCACCGCTGCTATTTGCAACATATGTCTCAAGCGTATCTCGCGTGGCCAAAACATCTCCCGCTTGGGTACCACATGCTTGACCAGACATATGTTGACCTGCCATGCAGTTCGTTGGCAAGCGTATCTAAAAGACCCACACCAAAGAACAAAGAGGATCTCTCCTTGCTCCTCATCAGCTGAGATTTCCAACCCCACTAGACCTTCAGTCCTCTCTGAGACCTGCAGTGAGAGGAATGAAGGTGTAGAATTAGGTGTGTCACAGCCAAGTACTTGTGGGCAATCTGCTTTTGGTACACCGACGTCAGATTGTACCAGGCAAATTTCCCTGCCCCAGCTGCTGCACCGCCGAAAGAAGTTTGCTCCCAGCCATCCACATGCCCAGCGGTTGAATGCTAGCTTGGCAAAATTGCTAGCACTTCAACTGCTGCCTTTTCAGTTGGTAGACTCTGCCCCCTTCCGTGAGTTTGTGGAATGTGCGGTTCCTCAGTGGCAGGTACCCAAACGCCACTTTTTCTCACGGAAGGCGATTCCGGCTCTCTACCGGCATGTGGAAGGCAATGTCCATGCCTCGCTGGACAGGGCGGTCAGCGGTAAGGTGCATATTACCGCTGACTCATGGTCCAGCAGGCATGGACAGGGACGTTACCTAAGTTTCACGGCGCATTGGGTGACTCTGCTGGCAGCTGGGAAGGATGCAGGACAAGGTGCAGTAGTGTTGGAGGTTGTTCCGCCACCACGCCTCCAAAATGCTGATTGTGACACACCTCTCTCCTCCACCCCCTCCTCTTCTTCTTCCTCCATGGCCTCTTCCTCGGAACCAGCGGTGCTCCGTAGGCGTTCAAGGGGCTACACAAGTACGCAGGCCAAAAGATGCCATGCGGTGCTTGAGCTGGTGTGCTTGGGGGACAGGAGCCACACTGGGGCAGAGGTTCTGTCAGCTCTGCAGGGGCAGGTTCAGAGGTGGTTGACGCCACGCCAACTTAAGGCAGGAATGGTGGTTTGCGACAATGGCACCAACCTCCTCTCTGCCCTCCGACAGGGACAACTGACCCATGTGCCCTGTTTGGCTCACGTCCTTAACTTGGTGGTGCAGCGGTTCTTGGGCAGGTACCCGGGCTTACAGGATGTCCTGAGGCAGGCCAGGAAAGTCTGTGTGCATTTCTGCCGGTCATATAATGCCAGTGCTCGGCTGACGGACCTCCAAAAGGAGTTTAACCTGCCCAAGAACCGCCTAATCTGTGACATGCCCACCAGGTGGAACTCAACGTTGGCCATGCTGCAGCGGCTGCACACGCAGCAGAGGGCCATCAATGAGTACCTGTGAGACTATGGCACCAGGACAGGGTCAGGGGAGCTTGGTTTTTTTTCCCCACGCCAGTGGGCCATGATCAGGGATGCATGCACTGTCCTGTCACCATTCGAGGAGGCCACGAGGATGGTGAGCACTGACAGTGCATGCATCAGTGACACTGTCCCCCTTGTCCACCTGTTGGAGCACACGCTGCGTGGAATAATGGACAGGGCACTTGAGGCAGAACAGAGGCAGGAAGAGGAGGACTTCCTTAGCTCTCAAGGCCCCCTTTATCCAGACAGTGTTCCTGCGTGCCCGCCGATCACACAGGAAGAGGACGAGGAGGAGGAGGAGGAAGATTGTGTCAGTATGGAGGTGGAGCCTGGCACTCAGCATCAGCAGTCTTTAAGGGATCAGTCCCAAGGAACACATGGACTTGTACGTGGCTGGGAGGAGGTGGCTGCGGACGTTGTTGTCCTTAGTGACCCAGAGGACTCCGGACCGAATGCCTCAGCAAACCTACGCTGCATGGCCTCCCTGATCCTGCAAAGCCTGCATAAGGATCCTCGTATTCGTGGTATCAAGGAGAAGGACCAATACTGGCTGGCAACCCTCCTTGATCCACGTTACAAGGGTAAGGTTGCGGACCTTATCTTGCCATCGCAGAGGGAGCAGAGGATGAAACATCTTCGGGAGGCCTTGCAGAAAGGTCTGTGCAACGCGTTCCCAGAGACTGGGAGGTTACAAACTCCTGTTTCTGGACAACGTGTTGCTGAGGCTTCGGTCAGTCAAAGAAGGAGCGGTGGAGAAGGTGGCCGTCTGACCGATGCGTTCAGACAATTTTTTGGTCCGCAGCCCCAAGGTATGATCGGTTCCAGCAACCATCGCCAGCGTCTGTTTTACATGGTGCAGGAATACCTAGGGGCAAGATCAGACTTGGACACCTTTCCCACCGAAAATCCTCTGGGTTACTGGGTCTTGAGGATGGATCACTGGCCAGAGCTTGCACAGTATGCAATTGAGCTACTGGCCTGTCCTGCATCCAGCGTTCTTTCGGAACGCACATTCAGTGCTGCTGGAGGCGTGGTAACCGATCACAGGGTGCGTCTGTCCACCGACTCGGTCGATCGGCTGACCTTAATAAAAATGAATCAGTCTTGGATCACCACCAGCTACCAAGCACCTGATGCTGATGTAACCGAATAATTTTTTTTGAAATCTCAGATCCCTTCAAAGACTGCCTATGCTGATGCTGAGTGACTATCCCTGAGTAATTATCCTCTTCCTCCTCAATCATCACGCTGATAGCTTGTAAGAACATTTTTGGTTCTGGGCGCCACCACCAGTGCCTAAGGCACAATTTTTCAGCCCCTGTTTAACAGGGGCGTGTAATTACAATTTTTGATGCAATACTTTGCAGCAGGGCTCGTTCCTGCGTTCCAACTAGAGTGTCTGTGAGGGGTTGCAGTGTTGTGGCACCAGCACCAGTGCCTAAGGCCCAATTTTTCTGCCCCTGTCTAACAGGGGCGTGTAATTACAATTTTTGAAGCAATACTTTGCAGCAGGGCTCGTTCCTGCGTTCCAACTAGAGTGTCTGTGAGGGGTTGCAGTGTTGTGGCACCAGCACCAGTGCCTAAGGCCTAATTTTTCAGCTCCTGTTCAACAGGGGCATGTAATTACAATTCTTGATCTAATATTTCACAGCAGGGCCCTGTGAGGGCTTACAGTGTTGTGGCCACAGCAACACCTAAGGCCCAAATTTCTGCTGAGTATATAGGGCAGGACCCTACTTTCAAACATCTAACTTACAAACGACTCCTACTTGCAAACGGAAGGAGACAACAGGAAGTGAGATGAAATCTACCCCTAGGAAGGGAAATTCTCTCCTGTAAGGGTTAATATGGGAAAACAATTTCTCCTTTCCACTGATGCTTTCCAATCCTTGTTCCACAAAAAAACCCAAATTTTCAAAAAACATTTTTCATTGGGACAAAAAAGTGAGGTGAAATCTTCTGAAGAGGAGGAAAGACAGCAAAACAAATGTCACAGGGGTGATAACCCTTCCCTATGTTTTCCAAAAAGCTTAGAAAAGATTTTTTGGCTGGAGCTAAACACGTTAAAAATGTACCCGTTCAAAATTACAAAGAGATTCTACTTAACAACAAACCTACAGTCCCTGTCTTGTTTGCACCGCCTGTATACTGCTGTTCAGAGTATATAGGGCCTTTCCTTATTTTAATTTGGGTGCGGGGTTCCCCTTAATATCCATACAGGACCCAAAGGGCCTGGTAATGGACTGGGGGGGTACCCATGCCGTTTGTCTCACTGATTTTCATCCATATTGCCATGACCCGACATGACATTAAACCCGCAAGCAGTTTTAAATGAGATTTTTTCCTTTAAAAATGACATTTGGTGCAGGGACTGTTCTAAACATGGGAAACACGCGTCACTTTACAGGCATACTATAGTCACCCCCCAGGTATGATATTTAAAGGAATATTTCACTTTTTTTTTTTTACTTTAAGCATCATTAAAATCACTGCTCCCGAAAAAACGGCCGTTTTTAAAAGTTTTTTTTGCATTGATACATGTCCCCTGGGGTAGGACCCGGGTCCCCAAACCCTTTTTAGGACAATACCATGCAAATTAGCCTTTAAAATGAGCACTTTTGATTTCGAACGTTCGAGTCCCATAGACGTCAATGGGGTTCTAACGTTCGTGCGAACTTTCGGTCCGTTCGCGGGTTCTGGTGCGAACCGAACCGGGGGGTGTTCGGCTCATCCCTAGTCCAGCTGTGCATTGTTGGGTAAGCTATTCGGCATGTTTGTAAAGTTATATTGTGAGAGCAATTTTTTGTTCTGTTTTGCTATATCCTTAGCAGTCACCATTTTAATCTTATTATATGCAAAATTCAGCACTCCATTGTGAATTGGATATCAGTTTACAGATGTCCATTCGCCAAAAGATAACCTGAACATCCATCCTTCATATTGAATAACGCCTTATATACCACACTTACCGGGTGTTTTTTATACTTGAAACATTTGAATTAAGAGATGACACTTTCTGCCTGAGAAGGGCAAATGTAAGAACCAAGAGAGTAAAGTTTATCTAAGGAAAAATAGATTGTGAGAGTTAAAGGTGAAACATTTAAAGTGCACAAATGAATGCAGAACTGTATTTATGAATATATCAGTAAATATTTTTTCTAATGCAAGCAAACATAAGTACTGCTGTACAGTAGAGCTCAGACTGGGAGAGGAAGAAACAGCACAAGTAGCCATTTGCTGCAGTGCTCATGAACTAACAAGCAACTAACAGACCTGTAAGTGTTAAAATACACTTTGGGATTTTTAGTCTTCCTCAGACTATAAAATTCCAGAATGTCCCGTCAACTAGATAGAAACTGACAACTAGAAACTGTTTGTGGTTCTGCAAAAGCCACAGTTTACAGAAATGTATATTAGGGTTATGGAATAATTATGTGCTAACAATTATGCCATGATATAAGGGGTCTCCAAACTATGGCCCTCCAGTTGTTCAGGAACTACAATTCCCATCATGCCTAGCCATGTCTGTGAATGTCAGAGTTTTACAAGGCTTCATGGGACGTGTAGTTCTACAACAGCTGGAGGGCCGTAGTTTGGAGATCCCTGAGCCTAGGTTCACACATATGGGATCTCAGACATCGCACTGTTCAGGCCTTCAACTGTTCAGATCCTCCCATGCCAGCCTGGGTGTCCTCTGCCCAAGACCTGAAGGTAATGGAGATCTCTCTCTTAGGCTTCCTTTCCTTCCTTTCCTCAGCTCCCAGCCTGCAGGCAGAGCCCTCCAGCCCTGGCGTCCCCTCCCAGGCCTCACAACAGCAACCTCAGCACTCCACCTTCCACCTGGCTCCCCTGTAGGCCAGGCACCATGATATTTAAGGGCTGACCCAACCACCCTGCCAGGGCCTCCTGCCTGGGGTTTGGCCAGATTCCCTCAAGCATGCTGATAAGGACCTCCTGGCCTCCACCCTCTAACTTCCAGAAGCTTATCCAAGCTTCTAGAACCAGGGGGAGGTACCAGAGACCTGTCCTGTAGAGCCATCCAGCCTGACCTAAAGTAGCCTGATCTAATTACAGGCTCACACAACTACAATGAATCGACAAAATAAATTTACCTTCACTAATTGGTGCTACACTATTAACCACTTGCCGATCGCCGCATGTACATATACGTCGACACAATGGCACGGACAGGCAAATGGGTGTACAGGTATGTCTCTTTAAATTTACCACCCTGTCATCGTGTGCGCGCCTCCGGCAACACGAGCGATGGCTGCCACGACCTCCATGAGTGTGATCGCGGGTCCCGCGGACTCGATGTCCGCGGGGATACCCGCGATCGCCTCACAGAGAGGAAGTACGGGGAAATGCTGATGTAAACAAGCATTTCCCCGTTCTGCCTAGTGACACTGTCACTGATCACAGCTCCCTGTAATCGGGAGCGGTGATCAGTGTCGTGTCACAGACAGCCCCTCCCCCCCACAGTTAGAACACATCCCTAGAACACACTTAACCCCTGCAGCGCCCCCTCTTGGTTAACCCCTTCACTGCCAGTCACATTTACATAGTAATCAATGCATTTTTAATCACACTGATCGCTGTATAAACGTGAATGGTCCCAAAATAGCGCCAAAAATGTCCGATGTGTCCGCCATAATGTCGCAGTCACAATAAAAATTTCTGCCGCCATCCTTACCAGAAAAAAAAAAAGATTAATAAAAATGCCATAAAACTATCCCCTATTTTGTAGACGCTAAAACTTTTGCGCAAACCCATCAATAATAATAATACTAATAAAAAACGCTTATTGCAATTTTTTTTACCAAAAATATGAAGAAGAATACGTATTGGCCTAAACTGAGAAAAAAAATGTTTTTTTATATATTTTTTGGGGATATTTATTATAGCAAAAAGTAAAAAATATTGCTTTTTTTTTCAAAATTGTCGCTCTTTTTTTGTTTATAGCGTAAAAAATAAAAACCGCAGAGGTGATCAAATACCACCAAAAGAAAGTTCTATTTATGGGAAAAAAAGGACATCAATTTTTGTTTGGGAGCCACGTCGCACGACCGCGCAATTGTCAGTTAAAGCGACGCAGTGCCGAATCGCAAAAAAAGTGCTCAGGTCTTTGGCCAGCCAAATGGTCTGGGGCTTAAGTGGTTAATGTACTGACCATGCTGACAGCTCTCCTGCCTGTACACGTTTATCAACATACTGTATAGTAAAACCATTAACAGTAGGGAGGTTGCCAGAGGGGCCTAAAATTGTTTTTTCTATAGGGCCACATGATCTATAATCATACCGCTGGTCTTATACTTATATTGGATAATGATGAAATTATAGGTATAGGTTTTAAATGCTTGACATCTAATGCCCATGGGGACACAAAGGGATGTATTTATAAAAAAAATTGCAGAGCTATTCACCCTTTGAAAATGCATATACATGTTTTCTGTGCAAATGGGAGCAACAACAAATGTTATTAGGCTCTCTTCTCACCTGGTCAAATGTTTATCATTCATACTCAATAGAGTTGGAAAAATACTGCATTATGACCACTAAATGGAGCTGATGGTCATAGGAATTACATACTTTTTTACTAGGATCGTCAGCTCCATCTAGTGGTCATAATGTTATATTTTTCTGATTCACTCTATTTTGCATGAATAAAAAAAAAAACATTTGACATGGAGAGAAAATAGCATAATAACATTATTTTTTTCCCTCCATTTGCACAGAAAAAAATGTATGTGCAGTTTTACAGGACTCTGCAATTTTTTTTATAAAAACACACCAAACAGTGATATGTAGGAAACATAAAAATCAAATGAGATCCAAGCAGTCTCATAGTATGTACTCACAGTCAAAAAAACACACACTGGACCAAGAAAACTCCAGATGAGATTGGGACGAAGCCAACAGCTAGAGGAAAATATAGCATCATGTAATTTTATGTAAATGTATACTTTATAAAACACATTTCAATAACACAGCAGCATTTAGAACAGGGGAGGAATTCACTGGAAGTATATATGGTGGTGAAAAAAAAATTTCAGGATAGGTGAAGTGGTGAGAGAGGGAAGATATAGATGGAGGGAAGAGCGAGTGATACCAGAGAATAGAACTTTTTATTTTAATTTATAAAACGTACTATTTTTCTGTTCCGTATGCATCGGGCCGCATTGCCGCAGAGATGATAATGATGATGAGAGGAATTCCAAACCCAGCTATACAAACATATGGGAATTGGGAGCGCTGTGATGTCATGTAATTCAAAGCCTGCAGGTTTCGGATTGTCATGAAGAGCAGCGAGCTCTCAAGAGACATCCAGCAGAAAGCACAGAGGAAAGAGAACTGGAGAAGACCCGCAATCACTGCACACAGGATCTGAACAATGGATTCATATAATAAAGAAGTAAATAAATAAGGGTCTATTTTTGTTGAGTGATTTTAAAGTTTCAGAAATTGTCTGAATTTCATATACAATATCAGTCTGGTGTGTTAAATCATGCCGACCTCCTGAGATCTGGAAGTTAGTGGAGATCCCTGGCGTAGTGGTGCTTGCTACGGTGATTTCCAACTTTTAGAACAGGGGTCTCCAAACTTTCTAAGCAAAGGGTCAATTTACTACCCTTCAGGCTTTAGGGGGGGCCGGACTGTGGCCAGTGGGTATATAAAATACCCCGGCATAGGTGCTCCATCATTGGTTTTAATGGGAGAAATAGTGCCCCATTGAGTGTATCAGTAGGGGGAATAGTACCCTATCATTGGCAAAGGGCCACATCTGGCTCCCAGTTTGGAGACCGCTGTTCTAGAGGGATCCCATAGGTATGGTATATGCATAGTTACATTGATCCAGGTTGGACCAATGTAAAAAATGCCATACCTAGAATTCTTCTTAAAGCTATTTTTTATGTCTATTTTGTGTTATCTAAGGGAAGGAAATACTTCAATACATTTTTCCTCAAGCTTGGCCAATTAAAAAAAAGATTGCTTCTGCTCATCATATCCTAAATATTTCATTTTTGTGTGGAATTAAATGTCAAAGTTAAAGGAAATCTATGCTGATGGAAAAATGTCAACAGCCATGTATGAGAAAGTTATGGATGGGCCATATTTGGTTTATCTCTAGGGTATCTGAAGGCACAGTTTGATATGAAGGCATTTCACAATTGCTCCTTAGAGATTGTTGTATACTACCTCAATTGTCCATGCAGTCTCCTTTATGTTGGTAGGACCATATGGAGACTGAGGAAACGCTTTAGGGAGTCCCATCGCTTTATCGAGGAAGGGGGAGATAAACATAGTGTTCTCAGACACTTAGCACAATATCATAAAAAGAGGACTGATAGCATGAGAGTCTGGGTCATTGAATCCATCCCTAGTTCCAACTCTGCGGCTGAACGTTTTCATAGGCTGTGCCAGCATGAAACCTATTGATTTACGCTTTGGATACACTTGCTCCAGTTGGCCTTAATGAGGAGATAGAAGTTAATACCATCCTGTTATTTTTATACTCTCTTCCACATATCTATCCGGGTATCAGTCAGGATATATAGATATATCGTATACATACCCTGTTTCCCCGAAAATAAGACCTAGCGTGATTGTCAGTGATGGCTGCAATATAAGCCCTACCCTGTTTCCCCAAAATAAAGCCCTACCCTGAAAATAAGACCTACAAGGACTTTAATTAGGGCTTATTTGGGGGGTAGGGCTTATATTGCAGCCATCACCGACAATCACGCTAGGTCTTATTTTCGGGGAAACAGGGTATGTTCATATATGCGTTTCCCTATGAAAATAATATTAGCATCTTCAGATATACATAGAAAAGTCTGCCTATATATACCACATGATAACCTTTTTTGTTTTTGTTTATTTAGCTGAGGACTATATTGCCCTCTGAGTATCCATTTTGGTTGGGATCCATCTCTGATCCTTTACCATATATCCTTTTCTTATATATAATATATTATATATATATATACAGTATCTCACAAAAGTGAGAACACTCCTCACATTTTTGTAAATATTTTATTATATCTTTTCATGTGACAACACTGAAGAAATTACACTTTTCTACAATGTAAATTAGTGAGTGTACAGCTTGTATAACAGTGTCAATTTTCTGTCCCCTCAAAATAACCCAACACACAGCCATTTATGTCTAAACCGCTGGCAACAAAAGTGAGTACACCCCTAAGTGTAAATGTCCATATTGGGCCCAAAGTGTCAATATTTTGTGTGGCCACCATTATTTTCCAGCACTGCCTTAACCCTCTTGGGCATGGAGTTCACACTGACACTGTTATACAAGCATCTACCAGCTCCGTGATGTCATCATGGAGGAGTGGAAGAGGACTCCAGTGGCAACCTGTGAAGCTCTGGTGAACTCCATGCCCAAGAGGGTGAAGGCAGCGCTGGAAAATAATGGTGGCCACACAAAATATTGACACTTTGGGCCCAATTTTGACATTTTCACTTAGGGGTGTACGCACTTTTGTTGCCAGTGGTTTAGACATTAATGGCTGTGTGTTGAGTTATTTTGAGGGGATAGCAAACTGACACTGTTATACAAGCTGTACACTCACTACTTTACATTGTAGCAAAGTGTCATTCAGTGTTGTCACATGAAAAGATATAATAAAATATTTATTATATTTAGGTTTTTTTGTTTCTTTGTTTTATGCGTTTTTATGTATGCATTTCCTTTATATGTGCATATTTTCCATTTATTCATACTACTATTAGCTGCTAGGTAGTCTTGCCCCCATATACATATCAATAGAGTATTATTTTAGGTTTATGCATGCAGTTTTTATACATGTGTTTTCATGTATGCATTTTTTATATATACATGTGTATTCTATATGTACTTGCTATATATTCTTCATATTAGTTTTGTTGTTTTTGCTTTAAAGTGGTGTCAGTCCGCTGAGCTCAGTAGTTTCACAGCGGCATTATATGCAGGAGATGTGATTTCGTGTTTGCCTTTTCCTTTCCTTTCTTTCCACTTTTACAATGCCTCTTTATTGCTGAGTGTTTTGTGATTGGCTGAAACCAGGATACCCACCCCCAACCCCCTCTCTTAAAGCAGTTGTATACCCCTCGTTGTGATTTTTACCTACAGGTAAGCCTATAATAAAGCTTACCTGTAGGTAAAATATATATCTCCTACGCCGTTTAGGGGACATTCACTCTGCATGCAGCCGCTGATGTCAGTGGCGCATGCTCTCTGAAGGTCCGGCGTATCATGCCTGGACTTCAGAGCTGATTGCCGGAACCGTAGGCTCCCACGCGCATGCACAGGAGTGACGTCATCACAGCTCTGACCACTCACAGTGCCGCAAACCCGGACGTAACAACGGGGGAACATGTCAGCCCCCCCAGCAGTGACTGGGCGGCACTGACCGGGCTTCGTTCCAAGGTAAGTGTTTCATAATAAGCTATTATGCCTTTGTCTTACATTTTTTTTTTGTTGTTATTTTCTTTTTGGGCATACAACCGCTTTAAATAAAGCTTGCCTGTCTATGATTTTCAATGGTTTGAGAAAGGAGCCAATAGGAGTTCTGAAAAACATTACCATAGCAACCAGCAGCCCCAGGTGTGACATCACATCCTGCCTTGTGTCCCACAGTGGCCCTCCTCACTTCCTGGAACATTGGACTTTGTTTCCTCACTGATAACACGCTGTTTGCTGTCACAAGTGGCTCTTCTGGTGGACAACCTCTATCCAATGTGGCATGGCTGCAGATAAGCGCTTTGATTTTATATTTCTGTGAGTTTGCATTTGGTTTTTTAATTGTAATAAACCCATTGATGCTGCTCTTAGCTGGCGCCCTCCTTGTGTTCTTTTTTGTCATTTCAGAGATTTGTTCCTGTCTCAGGTGATGCTGCCTACTGAAGTACAACACCCTTCCTATGGGATTTGTATGAACTCCTTATGAACATTATATGAACAATCTTTACATTTATCTAGGAGGGTAAAGGCTAACTCATGTGGTTGGTGTATGAAAATTATTTTGTGCCAAAATTTCAATTGTTGTTTGTGAAGGCACAGTTACCTTATTCCCAGTCTGATGAAGACCAAACAAAACCAGAAGCTGTCCAACGAAGAGACATCCGCACAGAGCTGTCAGGACGGAGGTATGAGCACTTCTTATAGACCGGCACAAGGTGAATGTAAGGATAGACAGACACAAGCAGACAAGGGATACACTCAGGCCAATCCGGGAGATCAGAATGAGGCCATCATCCTCCTGTAGATGAGAGGGGTGTAACATACATGGGTGGTCAACCAGAAAATGACTTTAATATTTTGCCTTTTACATACCTTCCATGCAACATTAATTTAATATGCGTCTTTTGTTCTGGACCTCATTTCACTGCATTTAAATGTATTAAAAGGCCTGCAGAGGTCTTAGAGAGGAGGTGATTGGTGTCTATTGCAGATGCAAGAGCAATGTGGTTAGTAGGTGTCTACCCAGTCATTAAAATCTAATATAATCTTAAATATGGTTTTGTGATTTCAAAAGTCATTTTGAATATATTAATTCACTTTCATTAAAATAATATCTAGTGATTCTGCCATGAATGTCCTTGTTCATGCACTTCCTATAGGGTGACAACATCTTGTCCCTGTCTGCCAATCGTGTTCCTGTGGTGTCTCCCTGTCACACAGGTTTCAGATGGAGACTACAAGCGGCTATTTTAACATATAGGATGTAGGCATAGTCCACCATGTTCACTATCAGAAAACCTGCCCTAAATAATGGCATTCAGCCATCACTGGTGTGCATGCAGATAAGAAGTGATTGCAAAGGGGCTGCAAGGAGATCAGCAGCCCTGTGACGGAACAAAAGATGAAAACTCATATTTTTTTAACCACTTGGAGATTTTAAACATAGGAAATAAGTTCTAAAACAAAGTTTCTAGGACATGTCAACTACATTCTGCTTCTCTCCCCAAACCAGCATTGCCCCTGTTTCGTCACATATAGCGACCCATCACATTTTGCTACCTGTTGGAGTGCGCATGCGTGATGCCGCTATATGCGTTCCAACACTTTTAAAACTTTACGTTTTAAAAGTGTTAAAAGTGACAAAAACACTTTTACACACTTTTTATTATTTTTTTAAACACTTTTAAAAAAGTGTTAAAAGTGACAAAAGTTTTATAAGTGTTGGAACGCATATGGCGGCGTCGCGCATGCGCACTCCAGCGGGTAGCCGAATGTGATGGGTCGCCATATGTGACGAAACACCCCCTAGCTATTGATGACAATGATCAGCTGTCAAAATAACAGCCAGGATTTGCAATCTATTATATAGCAGAAGAAGATGTCAAACTGCAGCTACTTCTTTGTAAAATAACACTTCCAGATAGTCTGCAAGTGTCACTGAGCGTTACATATTTCATTCATTCATAGATCAAAGATGTGACTTTAATAGAATTTCAAGGTTATTCTGTGATGCTAGCCAACATCCATATGTTGCATTCCTAACAAGACTGATGCTAGTTACAAAAATTCTAGTATTGTAATGTATTCTTTCGTTTCCGAGCATGTGTAGTCTTGCGTTTCAGATTTTTTTCGGATAAGTACTATACTGATTAAATGAAAATTGAACGAAAACATTTCCGTGCTTGTCCCTTCAGATAATTTTGGATGAACTGTTGTGATCGGCTCCTGAAAGCTGCGTGCTAATCAGATTATCGCACGATCGTTTCGAAAGTGGTATTTTTCACCAGATTTTCTGATCGTGTGTACTAGGCTTTACAATATATGTGAATATATGCAGATAAGCGCACTGTGCAGATAATTATATAACCAATTAATCATGATCCAGACAAGAGGATAATTGGCATGGGTGGTGACCTTACATATTGCTGGCAAAAATACAAAATACAAATATCTTATGATATTTGAATGATCAGGCCCTTTAGGAAAAGCTTTCAAAGATGCTCTTAAAATATATTTTGAAAAAAATAGCTATGTTGCAATGCCTTTGGAATTATCTACAGTGTTGTCACCATTTACACCTTTAGACTGCCTTTACGTAGTCACACAACCTCATTCTCCTATGTTCCCAGCATATATCTCTTTATAACAAGTTATGAGCAGACATTTGGCAATTATAGGTTATTATTATACTTAAATGCATTCCTAACAAATGTTAACTTTTATGTATATTTTATTTATTAGCCATCATGAGCTTATTACTGTCTTATTTAACAATATATTGTTACAGTTTCCATTACCTGGATGTCACCGGGTGCCATGAGGACAGCAAAGGTGGACAGGTGGTTGCAGACACAGAGAGTGCTGTTCACTCTGTCAGACTTCTTGGTTTCGCATCCACGGTTTGACCAAACCGACGTTTCTGTATCCCAGAACACACATTGCACAACGAAGGATGGAGGAACTGCCTATAGGGGAATGTACATTGATGAGATTTAAAATTACATTGTTTATGTTCATGTAGCAAAGTTTTTAACCTCATCCAGTCTAAGGCTTAATCGACACGGGACATTTTAACAACCTCTCCTGAACAAATTAACTTGACAGATAGTAACCCACGTTTAGAACGTACGTTTTGCCGCGTTTACATGCCGCGTTTAGCCGGGTTTGCGTTTAGACGCGTTTGAAAAAAAAAAATATATATATTTTTTCAAAATAGCCAAAAATGAAAAACGCCTATAAACGGAACGCGACTAAATGCGAGTTACTGCGTTTAGCCGCGTTTTGAAGCATTTAGCGCTTGAAATGCCTCTAAACTCAGCGTCTAAACTCATTTTTTTGCTTTCCAAAAATGGCCTCTAAACTCAACTGCCTAAAAACGACATTAAATGAACTTGTGTACATGTACACATAAGATAACATTGGATGAGTTCAGGGGTAGCTGAAAAAAGCAGCCAACTGACTCTGAACGTCCGTTTACCAGCAGCAGTGTACATGAGGCCTTATGAGGACCTCCAAGGCCAAAGATAGCTGACATCCTTCAATATGTAGTGGATTGTGAGGCATGGGTGCAAAGATGGTGAAAGTCATTGAGCGCCAGACACTCCTTGGATGTAAAAGAGGCTTTATTTTGTATTTGTGGGGGAAAGAGGGTTAGGGCCAGGGCACCCTGAAGTAGTTGTAGATTCAATTGGCAGACTCCAAGACTTCTATAGGAAGACAGCCATGCAGGGAAAGGCCCCAGCAAGGCGCCATATCTGCACATGCAGGAATGCTGTCTCCTATGGCAACAGTCTTTAACAGTTCCTAACACAAACGTAACAGTTCCTTCAGCTTCACTACAACTGCCTCTTGTAGTTCTTCAACACTGAGCTCCCAGTCTCTCACTAGACCCTCTGATTCACTGACTCTGAATCCCTTGAGCTCCTCCAATCTTTGCAGTGGTATCTCCCTCAAGCTTCACCCACGCTTACCTGCTGGGTCCCTAGCTTGGCACTCCAGATACTCCTCAAGCTTCACCCACGCTGACCGACTCGGTCCCTGGTTTGACACAACGCTTGCTCTGCAAGCTTCACCTCCGCTGATTGGGTTCCTGACTTGATCATCGCCTGAAGTTTCCAGATTCTCCACCGTGCCTGTTCGGTGAGAATACTGCTCCAGTAATTGCTTCAGTTACTCACTGTGGTCCCTGGTAAAGGTGGCTAGTCCCTTAGTGGTGACAGCTCCCCTTCTACCTCCAACCATGACAGGTTCTCCGGCCTAGCAGAACCGTCATTTTTGGTTGGATTGCAAGCCACAATCCCAACCCTGCACTGCTCTCTTACTTCTGGATAGGCCCTCACACAGCCTGGTAGCCAGATGCCTCTGGGATAGGCCCAATCTCTGGCCTAGCAGCCCGGGGCATACAACACACGTCCACCCAAACAGCCGTCCAGGTGGCACAGAACCCAGATCACCTGACTCCACCCAAATATATAGGTGCTCCCAGCAGGCCAAGGGATTCAAGAAAACCCCTGCCCATTGGCTGGGATACTCCATTTACCCATTACCTGATCCAGGGTTGCCCTTCTCATATCTAGTACCACCAAGTACCCAGCCACCTAGTGGTAGAAGAGACAAGTACAATAAGGCCAAACTTAGGGAGAAATCAATAGATCTCTATTAATCAACTAGGATAATTACTCCTGGCAAGTAAATTTGTGAGGAGCTCCCTGCCTAAACGACAGGGTGCTAGATCCATAACAGTCTGAAATAAATATCCTGTATTAAATACATTAGTGATGGCTCGGTCTACTGTATATCTAGACATATAGGCTTGCAAGGAAAACAGTCTGGGCAGCCAGTGCTTTCCAGGTGAATTCACGTGATAAAGGAAGTAGGCATCAAATCATATCTCTCTAGTAATAATGCCTCCCAAATCTTAAAGCTGAAAGTGTTTATTAACCTTTACATATACCTAGTGAAGTGACTGGCCTCAGGGGATACACAGAGATGAAACAAATCCTCTTGAATAAGTTGTATCTGTTTATCTGCAGTCTTCTCTTCTCTACTCTACAGCCTCATAAAGCACACAATTTACACAGAATCTCTGGGCTCCAGCAGGCAGAGGAGAGGAGAGCTGGGTGTAATCCGAGACCTGAGTGGACAGAAAGGACACCCCCCTCTGGACAGATCATATGCAAACATGCACAGCTGAGGTTGTCAATCACAGGCTGTGTGCTAGGGGAAAGGGGCGGGGGGTGATGGGGCCATCCCCTGGGATTCTGTGGTGTCAGGATAAACTGTCATAAGTGACTCATAGCAGAGAGGAGATAGCAGATGGGAACCATACTAGGTGCGTTGGAGTGAGCTAGTACACACTATAGAGGGATATACTTTGCTCATTTTTCATTTCATTGAACTCCATAAAATACCAATGAATTAAGTTAACTCTTTGTCCAAAGATCTTTTTGTCCAAAGATATACCCATTCAGTTTAAAATAGATGGCAGGATCACTGGGTATAAATAAAGGAAAAAAACTTTAAAAAGAAAATGGATAGCATTTAAGGACTGGTAAGTTGCAATATATTACATTTATTCCTGTGTTTAAATGCACTTTCAAGTATATCTAAAGCCAAAACTTATTTTCAGGTTTCGATACAGGAAGGAGGATTAAGAGAGGTTCACACTTCTAATTGTCCTAGTGACCTTTTCCACCAGGACAGACAGCAATGAGAATTCCAAAGTTTTACAGTTGTCATCAGACAACTCATACTTTAGAGCAGGGTTTCTCAACCAGGGTTCCATGTAACCATAGGGTCCTTAGTCCCGAGGGGTTCTGCCACAATCCACCATGGCAATGCTTTGCTTAATGGTAGCTTCAGTGCACAGACACATGGGCTTGCAGAGTACCTCTTGGCAGACTGATATCAGACCCACAGTACGCTTAAGAGCTTCGGTTACTGATGTCACCAAAGAGAACACCGGAGGATAAGAGAAGAGGTCTTCACAGAGCCAGCAGCTTGGGATGAAATGACTCCAGTCTATTACCCAAGATATGTACTAAAAACCCTTTTGGCCGTATTTGGCAACCATTCAATCTTAAAGTAGAACTATATCGAAAAATGTTCTTTCATTTTGGATAGAGCAAGGAAGGGTTATAACCATCTGGGTCCCATTGTGGAGATTTTCCTTCCCTGACTATCCCATAACCAAACAGGATGTGAATCGAAATCCCTGCAAATTAAGGTAATCCCTTGGGGACCCCCAGGTCACCAGAACTAGTGTCCCCATTGGAAGATTTCCCCTTTAATACTGTAGCTTGAAACACATGTACAGAGAGGTAACACTCAGGGACAACCCCTCCTTTTCCATTAAGGGGGGGGGGGTAAACTGTCTAATAACAATAGACACATAGGTCAGGTATATTCAAACTTCTCATCAGTAAACAGTCTTATCAGCAGGGAGGGGCTTCTGGAGAAATCCCCCCCCCCAACCACATAGACATACGTCCCATAAGATACTTTTCTCCTAAGGGAGACACAATAGAACAATGGAATACAACCACACCCCAAACGACCCAGCAAAGAGGACACAATAAAATGAGACACTATACAATATATATATGTATTTACAACATTCCAGTGTGGTTGTACAGTGAGTCAAATTAGTACAGATCAGACTGGATTTGATCCATCACCCTGTGCCCCTATTAGAGACACAGGGTGACTTAGACATAGGAGGTGCATGGGGAGCTGAACCAAGGGTTTTCCAACCTCCCCAAGGGATTCTGCCCAAAGTGACTCCCGTCACACCTCTCCCCTTTCGGCAGCAGACTAACACAGGAGGAGACCCCCATTGGGTAGGACCCCACTGTCGCCACTTTGTTACAGCGCTGTTTTTATCTTGGATTTTCACGTGAGTGTATATCCTTTCTATTTTAAATAAATTTTCCCGTAATCGGATTTACACTATGTGGCCTTTCCTTCCTTTTTTCCACAATAATATCATCATCTAATCCATGGAATGCTGTCTGGAGGGATCCATCTACTGAATACCCCGCTCCTCCTAGGACCCACGGGATCATCTACACCTTTGGGACTCTCCACACCTCCCAGGACCCGAGCGCCACTTAGAGGAATCCAGCCATCCATGAGATCACAGGCACCTGCAGCCACTTACCACCCAAGCCTTATCTGACCCAATTCGGCATATGCCCTGTCGGGTCCACCTCATCTGGTAAGCCTTCCCTTCTCTCGGTGGTAGTGAGCTTATTTTCATTGGAATTACCTATCTGCATTATATCTACACAAGGACTAACCATTATTATCTTTTTGTTATAATAATCATACCAGGACTACCCACTTATGTACAGTTTTTTAGAGGTGATTCCCTTCACCACATACCTACTCATTTATGATATTGTTTAGCGCTACACTTTTTTGTTGTTTTCCATATATACTTTGTTGGTTGTGTTAGCCGCTTTTTGTCTCTTTTGTGAGCAGCGCAGAATTATTTTGCACATATTAACACAGGAGGAGATCCCAGACGGGTTGACTCCGAAGTTAGTCAGTAGTTCCAGTCCCCCAATGCCGGTATCCACACAGTACCCCAAATACATTGTCCCAAACATAGCATTACTCACCCAACCAACCTCTGCCTCTACCCGCCACTGGGGTGAAGTGCGGACTGGCCCTTCTTCCTGAAATCCTTTCAGCCCCTGCAGAAAAGACAGGGTGGCTGGGCTCACTTCATCATGCTGTTGGGGATCTGGGCCGACTGCCCAGCATCCCTGGGGTATACGACCCTGTTGCCAGCCCTTCTGCTGGGTTGCTGGCATCATTCTGGGGTGCCATCTGCTGCTGGGAAGGGAAGCTGGCTACTTCACCTCCCTTACTCTCATCTGGCTGCTGGGACAACATGTCCCTGGTACTGTCTCCCAGGTGCATGGATCCTTGCTGGGGAGGAAAGACCACCACCTTCTCACCCTTGGCCTCTGGAACTGCCACAAGTGCAGGGCAGAGGTCTTGGACCCTCTGTCCAGTTGTCAGCGGCGCTTCAGCTTCAGAAGTTTTTGGTGACTCCACAGTTGCTGCCTCTTCTCTCCGGGAGGCTGAAGCTGCTGTTGGTGCTGGGCAGAGGTTAGCAGAGCTCTGTCCTGTTGGTAGCACTTCTGCTTTGGAGACGCAATCTCCGGAGTTTCCACTGCCGATTCTCTGGCATGCTGCTGAACATGTTCTAGCAGTTTCCTCTATGCCCTTTCCAGATACTGTTCCTTACTTAGCAAATAGTCCAGATCAGGTTTAAGTACTGAGACCCCTGCAAGACTGAGCATAACCCTATATTCTAGCAGGTCCTCAAGGGTAGGTTCCCCTTCATCGCCAAACACAAAACGATCTGTAAGGCTCTTCAACAGCAATCCAGGGCCGCCAAAGTCATATCCCTCCGGAGAGCATTCTGTTGTCTCCCCTAAATATCCCTGCTCTGCATGCCATTTTAGAGCCTGATACCGATTGTCCAGCTCTATCTCCTGCTGGACCACCCTGTCCAACTCAGTCACCTATTGCTCCTGGGGCCACTCTCCAAGGAATGCCATACACAACACCCGCTGGTCACTGGCCCGTTGCTCTGGGGTTGGAAAGCACTTGCCCTGTTGCATACCAGCGACTTGGAGGGCTCCAATACAGAGTCCTACCCAAATCTGCTGCCTGAGCTCCAGGTATTCATCCTCAGACACAGTCCTGGAGTATGATGAAACGACGATCCGCAGCAGCCCCGGGAACTCTGATGCCAGATCCATATCTCTATTGGGATACCCGAAGTCTGCTATCCCGGTCTTGGATCCCAGTGAAGGTTTGGATGTCCCAGACTTCAGGAAGCATCCCACTGCTTGCCACCAATGTAACAAAACGTCCGACACTCTGCTTGAGTGCTTTCATCATATACCGCTTCCTCCCAGTCTGAATATAGATATCAGATATTGCAAACCGCTGACAACCAATAACAAAGCAGTACTCGTTTGGTTGCTCAACGTGAACTGATTATTGAAACACATGTACAGAGAGGTAACATTCAGAGACAACCCCTCCCCCTCCCTTTGAAGGGTAAACTGTCCAATAACGATAGACACACATGTCAGGTGTATTCAAACTTCTCATCAGTAAACAATTTTATCAGCAGGGAGGGGCTGCTAGAGGAATTCCCCCCCTTCATATAGACATACATCCCATAATATACTTTTCTCCCAAGGCAGACAGACACAATAGAACAATGGAATACAGCCATACCCCAAACGACCCAGCAAAGAGTACACAACAAAATGAGACAATGGGAGTTTTTTACGAAAGGCAAATCCACTTTGCACCACAAGTGCAAAGTACAACTGCAAAGTGCACTTGAAATTGCACTGAAAGTGTACTTGGAATGCAGTCGCTGTAAATCTGAGGGGTAGATCTGAAATGAGTGGAAGCTCTGCTGATTTTATCATCCAATCATGTGCAAGCTAAAATGCTGTTTTTTATTTTCCTTGCATGTCCCCCTCAGATCTACAGCAACTGCACTTCCAAGTGCACTTTCAGTGCAATTTCAAGTGCACTTTGCACTTGTAGTTTGCACTTGTAGCGCAAAGTGGAGTTGCCTTTGGTAAATAACCCCCAATGTACAATATATATATATATATATATATATATATATATATATATATATATATATATATATACACAACATTCAAGTGTGGTTGTACAATGAGTACGATTAGTACAGATCAGACTGAATTTTTCGGTCACCCTGTGCCCCTATAAGAGACACATAGTGACACAGGGTGATTCTGGGTTCCACGGGCCCCCTGCCCAAAGTGACTCCCGTCACAAATAATTTTCTGGGGACAACACAAAATTAAGTATTTTCTTTTACTTTCACTTTCAATGATAATAGTAAACAGGACAAATAGAGAGGATGAATCACCATCATGGGGGCACAGAAAGCAATAAAAGCTGACAGGTATTCCAATCCTTCTCCTCTCTATCCAAAACTAAAAAAAAGTTTTCCCTTTAGTTATATTTTAAAGTGACTGAAGCTTATTTATTTTATTAACCACTTGCTTACAGGGCACTTAAACCCCCCTCCTATCCAGACCAATTTTCAGCTTTCAGCGCTGACGCACTTTGAATGACAATTGCACGGTCATGCAACACTGTACCCAAATGGAATTTTTATCATTTTTTCCCTACAAATAGAGCTTTCTTTTGGTGGTATTTTATCACCCCTATGGTTTTTATTTTTTGTTAAAAAAATTTAAAAAGTCAGAATTTAAAAAAAAAAAAAAAATTTTATATTTTGTTATAAAATTTTAAAAAGGGTAATTTTTCTCCTTCATTGATGTACGCTGATGAGGCGGCACCAATGGGCACTGTTAGGTGGCAGTGATGGGCACTGATGGGTGGCAGTAATGGGCACTGATCTGGTATATTGATCTGCAACACTGCTAGGTGGCACTGATTGGCACCACTGGTGGGCATTGTTAGGTGGCAATGGTGGGCATTGATAGGTGGCACTTGTAGGCATTGATAGGTGGCACTCATGGGCATTGATACATGGCACTGTGGGCACTGTGATGTGGCAATGCCAGGTGGCACTGGCAGGGGGTACTGGTGGCACAATTGAGGCATTATTGCCTCCTCCTCTTCGGGACCGATGTCCCTTGCTGGTGAGCCGGTGATCGGCTTTTTTTTCTCCTCGCACTGTCAGCGCGAGGAGAAAAAAAAACGATCACAGAGCTTTTGTTTTGATCATGTGATCAGCTGTCATTGGCTGACAGCTGATCACATGGTAAGGGGCCGGGACTGGCCCCTTACTTGGATCGGTGATCACCCGAGTCTCAGTGACTCGGTGATCACAGCACGCTCCACGCGCGCCCTGCAGGGCGCGCGCGGGGCGCATGCACAGGGGAGGCCGTCATATGATGGCCTCCCGGGAATTCAGGTCTGGGCTGTAGCCATCATTCGGCTATAGCGCGGATATCAAGCGGTTAAAATGCAGTGCTACTCCACAGGAGCTGCTGGTAATTGGCCTATTTCCCCCACTCACAGCATGCACAGCCAGGCACACAACATTTTCGGTATTCTTCCACTGGCTAGGAGTTTATTTTTTAGATTTTTTTATTGAACAGGAACTTGGATAGGGATGGGAGAACCTGAAATGTAGAACCTGAGGACTGCTAGGATTCTGGCTGCTTGGAACAAATTGCAAGCTGTATTGCACAACTTTAGGCTGCACTGTACTTTTTCCCTGTTATATAGTACATCTCCTGGCTGTCTTGCACTGCCCCTGGCAACAACAAGCACTTTTACAGTATGACACGCTCCTGGATGTCTTGCACAACACCTTGCTGCAACAAGCACTGGCTTGTAAGATGAAAACCCCTGAAAACCCCTGATGAAGTCACGTGACCGTGATGTAACGCGTAGGGCGTGAGTGGAGGCATACTGGAAGTGGCGCAATTGTGGAATCAGCTCGGAGCTTGTGGATATACCCTGTTACTCGGCTTTTTAATGTGAGTGCACTGTATGATGTTATGATTTTAATAAATTCATTTTAGGTTACTACACTTCGAGATCACTCTTCTTCCTTTATATATACCCCTTTGAGAGGACATTAGAGGGAACCCCCTGGGAGAAAGCAGATACACAACATATGTGAGAGCAGATCATCGGAAACAACTATAGAGGAGCCCAAGAGGTGACTACACGCCAGTACACTGTCCAAGGAATCATAGGCTATGCTGATTTAATACTTACCTGAGGTGAGAGGCTAGAGAGCACAGAGGTGATGTGGAAGCAAGATTGTCACCTATATTATGAATAATCACCACTAAGGGTGTAGGGATATTGTGCACTACCTCACAAAAAGGACTTTTTATATAAGGACTTGTATCGATGGACATGCACCATTATATTGTTGTTTAGATTTGTGTGTTAGGTGTCCAGCCTTGAGGCACAAGTTATTATTTATGCACTAAAATCACTTTTATTACATGTTTTGGATCATTATTTATATTGCATGTTTATACACCTATTTTCTATTGCTGCTGATTTAACACAGTGTGAAGAGTGTGGCGATCGCTGGATGACTAGAGGCATCACAGAGTGATTGCTTTTAGCCTTGAGGTTACACCGAGTAACGTTCAATTGGTTTATGCACTGAAGTCACTTTATATTTATATTTATTTTGATGGTTATTAGGAGTGATTAACTAGGTTTACCTACCACAAGAGTTCACATCACATATTGGTTGGATTGAGTTAACTGTCAGCGCCTCACTACTCTCTAACAATTTATTTATGAATAGTCAAGGATAAGCTATTTAAGTGAAGGCGGCAGGCTTGCTATACATTTTTTACCCCACACACAGAGTGGTGGCACGAAAGTAACACATAACAAATATCAGTTATGCTTGTCTGCCTCCTCCCTTCCCCTCTTTAAATTTTGGCACCTTACATTTTTTTGGGGGGAGCGGGTACCAGGTTTTGAAAACCTGCTCTCAATATGGCGATTCGAGCGGAAGTTCGCCCTACCTTCCCATACAGCCTTCTGGGACATGTCACAGGTCCCAGAAGTCGGTGGAACCATTCACAAAGTGCAGCACAATTTTAGTAAATATAAACGGCTCAATACCTTTTCTCATCAGCAGTTTATAGCAATCTTGTTATTTTTATCAGTTCCTGGTTGTAGGAGGAGTTTTCATACCACACTAGCTGTCCTATGAGGTTGCAGGGCTCCTGACCCTCTGTCTGGACATGTCTGGACAGTGCTGATTGGCCCTGTGCTGATCACATGCATCTCCCCAGAAAAAAAAAACCTCTCTAGCAATACACACCAAACTGAGCATGTGCAGCCTGACTCCAAAGGCTCTGTCTTATCCAGACTTGTCCAGGGGGACAGTGAAGAGAGCAGTGTATCTGTGCATACGGGATCAAGCAGCCTTTTAACACATTGCATTCCACAGTGAGTATAACAAGCATGCTTTACTGCATATACAGACTGATTTTACTGTTGCGGGTTTAGTAACACTTTAAGTGGCCCTCGCTCTCCAAAAGGTTGGGCACCCCTGCTTTAGAACCACTATAACTTTCCTGTAGAATGCCTGTTTTTTTTTTTTTTTCTTCTGTATATTCATTTTCAACTGTGAAATGTTTTGACATATCGAATTCAGTTTAATGTCAGCAGAAAACATAATTCTCTTTTCACAGCATATTTCTTACAGCTTGATTTCTACTTTAGTACAAAAACTGACAGCATAAGTATTTCTCGGGATTAAAAGGGTAATAAAAAAAACACTGTTTGCAATAAATAATAAAATGTTTCTGCTGGTAGAACACAACTACCATGCAATCAATTTTATTTTGAGTATTCATTTGAATTGACGGCGCTATATAAGTACCTGAAATAAATAAAATAAATAAATAAAACCAGCTTTCTGCTTGAAAGAGTTGTGATGAAGAATATGTAAAATGACTGTCATTTACACGTGGCCATCAAATCTACTCTTGTTTTTAGGTTTATGTTTGAAAAGCCTCTCAGTGACAGGTTGTCTGTAGCCATTAATCTGGGACTCCTGGAATTCATACAGATTTCAGGGTAGAGACAAGACAAGGCAACATGAAAAGTGTTTTTATTGGATTGAGTCTATGCTAGACTGCCTTTGAGTTCGATGGTTGCTTTTGGTACTTGTGTACAAGAAAAAGGGAAAATAACAGAACACACACTAAATACTAATGCAGAATAAGTTTATCACTGAACAACAATGGAAAGTTAGTTTTTTGCACTGAGCACAATTACAAAGGGGTACAATGTATTATGTATTATTTTATTTATTGCTAAACTACTAGGGTTGCCACGGTCCAGGTTACGAATTGTGTGTCTGGGTTTCATACCACCTGAAACCCGGACACAATATTCAGAAAGGACTGAGGCTTCCCAAGTAACCAAGTACCACAACCGCTGAGAGCATAGGTGTGCACACAGGCCCCACCCCCATACATGGACAGGAGAGAAGAGAGGGCTTGATCTGCTCCTCCTCGTCCCGTCCCTATCCCTCTGTCTGCCCACCCACACTCCAATCTCTGGCGTGCTGTGCCTCAGGAAAGGGATGTGTGAGCTGGAAGTTTGCTGGTCAGCAACTGGCAAATACATTGTGGATGAAAGGTGTCGATGCCTGAGCCTCCATCCTCAGGTGAGTGAGCTCACCATCCAATGTCTGTCACTGAAATCTCCGCCCTCCCTCCCTTTTCTCTCCTGCCTCTAAGTGAGTGAGTACACTAAGGTAAGGGGGACTCAGATGTAAGGGGTGCCGTTGTAGACTCTGATGTAAGGGGGGCTTTGGGAACCCTAATTTAAGGGGGAACGCTGGGAACTCTGATGTAAGTGAGAGGTTTGGTGAGCAGAAACCCCCTTACATCAGTGTTTCCCTTTACAGTCCACAGCGTCCCCCCTTAAAAATAATATTTTTCCATGTACGGCTAAAGTGTTCAGCTTGAAGAAAAGGTGGCAACCCTAATACCTACATATATATATATTATATATATATTATATCTGCAGTGCACTGTTCACACTTACGTTCCACCTCCCCTCTTCCTTCACCGCTGTCTTTAATTACATGAGGATCTGGGACTTAGAGATTTAAAAAATTAACTCAGGGAACCCCTGAAATTATTTTTTGAAGATTTCCTCCAGGCATAAAAGGTTGGGAGGTATATTCACTCACTTCCTCTTGTGTATTCAGGGCAGATTCCTATTTGCACACATAGCAAAAAAGAAAAAAACTGATGGGATTGTAACCACTCCCTACTTTAGACATGCTATAATAGTTACAGATTGTTAAGGACCAAATCTTTAAAGCTTAACAGTAAATGATATGTTGTGCTAACTCTAAGCAAGTACCTGCAGTGACTGCAATCCTAGTGCTTATTTTACAGTACATCTGCATTGAAAATGGGAAGCACCGCCTCCATGGATACAATATGCCCACCCCTCATTGCCAGTAGCAAATTACTCTTCCCTGTAAATGCTGAGCCCCAGGGACTCTACTCAGGTAGCCCTGATGCCCTCCCCTTTCTCCCTTACTTCCCAATATCCACTTTCTTTACTCTCTTCTTCGGCTATTCTTCTTTCCACCTATTAAATCTTAAACCTTTCTCTAATGTTATATAAAGGCAAAATCCTCCATTGACTTGACCCTTCCTCTTCTTCTAAATGGATTATGTCCCCTATTGGACCCAATTTCACACTCTGACCAGTTTCCTATCAGTTGCCACATCCCTTTCTCAATCACTGTAGGCCACTACTGTCATGTTGTTTCTTTGGCCTATGGATCAGTAAGCCTCTGCTAGGCTTGAATGTGGCCCCGAGTTACTAATTATTGCAGTCTGGGCAACTAATTGTGCATTGGCATTAAAGCGGAGTTCCACCCTAAAGTGGAACTTCCGCTCATCGGATTCCTCCCCCCCTCCGGTGTCACAATTGGCACCTTTCAGGGGGGAGGGGGGTGCAGATACCTGTATAATACAGGTATCTGCACCCACTTCCGGGTACAGCTAGCCGCAGCTAGCCGCAGACTCCCCGCCCACCCCCGTTGTGTTGTGGGAAATACACAGTTCCCACAACACAACGGGGACCAGTGAAGACGCGCAACGCGACTCGCGCATGCGCAGTAGGGAACCGGGCAGTGAAGCGGTAACGCTTCGCTTCCTGATTCCCTCAGTGTGAATGGCGGCGGCAGCACCCGAGGATCGAGGGACGGCTCGGTCTCGGGTGCCGACATCGCTGGACCCCGGGACAGGTAAGTGTCCTTATTTTAAAAGTCAGCAGCTGCAGTATTTGCAGCTGCTGACATCTAATTTTTTTTTTTTTGGTGAAACACCACTTTAACTTCCAAACACTCCAAGACAATGAAAAGTCCATCAGCTTTGTTTTTTTTTTTTATTTTATTGAAGGATTAGAACTTGAATGGGGTTAAGTAATTCATGGGATGCCCAGAAAAGATTCTTGCATGACTTGGGACAATTTAGACACTCTTCTTCTGCTCAACACTTGCTGCAGACTATCTCTCCTTCTCCCTCCAGCACAGTTCTTCAGGCGCAGCAACCAATGGTTAGACCTGACACCAGGCCTTAGCAGGGTGCCTTATTACAGGCAGGGACCACGGGCCCCTATGGTGTAGCAAAGAAAGTTCTGGTGCTAGCTACTCTCTTTGGTGGACTACTAATCCCAGTCAGCCCTTTCCAGACCCTGACAGCCCTCCTGGCTGCAGTGGCCCGACTTCACTGCCAGTAACATCACAGTCTCTCCCCCTGGCTCTACATCCATGTTAGACTGCACACTCCCAGTCCGCTCCGGCATGCCTCTCCCAGCTCTCATGACTGTGCCTGTCACTCACCAACACCTAGTGGATCCCTCCTGGAGACTTGCCCGGCAGTATTCCCTGCTGTCCTCTCTTGCTCCTGTTCAGGACACCCTTGGGTTGTATGGGGTTCCCGTTCAGCTTTAAGCCCCTGGCCCAAGGTCACCCCCCCCAGAGTCAGGGGCTTCCTCCATGGCCCCGACAGCCTAATACTACATCTCCAGTTCTTCCACCCAAACAACTCCTCCCCAGCTGGGCTGACTCTCAGTATTGCCCCTTGCCAATCCAAGTTGGGGATTGGTCAGGGCTCCTTAGAACACCCCAGACAGCTCCATCCTTCTTCCCCACCGTCCTTCTAGAAGCCTCTAGAAGCAGAAGGTAGGTAACTGAAAGGTGAGACTAACTGTGGGTCACCAGCCTACTCTAGGCTACTCCCAACCCCACGGTTAAAAACAAACAGGCCTAGCTTGTAGCTAGGCCTGCCTAAATTTCCCTGTACTAGAGAAAAATCTACCTCTAGCACCTACCTAAGGTAGAGGGTGCAACAGTTATATCTGCATACTTTTCTCTGTATGGTTGTCTATATTCTGAACACATTCAGCTCAATGGCTAAGTGGTTAGAACTTCTGCCTGGCAGCTCTAAGATTGTCAGTTTGAATCCCAACCACGTGACTACCTGCCTGGGGTTTGCATGTTCTCCTTGTGCCTATGTGAGTTTCTTCACGCACGCATCACCTCCTGGGTTCGGACAACTCTGTCTTTGTTGGCTGTCATTTGCTATTTTTGGAATAAAATCGTTTGAACGTTCCTGTGGTGTGCAGCCGTTCTTTTCTTCCCATTGATCATCGGTGGTGGGCCGTGGCTTGCACCCAGCGCATTCGGATTGTAGTGATTGCTTGCCTGGAGCGGCGTCTTCCTTATTTGAATCTACTGGCAAAACTGCACCAAAAATGTTTCTAGGACATACATCTTATCTCCAAGGAAGCTAGAGCAATACATGTCTGTACAACTGGCTGGCTGCTGGGAGAAGGGGTACTTTGGGCAGACTCAAGGATATCTAGGTTTATGTGAATCATCCTGACCCAGGTCAAATCTTTCTATAATGGCCAATATGCATACAGTGTGCAGATATCAAACTCACAGTTTTACTTGTACTGACCTTTAGCTGATTGAGGTAGAAGGCCACTGGAGGGTCCAAGTTTTCTGTATTGGGATTGGTGATGGCTCCACTTATTATGGGGGAATTGATCTCCTTTGTATTTTCATGGTCACTTTCTCCTATTTTCCCAAGTCCTTTATAGGTGATTAGGATTGCTCCATCTCAATAAAAAATAAGTACATGCAGTAAAGACAGGGAACTACAGTCTGTAGACTATGACAGCCACTACCAGGCCATGCCTATATAAAGCTGCACTCACCAGTATTTCCAGGCACATGTGTGCATGGCACCCTCATGGTGTTCTCCACAACAGTCAGAATTATAGAAGGGGCTCCTTTACCACACAGATCCCTGGAAACCTTCATCTGAACCTCTGCAGCAGAGAAAACGGATAATAAAAGAGATTGTATACTCAAAAAAAACTGGCAATACATAAACGGTGCTAGGTGCTACATTACATAACTGGCCAAGCAGGCAATATTTTAGCTAGGTACATATTATTTTGACAAATGAGCTCTCACCAGCTTCGATCGTAGAGGTAAAAATACTTTAAAGTGGTTGCAAACCCCTACATATACCCAGTGAAGTGACTAGCCTCAGGTGATACGCAGAGATAAAACAAATTCTCCTACATACGTTGTACCTGTTTATCTGTCTTCTCTTCTCTACAGCTGATCAAAGTGCAGAATTTTACAGCTTATCTGAGCTTTCAGAAAGCAGGGGGCAACTCTGCAGAGCTCAGTGAGAGCTGTTTGGAGACAAGGGACACCCCCCCCACTTCCCTCCTTCACACAGCACATGATCAGAGCTGGGGCTGTCAATCATAGGCTGTGTGCTGGAGTTCGCTCTCCTGTCACCTTTTTATCTCTTGGTGTCGGGAAAGCTTGTCAGAAGTGACTCATACAGACAGCAAAGGAACGAAGTGGCAGACAGAAATAACACTTTGTGCTCTAGATTGAGACAGAGTTTCTCAACCAGGGTTCCTCCAGAGGTTGCTAGGGGTTCCTTGAGCAATGAGCAATTTTTTGACTTACAGATAAGTTCCCACTGACACCATTGATCTTTTTCACTATCTGTAAGTGGGTAATTCTTCCCAATGACTACAAGAGTAAGGAGCATTCTTCCCACTGACCATCACACTAGTGTATCATGAGTTGTAGATATAGTCATTTTTAGCAGGGGTTCCCTGAGACTGGAAAGTTTTTTCAAGGGTTCCTCTGTGTTGAAAAGGTTGAGAAAGGCTGCTATAAAGGGATTTGCTTGGTTCATATTTCGTGTCTGAGGTTTACAACCACTTTAAGCTGACCGTGGAGCTGGCAGGTATAGGATATGGAGCTGACTGACCATAGGCAAGTGGGAAAGGCAGAACAGGAGCTGATTGAGGACCACTAGTCAAGAAATAGACAGGAGTCTATTTAGACAATAGTCAAGGCAAAGTGGCATCTGAGCATGTATTTGGGAGGGTGGGGGAGGAGGCAGAATAGTAACTGGTTGTGCACCCGGGAGGCAATATTTAGGCAGAGTAATGCCCCGTACACACGGTCGGACTTTGTTCGGACATTCCGACAACAAAATCCTAGGATTTTTTCCAACGGATGTTGGCTCAAAGTTGTCTTGCATACACACGGTCACACAAAGTTGTCAGAAAATCCGCTCGTTCTAAACGCGGTGACGTAAAACACGTAAGTCGGGACTATAAACGGGGCAGTGGCCAATAGCTTTCATCTCTTTATTTATTTTGAGCATGCGTGGCACTTTGTCCGTCGGATTTGTGTACACACGATCGGAATTTCCGACAACGGATTTTGTTGTCGTAAAATTTTATAGCCTGCTCTCAAACTTTGTGTGTCGGAAAATCTGATGGAAAATGTGTGATGGAGCCTACACACGGTCGGAATTTCCGACAACAAGGTCCTATCACACATTTTCCGTCGGAAAATCCGACCGTGTGTACAGGGCATATGAGTTGATCATGATGAGGGTGGAAGGCAGAGAGGAGTAACAGCTTTACATGGAACATTATGAGAGGCAGAAAAAGGGGAACAAAGATACAGTGAAAGAAGACAGAAATCAGAGGATCATGGATGGGAGAACAGAGGAGAGCTAGAGGTTGAGTTGACCATGAATATGGGGAAGAAAAAGCAAGGCCGCATAGAGAAAAAGATCATGCATTGGAGGAAGATAGAGAACAAAGTGAGATATACTAGTGTTTGTTCCATTGGGAGTGGAAACACTGGTCATAGAATGGAGTGGGTGGGACTTAGTGGACAGGGCTAACCATCTGCAGGACATATTTATGAAAATACAAATGAAATTGAATATATTCTTGGGAGCTTGTCTCCAAATTGGCAGCCTGGGACCCGTGATGACAGTGTCCAAAAACAATATGCTACAGAAAGGATTGCATTGTGGAGAACAAGGGGCTCAGAATACCAGATGCACTGGAACACAAAAACAATGACAGGAAAACAGCCAGAGGACTGCCTGAAGGGAGGGAGAGGAGTCATTCCTCTGGCTCCTTCACTTGTGAGTGTAAACTTCAGGTTATGCTACTGAGCCCTGTAAACAAATGACATCTTTAAGAGAACAGATAAGTAGAGCTTTGACACCTGAAAAGGAGGCAAAAGTTCCACCTCCTAGATGAATATGAAAATACATCATTTTCATATGAAATATTTTTATTAACACTAAAGAAAAAAAAATATTTTAGCCCTGACCAGAACAAAAACATGTACGCAAACCTACTAAATAATCCCCTTAATGTTAAATAGAGATTTTAAAACATTCTTTACACAATGGATTATTATTACAACCTAAAATTTTCACACTCAATTCCAAAAAATGTTATGAAATGACAATGAAAAATGTAAACTTGATTCTTTCAGTTCATCTCCAACTAGTAATTCAAAGCTTGGAAGTAATTCTACCTGCCCACTTACCTAGCTCTGGCGTGCTGATGTTATGGTTCTGTAGATCTTTAGAGAACTTTTCCAACAGTGAGTTCTGAACACTATTGACTATGGAAGTGACAGCTAAACGTTGCTCTGAGGTGCTCAAGTTGGTTAAGGCAACATGATTGAGAACATTATTTAATTCCCGGACCACTTGCTATAAAAATAAAAGACAAAATATGAAAGACATTCAGAATAAGTACTTTTTTTCCATCACCTGGACACCCCCCAGAAGAGAAGACCAAAAGATACTAAAAGTCCTGGATGGATAATGTCACCTTATATAAAATATATTTTCTCATTTTATTTATTTGTTAAAATTTACTCCTGAAGCATGAGATGAGCACAGAACCACTCACTTAGCTCGGAGACATAAATACAACTAAAGCCATAATTTTACTTAGCACTGCATCTTAGCTCTGTCCTGTCCACACGTGTCCTCATTAGTGACCTTTAAAGTGAGACCACAGCTTCAAGCCCATGCCTGATCAACAAGTTTTGTCTATTTGCTCATGCCCTGGACAGAGGTCTGTCTTGAATTCTGTCTGGCTTGCCTTCAGTCATTTCCTGTATATTGTTTGGACTGTGTTTACACTCAGATAGTCTGAGCTATTTCTAATCATCAGTCTTTTACATATGCTCTTGTGTATTTCCAGTCCATTTACCATCTAGAACATTGACAATTGTTTGTCCACACCTGGCCTGGCCATCAACTGCCACTCTCTTTCATTTTCTCTGAACATCAGTCTAAGGACTTACAATGCTCTGCCATCTGTCCTGCCTGTTGTTTTCTGTTGCCCCTGGCAACACAGAGGTCCTAACAAACTCCATTATAAGTGATCGATCTCTGCTAAGTGCCTTAAATGTTCATACAACCAGTAATGAAAATCTCTTCTTGAAGAATTATTGAAGCCACATGCCCATTCTGGACCTAGGATATAGGGTACTCCACAATGACACAGGAATTAGTCTGAACCAGGGCTTTTTTCAGGGGGAACTTGGTGGAACTCAGTTCCACCACCTCTGGCTCAGACCCTTTGGTGCCTTTTCACCACAATCACTTGTAAACACAGAAGTCTGGTTTCTGTGTTTACAAGTGACAGCTCTGCACTCTGTATGTAATGCAATCCTGGTATTTAATGCCCCTTTAAGACCCTCCTACTGTTTTCGTGAAATTTGACTGAACACACTCACTATTTGATGTGATTTGGAGGGTGTGTGTAGGGGGAGGGGTTTTGTGGGGCCGTGGTTAAGTTCCAGCACTTATTGTTTGAGAAAAAAAGCCCTGGTCTGAACAATTATGAAAGTTAGAAAATAATAATGTTTAAGCTGCAATTCAATTTTAAAGTAAATCTGTCTTGAGGAAAATACAGGGGCTGCTTTTGCTGTTCTCTTTCTGAAAATGCAAGTAACCTGCTTGACCTGCTAAAGTTAATACTTTGAGACCCTGATCAGCTGAGTAAGTTTACGGAAAAGTCAGTAAGAAAAGTCCTATATTGAAATACTTGTTTCCAGTAAGCAATTAAAAGTACTGAAGCAAAAGCATCTAGTAAGCATTTTCAGACGGAGAGACCCTGTTTTTCTTTCCTCGCAGGTTTAATACTTTAGTGACTATGGGATATGTGCAGCTACATAACAAAACGATCAAAACATCTTTTGTTACCTCCACGGAAATGTTTGTCTTTGTGGTTTGACAAGATTGTTCCTGAATGCGAGCATTCTCCCTCAACAAAGAGCAAAATGCATCCTGTAGTAAAAGAGACAATATGGCATTTACATTGATGCACAGTAAAACGTTTTCAGTCTACTTGCGGAAAGAAATTATCATTGGCTCTTATGGCCATTTTTGTGCTGTATTTTTCAGTTAAATTCCATCCCAGGGCAAATTTTCTGCACATCCATTCCACTTCCAATTATTCACAATTAAAAAAAAAGGACACTTTTTACTCACCCAGATATGTCATCATGTGACACCCTCAGTCCTCCAGGAGCAAAGACTGAAGATTCACCAGTGGATCAAAGCCACCACCAACTGGTCTTTTCATCATGCTGCCGCTGGAGTCTCCAGGACCTTGTGAGAACCCTGCAGTTGGACCCAACTGGAAGTGACCACGTCACAAAGCAATGATGTGGGCAACCAAAGAAGACTTGGTACAGAGCCTATCACATGACCATAAATTCAGTTAAGTATTTGGGCCATTTAGATTGTGGGGTTTTTAATTAATGGGGCACGTTTGGTGGGAAACATCCCTGGCCAAAATTTTGCTTTATTTAGATTCTTTAGACATAGTCATCAGAGTGGTAGACATAGTCATCAGAGGGTTCCTGTACATGACCTTGTAAATACCTCACTGATGGACCCAAGTGGGAGTGTCCATGTCACTAAGCAGCGACTTGGGCACCAGCAGAAAACAGAAGACTTGTGACGAGACCTGTCACATGACCATGATTTCAGGTGAGTATTTACGCCATTTCAGTTTTTTTCTTTAAATCAATGGAGCTATTAGCTAGAGCAGCAGTCCCAAATTTTTCTAAACAAAGGGTCAGTTTACTGTCCTTCAAACTTTAGGGGGCTGGACTGTGAAAAGTGGAATTAGAAAATGCCTCAGCATCAGTGGGAGTAAACAATGTCCCATCATCAGTATTAGTGGGAGTGAAAGTACTCTATTGTTGGCATCAGTGGGAAGAATAATGCTTCATTGTTAGTGTCAGTGCAAAGAAAATGCCCCACTGCTTATGTAGTGCACCCCCGAAGAAGTCGCAAGTAGAATGGAATCCCCCACCCTGCACAGAAAGGCACACCACGTCTTCACAAGTAAACTGCAGTCAGGAAACAGTCCAGTGCTTTGTTTTATTGAGGGGAAAAAAACTTGGATGGGGATAGGGGTATTATGGGATGCCCACTTGCAGAACTCTTCAGGGACAACTTCTGTATACAGTCTATATACACACTCCTCAGCTTCCTCCAGCGCATCACTTGCTTGCAGCACAAAAATCAGAGGACCAGCTGGAACACTTAGATGATCTGACAAAAAGGGCTCAGTCAGATAAAGCAAAGGCCCATTACAGGCAGGGACCGTGGGCCCCCTTGGTTGTGTAGCAAAGTCTTAATGTCCAGCAGTCCTTCTGTGGCTACTGATCCCAGCATCACCTCTTCAGGCACTGCCAACCCACCTGGCTGCAGCTGCCTCTTTCACTAGCCCTCCTGGCTAATCTCCTACAGTCCTCCCAGACTGACTCTGCAACCATCTCAGACTGCACTCCCCAGTCCTCTCAGGCTGTCTCACTTACCAGTGACCCAGCTGTCTTCTCCCTGGAGATCTCCCAGACATGCTCACTGGCTCCTACTGTCCTCGCACCTGCTTCCATGCATCCAGGAAGGATTCCTCTGTGTGTTGTAGAGGGTCCCTTCAGCACCCGAGCCCATAACCTGAGGTCACTCCGCCTCAGACTGGGAGGCTACCCTCAAGGGTCTCCGACAGCCTCCTTAGCACTCCACCTCCAGCTTCCACCCAAACTCTCCTCCCTGCTGGGCTGACCCTGAGTAATTATGAGGTGGCCTGCCCCCTGCCAATACATCTGTTGGAGATTAGTCAATGCCCTCATGAACACTCCAGGCAGTTCCTCCTAACCTCCCTCCCATTCTTCTGGAAATTTCTCACAAGTTCCAGAAGTGGGGGGCGGGGGGGTACTATAGATGCTGCCTGATGAGTCATACCAGCCTCCCTGGATCACTCACCCTGACCCAGATTCAAACGCAGGCTTTGCTGCCAACCAAGCCAAGCATTTTACCTACACGAAAAAAAACCCCTAATACTACCTACAGTAGACAATAGCTTTATAACAGTGTGAAAATAGCACCCTAAGGACCAGATAAAGGCAAGCAAAGGCTACACCTGGTACAAGTCCAAACAATTTTGTGGAATTAAGTCTTATGGGATAATGCCCAGAATTACAAGTTTAGGGTCTAATGGGACATGACAATATCCGAGATCAATAAGCACCCAAAAAATTGAGGGGCAATAATGATAGAGTCAGAGTTTGGCTTTAATCAGATCATATATACTGTTGATCAGCTGACAGATCATTTTTATTTACAAATGAACAAGACAATACTACACCCAGTGGCAAAGTAATTGAAGGGCCCCAGTACATAATGTATTTTTGTGTCCCTTATTATATTACTGCTGAAGTACACTTCACTCTATATAGACAGATAAATTGATAGATGCATGCTGGCAAAAAGAAGCCTTTTTCATATCCTGCAACCTCTTATTGTCAATTATACAACTAGGGTCTGACATTGAATGCCACCCAGATCCCACCACTCGCTGAGCTCACCAATGGTATAAATGAGCTCTTAGCTAATAGCAGGCCCTTGTGCAGCTGCACAGTCTACACAAATATTCTGTAAACCCGGTGGTGGGATAAGGTCATCTAGAGCCCAGGGTGAACATGTCAATTGTGCCCCCCCCCATCCTCTTCGCTCATCCCCCCTCCCAACACTAATCCCCCCAAATCACCACTCCTAGCACACCTCCTTAAAATGACCCTCCTAGAACAATTCTTACACCCTGCCACCCCCCAAATTCCCATTCTCAACACAAATCCCCTCCCCCTGATCTCCTTGTGGTGCCCTCCCACCTCACATGATACGACAGTGCCCAGAGCAGCCGCCCTTCCATCCCACTGCTTGTCCTGGCCCTGTTTAAACCCTCTCCACCAAAATCTTTTTGGGAACCACATTTTTAGGGCTCCTTTTATATATATATTTTTTTCTGTAAGCAAGGACAAAAACAGGTGATGAGCTCAGATATGTAAAAGTATAAAGTCAGAGTTTCCAATATATACATATTACAAAAGTGTTTCTGTTTTTTGAGAGAGGATTTAAACAAGAATTTCAGCTAAATCTCAAAAAATTTGCAGTTAAAGCGGAGTTCCACACAAAAATGGAACTTCCGCTTTTCGGAACCCTCCCCCCCTCCGGTGTCACATTTGGCACCTTTCAGGGGGGAGGGGGGTGCAGATACCTGTCTAAGACAGGTATTTGCACTCACTTCCGGCATAGACTCCCATGGGAGTCTATGCCTCTTCCCGTCCCAACCGCGCTGTCTGCTGGGAACACACAGCTCCCAGGAGAGAGCGGGGACCACTAGGGACGCGCAGCGCGATTCGCGCATGCGCAGTAGGGAACCGGGAAGTGAAGCCGCAACGCTTCACTTCCTGATCCCCTCACCTAGGATGGCGGCGGCAGCTGCCGAGAACCGAGCGGGTTCTCGGCGTCCCCTGCCGACATCGCTGGACCCTGGGACAGGTAAGTGGCCGTGTATTAAAAGTCAGCAGCTGCAGTATTTGTAGCTGCTGGCTTTTATTTTTTTTTTTTTTTGGCGGTGTGGGTGAACCCCCGCTTTAAATACATATATATGAGCTGCACTACCTGGCAAATGTTTTGAGATACCTTAATTCATATGCTACTATGCTACTGAGGTAGTTCACAACTCATGGTGGTGGGGGTGGGGGTGGGGGGGGGGCACTTGGGCCTTTAGTGGTATTGGACCTTTTCCCAGCACTGCTACAGGCTATGGTTATAGAAATTCAGCTCTCCCCGGAACCAGCTCTGCAAAGCAAGAATAGAAGCCAAAGCATCCCAGGACTCCAATATTATATCACAGAATTACTTAGCAGTAATACACACCTGACGCATGGATTGCTCGCATTCCTCCAGCTCCTTGCTATACTGTGGTTCACATCTCTTGTTTTCTGGAAAAATATAAAAGAATACATTTATCCAACACTTTATGATCAAATGTGTGTGGACATCCCTCTGAGTTATTTAGTTCATTATTGATTCATTATTGAGTGAAAGGGTACTGTTAATGTTACAGCATAGAAAAACATTTTAGACCTCCTTGTGGAAGGTTTGGGGAAGGCTATTATCTGTACCAGCATGACTGTGGAGTTCGGTGTGGAGGAACTTGAGTGGTCTTTACAGAGCCCCTAACTCTACTGGGATGAACTGGAATACCAATGTCTTAGAATGACCTGGAATGCTGACGTCTATTGCCACTATGGTGTTTAAAAAACACTTCCCGACTGGCTCCTGTAGATACACGTCGGCAGAATGGCACGGCTGCGCAAAGTAACGTACCCGTGCGTTACTTTGAATTTGCCGCCGTGTGCGCGCCGCTGGCGCCACGTACGCGCGCCTGCCGCGAGCTCCGTGATTTGGGTCGCGTGTCCCGCGGACTCGATCGCCGCGGGGATACCCGCGATCGCCTCACTGAGAGGATGAACGGGGAGATGCTGATGTAAACAGCATCTCCCCGTTCTGCCTAGTGACAGTGTCACTGGATCTCTGCTCCCTGTCATTGGAGCAGAGATCAGTGATGTGCCACACACAGCCCATCCCCCCTACAGTTAGTAATCACTCCCTAGTACTAATTTAACCCCTCCCCGCCCCCTAGTGGTTAACCCCTTCACTGCCAGTGTCATTTATACAGGAATCAATGCATTTTTATAGCACTGATTGCTGTATAAATGACAATGGTCCCAAAAATGTGTCAGAAATGTCCGACATGCCCGCCATAACGTCGCAGTCAAAAATCGCTGATCGCCGCCGTTACTAGTAAAAAAAAAATATTAATAAAAATGCCATAAAACTATCCCCTATTTTCTAAACGCTATAACTTTTGCGCAAACAAATCAATAAACACTTATTGCGATTTTTTTTTTTTTACCAAAAATATCTAGAAGAATACGTATCGGCCTAAACTGAGGAAAAAAAATGTTTTTTTATATATTTTTTGGGGATATTTATTATAGCAAAATGTAAAAAATAATGCGGTTTTTTCAAAATTGACGCTCTTATTTTGTTTATAGCGCAAAAAATAAAAATCGCAGAGATGATCAAATACCACCAAAAGAAAGCTCTATTTGTGGGAAAAAAAGGACGTCGATTTTGTTTTGGGGCCACGACGCACGACCGCACAATTGTGAGTTAAAGCGGCACAGTGCCGAGTCGCAAAAAGTGCTCTGGTCAGGAAGGGGGTAAATCCTTCCGGGGCTAAAGTGGTTAAAGATTGCAAAATCAGTCACACTTCTGCATAGAAACCAATCAGCCTCCAGGTTTTATTGCCAAAGTTTAATTGAACAAACTGACGTTAGAAGCTGATTGGTTTCTCTGCAGAAGTGTGACTCATTTTGCACTCTCTAGCAATGATGGTAATCAAAAGTGATTAAACACATATAAACACGTCTATTCAAATTAAAAAAAAAAAATCAAAATATATGAAGTGAATATAAAATGATATACTCCACAGCCAAAGAATATATATATTCTCACTAGAATGAAAGCAGCGGCACTTTCGGGTCGGTTTGCAGGCGCTATTATTAGCGCAATAACGCCTGCAAACCGCCCCAGTGTGAAAGGGCTCTTAAAGAGGAGTTCCACCCAGGGGGGCCATTAAAAAAAAAAAAAAATTAAAAGTCAGCAGCTACAAATACTGCAGCTGCTGACTTTTAATTGGACACTTACCTGTCCCTGGGTCCAGCGATGCGGGGGATCGAAGCCCCGCTCATCCTCCCCCTCCGCTCGTCGGTGCCGGCATTTCAACTGTGGGCGCCGGGCTGTGGCTTCACAGCCTGGCACCCACTGCGCATGCGCGAGCGGCGCCGCGCGCCGTGATTGGCCGCTCAGTCACCTGGGACCTGTAATGGGTCCCAGATGATTGACAGGAGGGAGGGAGAAGAGCCGAGCCCTTCCTGTGCCAGGGGGAAGTGATGTCACCAGCCCAGGCAGAGGAAGGGGGCAGACTACGAGGGACCACCTAGCAACAGGCATTTAGAGGTGAGTAAAAAAAAAAAAAAATATCCAAATGTTTTTTTGTTTTTTTTTTAGAATTTTTTCGATATGTTTGTTTTTTTGGGTGGAACCCCACTTTAAAGGAGTGGAATTGGCACACATTGCTTTGATGAAGGATTTTTGTGGCTCAACGAGATTTTGTTTCACTATCTTTTCATCACTTTAAATGTATTACCATATCGATTTGCATATGTTGGAGCATATATATATATATTTTGGATATGCCATATGGACACTTCATTATGTATGGGTGTTTTATGTTGATCATTTCACAATGCTAATATTTAGGAGATTTGTAGATTCATTTAGTGCTATACTGTGGAATTATTTGTCTCTCTCTCTTTTTTTTTTAATTGACATTTGTTTCACCTCATTTGCGTATTTGAGTATTTATCAAGGTGAGAGTTCCTGTGAACACAGAGGTGTTTAATAAAGTTGGAAGCACACCATATGGTTTCACATTATTACATATGGATTCGTTCATATTAAGGAAGTAGACTTTTTCTATCTATCACGATTGCCACTCATTACAATTAGAAGAAAAGAGGTTTAACCTTAAACTACGTAGAGGGTTCTTTACTGTAAGAGCGGCAAGGATGTGGAATTCCCTTCCACAGGCGGTGGTCTCAGCGGGGAGCATTGATAGCTTCAAGAAACTATTAGATAATCACCTGAATGACCGCAATATACAGGGATATGTAATGTAATACTGACACATAATCACACACATAGGTTGGACTTGATGGACTTGTGTCTTTTTTCAACCTCACCTACTATGTAACTATGATTTATCACCCAATACAGTATATATATTTAGCATATATACCTGTATTTATCGGCATATAACATGCACAGGCGTATAACACGCACCTTCATTTTAGGAGGGAAGTTTCAGGAAAAAAACTTTTTTAAAACAAAATTTTAAATAAAGAACTTTGAAGCAAAATAAGAGTCAGTGCCCATCAATGCAGCCTCACCATTGCCCATCTGCAGCCTGATCAATGCCATATGCAGCCTTATCAATGTCATCTGCAGCCTCACAATTGCCCATCAATGCAGCCTGATCAATGCCCACCTACAGCCTCACAATTGCCCATCAATGCAGTCTGATCAATTCCCATCTGCAGCCTCACAATTGCCCATCAATGCAGCCTGATCAATGCCCATTCACAGCCTCACACTTTCCCATCAATGCAGCCTGATCAATGCCCACCTACAGCCTCACAATTGCCCATCAATGCAGCCTGATCAATGCCCATCTACAGCCTCACAATTGCCCATCAATGCAGCCTGATCAATGCCCATCTACAGCCTCACAATTGCCCATCAATGCAGCCTGATCAATGCCCATCTGCAGCTTGATCAATGCCCATCTGCAGCCTGACCATTGTCATAAATGCAGCCTGATCAATGCCCATCTGCAGTCTCACATCAGATTACTGCTACCTCGGAGGGGACAGGGAGGGGGGCGGGATTACATTTTAGATTCAGATTACATACAGCGAGAATCTCCTGTTTACTCTGCAGCCTCTTTAATACAAAGTCCCGCCTCCTGGACCGGCTTCTATGATAGACAGAACAGTGGTCCAATGCTGGCCCAGGAGACGGGACTTCCTTTTACAGAGGCCGCTGAGTAAAAAGGAGATTCTCGCTGTATGTAATCTGACAGCGCTTGTCCCACCCCCTCCTAGGCAGCCCAAATTGCAGTATCGGCGTATAACACGCACACACTATTTGCACCCCATTTTCAGGGTGAAAAAAGTGAGTGTTATACGCCAATAAATACAGTATATTCTTTGACTGTGGACTATATCATTTTATATTCGCTTTATATATTTTTTGAATTTAAATAGATGTTTCTATATATGTTTGATCACTTGTGATTACCATCATTTTAATGGAATTTTGACACTTTATAGGCTGCACAACTTCATTTATATAGCTTGGTCACTTTACTGTGGGAACACACTAGGCGTTGCACTTTGTATGAACAATTTTATACTCAGGTAGCGCATAGGTATTTTCTGTTGATATTGGTATTATGTACTCAAGGGATAATCATCCATTGATATTAAAAACTGAGCCTTCTAAATAAAGAAAGTCCATGAAATGTGTAATTTTGTATAGTGACCCATAAGGTCCTAGTGAACTGCTTACGTGGCTGTGATGTTTGGGGTATTCGGACCGTTGAAGTTCTCCAATGTGTACTTTGCATTGTTGCTGTTGTTTTACTGGTCTCCACACTTGGTGTAATCTTCGCTGGTGGCCCAGTGCTGGTGGCTGAGGAAAAAAGATTTTAAAGGGGTACCAATTTGCTTAACTAACAATACAAAGAATAGTACACAAAGGCTTTCTATTATTTTACATTAGTGCTTGAAAAGGGTTTTTAGTGCAAAAAAAATCACATACTTTTTTTTCCTTGGATTATTGAAAAAAAAAACGCACGCACGCTCGGATTCGTTTCCCGATCCCATCCTTTGCATCCAGCTGTGTTTGTTTTGCTTTTATACTTTTAAACTTTTGAATAAACTGGACGTACTTCACTATGCAAGCCCCCTGTCTATTTCTTTGCGGGAGGAGGATTTAGCAGTACGGAGGTGGATAGTAGTGGAGGCACTTGGACCCGGACCAGCAGAAGGGGTCCCTCACCAGCAGTGCAAAAGAGGAAATCTACCACCAGTGTAAAAGAGGAAATTCACGGAGGAGTAAAGCTTAAGAGGGACATCCAGTAAAGGCAGCCATCCTGAGACACCCACTCTTTTGCCTAATACCCCCTAGGGGGTGACGGAATCTGGTGAGTGGGGGAGCACGGGGGGGAGCACTTGGAGTCACCAGCTTCTACATGCATGGAAGTCACTTACTACCACCCCTTGCTCATTTGTATATGCATGTCAACTGATCCTGACGTTTCTAATTATTTTTGTCTCTAAAAATTAAGACTCTTTAACCTTGCCTGGGTTCACTACAGGGACTTTTTTTCATAGATGTGTATTTTAATTTATTATATTTTTTACATGAGTGTTAATGGTTTGGATTTATACTCTTACGGATTTTTATATATGAATTTATTCTATATGCATTGTAGTATTTTTAAGGTCTAATGCACTTTTGTTTCACTTTATGCACAGTGCACTTTGGTCACTATATATAATAGGGATATAAGGGGACCTCACCTAGTTACTGATAGCCCCTAATTAGTGTGGTTAGGTACAAACCCCACTATAATTATAGGAGGCTACTCAATATTAATTCTCTAATAAGTTTGATAGATACTAAGAGTGGAGGTGGGGCAAATCTAAATCAAACCCACATACTGTGTAATGTACTTATGTAACACAGAGGACTAGCACGTTCACGTCAAAGGAACACATTTTTATTTACACATTTTTATTCATTTTGGCATAGACGGAGGGGTAAATCTACCCAAGGGTCACACAAATTATATATTTTTTATTTATTTTTTGTTTTATGCACAACTTTTTACAGGTTTGGTGATCTTTAATTAACATTTATTGAAAGTAGGGCAGCGCCAATTCCCCAGTTCTTTTCTTTTAATATATATATATATATATATATTAGGTGATAAATCAATAATCTTCAATTGTGATAGATACAAATAGTCCACTCCCTGATGAAGTCACGTGACGTGATGTAAAGTGTAGGGCATCCTGGACCGGAAATTATGTGAAAGATCGACAGATGCTGAGTATTCTGATTACACAAATGTGTTTATTACATACTTGATGTAAGAGATATTTTAATTCAATAAATTGTTGCCATTTTAGTACTACACCATGTCCTAACATGCTAATGAGCACACATATTGGTGCCTTAAACGGACCAGCACACCAGGTTTAAATAAGCTTATTTAGGAGGATTAGGAGAACTCTGTGATTTGAAGATCATCACACCAGCTATCGAGTTTTGATTATAAGGCGTATTTGAATTCTTTATATGTGTGTGCACTGCGCTAATGAAAAACACCTGTTTGTACTGCCACTTAATATTCAATAAACATGCAAATGAGGTGAAACAAATGTCAATGTGAAAAGAGAGAGAGAGAGAGAGAGAGACAATTCCACAGTAGCGCACTAAATTAATCTACAAATCTCCTAAGTATTAGCATTGTGAAATGATCAACATAAAACACCCATACATAATGAAAAGTGTCCATATGGCATATCCAAAAAATATATAAAAATATATATCTATATGCTCCAACATATGTAAATCAATATGGTAATACAATCCAACATAAAGTGATGAAAAGATAGTGAAACAAAATCCTGTTGACCCACCAAAATCCTTCACCAAAGTGATGTGTGCCAATTCCACTCCCTTAAAGCGGAGGTCCGCCTACCGCTGCAAAAATTAAAAGCCAGCAGCTGCACATACTGCAGCTACTGACTTTTTTAATAATCAGACACTTACCTGTCCTGGAGTCCAGCGATGTCGGCACTGCAGCTGATGTTTCCATCAGCTGTCGGGTGCTGCCGCCTCCATTGCGAGTAAGGGAACTCGGCAGTGAACCCTTATGTCTTCACGCCAGGAACCCTACTGCACATGCGCGAGGCTCCACTCCTCTCTCCTACTGGCCCGGAGGCCGGGGAAGGAGGAGAGAGGAGGAGGGAGCCTGTGCGGTGGCACCAGAATATGGCACCAGAGGGGGGGAGGAGTACAACGAGCAGAAGTTCCACTTTTGGGTGGAACTCCACTTTAAGAATATAGCTCACCAGATGCTGTTGCCATTTACTCTCGTGTCTGCCAAATATCACCCTATTAGTAAAACGCTGCTATTATTAGCGGCGTTTTACTGTCGGTATTCGGCCGCTAGCGGGGCGGTTTTACCCCCCGCTAGCGGCCGAGAAAGGGTTAAATACCACCGCAAAGCGCCTCTGCAGAGGCGCTTTGCCGGCGGTATAGCCGCACCGTCCCATTGATTTCAATGGGCAGGAGCGGTGAAGGAGCGGTATATACTCCGCTCCTTCACTGCTCCGAAGATGCTGCTAGCAGGACGTTTTTTACCGTCCTGCCAGCGCATCGCTCGAGTGTGAAAGCCCTCGGGGAAAAACATAAAAGAATACATTTATCCAACACTTTATGATCAAATGTGTGTGGACATCCCTCTGAGTTATTTAGTTCATTATTGATTCATTATTGAGTGAAAGGGTACTGTTAATGTTACAGCATAGAAAAACATTTTAGACCTCCTTGTGGAAGGTTTGGGGAAGGCTATTATCTGTACCAGCATGGCTATGGAGTTCGGTGTGGAGGAACTTGAGTGGTCTTTACAGAGCCCCTAACTCTACTGGGATGAACTGGAATACCAATGTCTTAGAATGACCTGGAATGCTGACGTCTATTGCCACTATGGTGTTTAAAAACCACTTCCCGACTGGCTCCTGTAGATACACGTCGGCAGAATGGCACGGCTGCGCAAAGTAACGTACCCATACTTACGAATTTGCCGCCGTGTGCGCGCCGCTGGCGGCGCGTACGCGCGCCGGCCGCGAGCTCCGTGAGTTGGGTCGCGGGTCCCGCGGACTCGATCGCCACGGGGATATCCGTGATCGCCTCACTGAGAGGATGAACGGGGAGATGCTGATGTAAACAGCATCTCCCCGTTCTGCCTAGTGACAGTGTCACTGGATCTCTGCTCCCTGTCATTGGAGCAGAGATCAGTGATGTGCCACACACAGCCCATCCCCCCTATAGTTAGTAATCACTCCCTAGGACTAATTTAACCCCTCCCTGCCCCCTAGTGGTTAACCCCTTCACTGCCAGTGTCATTTATACAGGAATCAATGCATTTTTATAGCACTGATTGCTGTATAAATGACAATGGTCCCAAAAATGTGTCAGAAATGTCCGACATGTCCGCCATAACGTCGCAGTCAAAAATCGCTGATCGCCGCCGTTACTAGTAAAAAAAAAATTATTAATAAAAATGCCATCAAACTATCCCCTATTTTCTAAACGCTATAACTTTTGCGCAAACAAATCAATAAACACTTATTGCGATTTTTTTTTTACCAAAAATATCTAGAAGAATACGTATCGGCCTAAACTGAGGAAAAAAAATGTTTTTTTATATATTTTTTGGGGATATTTATTATAGCAAAATGTAAAAAATAATGCGGTTTTTTCAAAATTGACGCTCTTATTTTGTTTATAGCGCAAAAAATAAAAATCGCAGAGATGATCAAATACCACCAAAAGAAAGCTCTATTTGTGGGAAAAAAAGGACGTCGATTTTGTTTTGGGGTCACGACGCACGTCCGCGCAATTGTGAGTTAAAGCGGCACAGTGCCGAGTCGCAAAAAGTGCTCTGGTTAGGAAGGGGGTAAATCCTTCCGGGGCTAAAGTGGTTAAAGATTGCAAAATCAGTCACACTTCTGCATAGAAACCAATCAGCCTCCAGGTTTTATTGCCAAAGTTTAATTGAACAAACTGACGTTAGAAGCTGATTGGTTTCTCTGCAGAAGTGTGACTCATTTTGCACTCTCTAGCAATGATGGTAATCAAAAGTGATTAAACACATATAAACACGTCTATTCAAATTAAAAAAAACTATCAAAATATATGAAGTGAATATAAAATGATATACTCCACAGCCAAAGAATATATATATATATATTTTATATATATATATATATATATATATATATATATATATATATATATATATATATATATATATTAGGTGATAAATCAATAATCTTCAATTGTGATAGATACAAATAGTCCACTCCCTGATGAAGTCACGTGACGTGATGTAAAGTGTAGGGCATCCTGGACCGGAAATTATGTGAAAGATCGACAGATGCTGAGTATTCTGATTACACAAATGTGTTTATTACATACTTGATGTAAGAGATATTTTAATTCAATAAATTGTTGCCATTTTAGTACTACACTATGTCCTAACATGCTAATGAGCACACATATTGGTGCCTTAAACGGACCAGCACACCAGGTTTAAATAAGCTTATTTAGGAGGATTAGGAGAACTCTGTGATTTGAAGATCATCACACCAGCTATCGAGTTTTAATTATAAGGCGTATTTGAATTCTTTATATGTGTGCGCACTGCGCTAATGAAAAACACCTGTTTGTGCTGCCACTTAATATTCAATAAACATGCATTATGCAATAAACAAGTATTAGCATTGTGAAATGATCAACATAAAACACCCATACATAATGAAAAGTGTCCATATGGCATATCCAAAAAATATATAAAAATATATATCTATATGCTCCAACATATGTAAATCAATATGGTAATACAATCCAACATAAAGTGATGAAAAGATAGTGAAACAAAATCCTGTTGACCCACCAAAATCCTTCACCAAAGTGATGTGTGCCAATTCCACTCCCTTAAACTGGAGGTCTGCCTACCGCTGCAAAAATTAAAAGCCAGAAGCTGCACATACTGCAGCTGCTGACTTTTTTAATGATCAGACACTTACCTGCCCTGGAGTCCAGCGATGTCAGCACTGCAGCTGATGTTTCCATCAGCTGTCGGGTGCTGCCGCCTCCATTGCGAGTAAGGGAACTCGGCAGTGAACCCTTATGTCTTCACGCCAGGAACCCTACTGCACATGCGCGAGGCTCCACTCCTCTCTCCTACTGGCCCGGAGGCCGGGGAAGGAGGAGAGAGGAGGAGGGAGCCTGTGTGGTGGCACCAGAATATGGCACCAGAGGGGGGGAGGAGTACAACGAGCAGAAGTTTCACTTTTGGGTGGAACTCCGCTTTAAGAATATAGCTCACCAGATGCTGTTGCCATTTACTCTCGTGTCTGGCAAATATCACCCTATTAGATGTTATTGAAGAGCTGCTAGTACAGGCCAATCTCCACATGTGATAGAAATTGAGGCAGAGCCTCCAATAGTGTAAAAACACCTTAAGGTAATCAGTTTATTAAAAGTAATGCACTTACATCATAAATGATTCAAAATCGCCTGGTTAAAATTCCAAACATGCCAGGTGACTCAGTGTTGCGATTTCTTCATAGCTTCCTTCGTGCACGTGGAGTCACCATCTCTGTGTTGCCGTGTAGCCACGCCCTGACGTGTTTCGTTACTTCGGACTTCGTCACCCCCTAAGTTAAACATCTAATAAGGTGATATTTGCCAGACACGAGAGTGAATGGCAACAGCATCTGGTGAACTTTGGAGTGGAGTTGGGCACACATCACTTTGGTGAAGGATTTTGGTGGATCAATGGATCATAGCTTCCTTCGTACACATGAAGACACCGTCTCAGTGTCTGAAGTGATGAAACGCGCCAGGACATGGCTACATGGCAACGCGGAGGCGGTGACTACACGTGTACGAAGGAAGCTATGAGGAGATCACAACACTGAGTCATCTGGCATATTTGGAATTTTAACAAGGCTACTTTGAATCTTTTATGTTGTAAGTCTATTACTTTTAATAAACAGATTAACTTAAGGTGTTTTTACACTATTGGAGGCTCTGTCTCAATTTCTAGTGGTGACACGCTCCAAATGTGGAGGGTGTCTCTATTAATCCGGATGGAGATTGGCGTGTACAAGCGGCTCTTCAATAACATCTAATAAGACAATATTTGCCAGACACGAGAGTGAATGGCAACAGCATCTGGTGAGCTTTATTCTAAGAGCCCTTTCACACTGGGGCGGGGCCGGTGTCGGCGGTAAAACGCCGCTATTATTAGCGGCGTTTTACTAGCGGCCGAGAAAGGGTTAAATACCACCGCAAAGCGCCTCTGCAGAGGCGCTTTGCCGGCGGTATAGCCGCACCGTCCCATTGATTTCAATGGGCAGGAGCGGTGAAGGTATATACTCCGCTCCTTCACCGCTCCGCAGATGTTGCTAGCAGGACTTTTTTTACCGTCCTGCCAGCGCATCGCTCCAGTGTGAAAGCCCTCGGTTTGCAGGCGCTATTATTAGCGCAATAACGCCTGCAAACCGCCCCAGTGTGAAAGGGCTCTTAAAGGAGTGGAATTGGCACACATTACTTTGATGAAGGATTTTTGTGGCTCAACGAGATTTTGTTTCACTATCTTTTCATCACTTTAAATGTATTACCATATCGATTTGCATATGTTGGAGCATATATATATATATATATATTGAATATGCCATATGGACACTTCATTATGTATGGGTGTTTTATGTTGATCATTTCACAATGCTAATATTTAGGAGATTTGTAGATTAATTTAGTGCGATACTGTGGAATTATTTGTCTCTCTCTCTTTTTTTTTTTGACATTTGTTTCACCTCATTTGCGTATTTGAGTATTTATCAAGGTGAGAGTTCCTGTGAACACGGAGGTGTTTAATAAAGTTGGAAGCACACCATATGGTTTCACATTATTACATATGGATTCGTTCATATTAAGGAAGTGGACTTTTTCTATCTATCACAATTGATTTATCACCCAATACAGTATATATATTTAGCATATATACCCGTATTTATCGTCATATAACACGCACAGGCGTATAACACGCACCTTCATTTTAGGAGGGAAGTTTCAGGAAAAAAACTTTTTTAAATAAAGAACTTTGAAGCAAAATAAGAGTCAGTGCCCATCAATGCAGCCTCACCATTGCCCATCTGCAGCCTGATCAATGCCATATGCAGCCTGATCAATGTCATCTGCAGCCTCACAATTGCCCATCAACGCAGCCTGATCAATGCCCACCTACAGCCTCACAATTGCCCGTCAATGCAGTCTGATCAATTCCCATCTACAGCCTCACAATTGCCCATCAATGCAGCCTGATCAATGCCCATCTGCAGCTTGATCAATGCCCATCTGCAGCCTGACCATTGTCATAAATGCAGCCTGATCAATGCCCATCTGCAGCCTCACATCAGATTACTGCTACCTCGGAGGGGACAGGGAGGGGGGCGGGATTACATTTTAGATTCAGATTACATACAGCGAGAATCTCCTGTTTACTCTGCAGCCTCTTTAATACAAAGTCCGGCCTCCTGGACCGGCTTCTATGATAGACAGAACAGTGGTCCAATGCTGGCCCAGGAGACGGGACTTCCTTTTACAGAGGCCGCTGAGTAAAAAGGAGATTCTCGCTGTATGTAATCTGACAGCGCTCGTCCCGCCCCCCCTCCCCGTTCCCTCCTAGGCAGCCCAAATTGCAGTATCGGCGTATAACACGCACACACTATTTGCACCCCATTTTCAGGGTGAAAAAGTGAGTGTTATACGCCAATAAATACAGTATATTCTTTGACTGTGGACTATATCATTTTATAATCGCTTTATATATTTTTTGAATTTTAATAGATGTTTCTATATATGTTTGATCACTTGTGATTACCATCATTTTAATGGAATTTTGACACTTTATAGGCTGCACAACTTCATTTATATAGCTTGGTCACTTTACTGTGGGAACACACTAGGCGTTGCACTTTGTATGAACAATTTTATACTCAGGTAGCGCAGAGGTATTTTCTGTTGATATTGGTATTATGTACTTGAGGGATAATCATCCATTGATATTAAAAACTGAGCCTTCTAAATAAAGAAAGTCCATGAAATGTGTAATTTTGTATAGTGACCCATAAGGTCCTAGTGAACTGCTTACGTGGCTGTAATGTTTGGGGTATTCGGACCGTTGAAGTTCTCCAATGTGTACTTTGCATTGTTGCTGTTGTTTTACTGGTCTCCACACTTGGTGTAATCTTCGCTGGTGGCGCAGTGCTGGTGGCTGAGGAAAAAAGATTTTAAAGGGGTACCAAGTTGCTTAACTAACAATACAAAGAATAGTACACAAAGGCTTTCTATTATTTTACATTAGTGCTTGAAAAGGGTTTTTAGTGCAAAAAAAATCACATACTTTTTTTTCCTTGGATTATTGAAAAAAAAATTGAATTAACCACTAGCCGATCACCCGCCACAGTTATACTGCTGCAAGGTGGCTCGGCTGCGTAAATCGCCGTAGGTTTACATAGAACACAAAGTAAGGGAACAGAGTGAACCCCTTGTCGAGAAGAAAACTCAGCGCTTAGGACCGACAGAAGGTATGCAGCCTCCCCTGATAGACCCCCTAAGGGGCTAATACTTATGTGAAATCAATAAGATAGGGTAAGTGGCGCTCTCTAGTTAGGAGGGGAGGGGGGTGAAAAAAAATCTCTATTTGAACACCATCAGTGCTTACATAGGAGAAAACCAAAAAGGACAAAAAGTGGTAAAAAAAAGTATATATAAAAAAGGTGATAATCTACTATTAATAGCCCCCTATATTACATGACTATAACCAATCAGAACATTGAGTGCTGTATACATATCAATATTAGTGACTATTCACATCCATAAACAGTACTAAAAGTAATAATTAGGTAGTTATAAGGAGTTATAAATCGAAAATGGTAAAAATAAGTGATAAATCATCTCATGAATAGTATGTGAGTACAAATTTGCACCAATCATAATATGTGCATCATACCAAGTCAATGCACATATTATATTTATATTTATATCAAAAATATATATGCATTATGACAGGTCCAACTATAAAATATCCCCAAAAATCGTCAAAATGATAGTGAAAAAAGAAAAAAAGAAAAGAAAAAGTAGTGAAGCTCCAAAATGGCGAAAATGTTCAAACAATCTGGTGACTCTTGTGCTCAAGCTGAACAGGTGACTCTTGTGCTCCCCCTTATGGGTCCCCACTCACCAGCTCCTCATACCCCTACAGGGGTGGTAGGCATATATGGGTTAACGTAGATGGTCTTTCTTGGTTGCTCTGTCACTGGCCCGTGCTTCGACCCGCTACATCAACACCAGGCGTCCGAGACGATCACCCGCTTTGCCCACCTCCGTCACTATCTCCAAAAAGTAATCCAGCAGCTCTTTAGGGCTTAAGTCCTCTTCCCAAGCTGGCACTCGTTCTCCCTGTATGGAGCTCTATGTTGATTGCCAACACAGAGCTCTGGGCTGGGTTGTACACAGCCGATCAACAGGTCCCAGCCATGAATCATTGGCCGGATCTTGCTGACAGGCTCCAGCTGTGTACAACCACAGCGGGTGCCGGCCGGGGAGTGCACATGCGAGCACCCTAAGCCCAAAAATAGGCAGCGATGTACGGGTATGTCGCTTTGCCTACACCGTTCGCCCATAAATTGCGTGCGGCCGGTTGGGAAGTGGTTAAACTAAGCCCTTACTGTAATTATCTCTGCAGCTATAGGTATTGTGGAAGCCCTCTAATGTGAGCACAAGATCGTTTTTAGAAACTGCCCAAATCCAGACTTTAGAATTTTTGTTGTGATCTTTGATGATCTTTGAACTTCTTTACAATACAAGCAGCTAGAAAGATCAGGAATGACTTGTTTTACCCCTTCAGCTCCGGAAGGTTTTACCCCCTTCCTGACCAGGCCATTTTTTGCAATACGGTACTGCATTGCTTTAACTGACAATTGCGCTGTCATGCGACTCTGTACCCAAATAAAATTGATGTTCTTTTTTTTACCACAAATAGAGCTTTCTTTTGGTGGTATTTGATCACCTCTGTGGTTTTAATGTTTTGCGCTATAAACAAAAAAAGACCGACAATTTTGAAAAAAGAAGAATAATTTTTTACTTTCTGGTATAAAACATACCCAATAAAAAAAATTTAAAAAATTGAATTTTTTCCTCAATTTAGGCCAATATGTATTCTGCTACATGTTTTTGGTAAAAAAAAATCCCAATAAGCGTATATTGATTGGTTTGCGCAAAATTGTGTCTACAAACTATGGAATAGATTAATGGACTTTTAATTTTTTTTATTGTTTTTACTAGTAATGGCGGCGATCAGGAAATTTTAGCGGGACTGCGACATTGTGGCGGACAAATCTGACACTAAGTGACATTTCTTGGGGACCAGTGATAACAATAGAGTGATCAGTGCTAAAAAAAAAAACACTGTCACTATATAAATGACACTGGCAGGGAAGGGGTTAATATCACTGTGAGGGAAGTGAATGCCCTGGAGGAAAAGAGAGATCCGTGTTTCTGCTTAGCTCACAGAATGGCGGTCTGCCTTGTTTACATAGGCAGAATGCCGTTCTGCCTCTCCTCCGAATGATCTTTGGGTCCCGGAGGCCATCGCGGCCGCTGGACCCGCTGATTGGCTTCCGCTTTGTCCAAACACAGCGGGAAAGAGGCTCCGGCAGTGCGTGCCCCAGATCGCGTGCACAAAATCAATGACGGGTACATGATTTTGCACAGCCGGGCTGCCCTGCCGTAGTATATATGCGGTGGGCAGTCCAGAAGCGTCTAAAAGCTCTTTAAGAATATGCAGATATTTAAATGTGTATAGCCTGGGCACACTTGCACTTCAAGAATGAAAGTTGTTTCTGCACAGCACAATTTCAGTGACTGATTTTGATACACAGAGGGGGGAATTTATCAAGTAACTAAGTAACACAATGAAAAAAAATCATGCTTCCTCTCACTTAGCCTATGGAAAGGTTTTTTTTTGTGTATATGAAACCCTGACTCCTGGATTCCTGTGACAGGTTTGCACAGGTCTGAGACAGATTTATCTGTTTAAGCAGAAACACAATTAAAGAGTCCTTCTACTTGCCCATGACCCCCATCCTGACCCCCTTATATTCACCTTACCTGCACTCTCTCACTGATCCTGCCTCAGTCACACCCAGTGACATTACCTAACACATCTGAGTGGTAAGTGCTAGGCCAGATGTGTTGCTATGGCTATTTGGGTGATTATTTATATCTTAGATATGTGAATGGTTAGATTTTAGTTACATGTTTTGAGTTGGAATATAAGGCCCCCTTATATATCCCCCTATTGCAAATGAACCTGTTGGACTGGTTTATGAGCTCAGCACAGGAAGTGAGGCTACAGGATATGATGTAGCAGGAAATAGGGGGAGGGAAATAGGACTTTGAACAAGCCATGTGCTCGAGGAACATGGGAGCAGTATTTTTTATGGAGGCTTCAGAGGAAACAGATGTTTTATGCTGGACTCAAGGGCCATGAGAAGATTCCACCACCAGGAAACCCAAGTTAGTTAGTAGATGATTAGTATACTTATTCCTATCACATACATGGTCCATGCTTATTTGTTGGGAGGAATAGATTGTTTGGGCATGTGTACAGTAAATTGTATGCACGTATTGTTATACTTTGCATGCTATGAATTGTTTTTCTTGCAGTTGTATGTGCAGTCTTTTTTGTTTAGTAAAGCAAATATTATTACACTACAGAGTTTTAGTTGTTTCCTCAGATTATACTGCAGAGAATGTTAATAGATTAGACACCAAGCAAAACACCTGAACACTGTCATATAACTGTGGGTAGATGTTACTGTTTCCCCAGATAGCCAGCAACAGTGATTTCAGCATCAGCTGTGACAAAGGAATGATCGGTGACGGAAGTGGATATAAAGGGTTTGGTGGCGGGTGGGGCCCCTTTGCACAGAGTCTGTCACTTTGCCTTGTGAAGGCAAGGTAGCACTGGTGTTGATTTACTAAAGGCAAAAAATAGAACTAGTAATATACAGTAAATTCAGTAAATTCATAAAACAATATTTACAATATTTTTATGAATTTACTGTATATTACTAGTTCTATTTCATCATACCTATGAAATATGTGCAATTGTTCCCCTTTTATGGTAATCATGTTTTACATCCTGTTTATATGTATGCTATTTATTTTCCAAGATGTCAGCATATGCATTGAGCAATTATTTGTCATATACAACATTATGCAATTTGATATTCATGTATAATAAATTCTTATGCTGCGCGCACACGAGCGGACTTTTCGACCGGACTGGTCCGACGGATTCGTACGTGATGACGTACGACCGGACCAAAAAAGGAAGTTGATAGCCAGTAGCCAATAGCTGCCCTATCGTCGGTTTTCATCCGTCCGACTAGCATACAGACAAGCTGACTTTTTGATAGGAACTGGGTCCGGCGGAGTTCCGACATAAAGATTTGAAACATGTTCCAAATCTAAAGTCCGTCAGATTTTCGACCGAAAAAGTCCAGTCCAATGGAGCCCACAGACGGTCGAATTGTCTGCCGGACTCGGTCCATCGGACCAGTCCGGTCGAAAAATCCGCTCATGTGTACGCGGCATTACTCTCACGTTGTGCTTGAGCCTGCCTCATTTAAAGTCCCATACTCTTTTATTATTTTTTGAATTTAGATTAGGGATGGAGGCGCACTACCCCCTTTCCTTATGCGCTTCATTTAAAGTCCCAGTATATGGAGATATACATCCCCCCCCATTTTGGAATCTCACTGTGGGGTCATAGCTTGCAATTGTTCCTCTATAATTTCCATATTCTATATTGTATTTAATATATAAGGAAACAATTGCTGGCTATATCCCCACAGTAAGATTCCCTCACTTCCTGTCCTGGTGACACCAAGACAGGAAGTGAGGGGAAATCTCTTGCAATGACATAATCCTGTTAGATGTTCTAGTTATGAATACAACTAATGTATATATAACTAATGTATATATGTATATATGTATATATAAAGCCAGCCCTTTTTTTCCAATTTGACAAAATTATGGAAAAACGCATTCATTTTTTTCCCCATCTGTGTCCCACAGGTTGCAAGAAAAAAATTAGCTTGATTCCCCCATCAACACACACAGTGTTGATGGGTGAATCCCTCCTGTGGAGCCATTGTGTTATCCCAGTGGGGGGGGGGGGGGGGTACCAGGGCCCTCAGAGAGAACACAGTGATTATTGCTAGCGGCTATAACAGCTGCTAGCGATCCTTGTATGTAAAATCCGAGAGGCTGGTTGTACGCATATTGATCGACTGATCAACTTGGGAACATTCAGCCTGCCCATATATGATTTGAATCTCGGCCAGTCCCTGCTGAACCAGCCGAGATTTAAAAAACTTTTATGGCTGGCCTTAGTTACACTTTAGCTGCAATCTTCACACATGCCCGATCCAGTTTTTCTGAGCGGGGGATCTGTCCGTGGATCCCCTGCTCAGCTGAGCAGAGTGGTTGGTTGACAGGTCTGTGTTCGCTCATGCTATCCGTTTTCACCCAACTTCCCTCTGATCCGGCCAGATCGAGGGGAACGGATGCCCATTTTTTTCCCTCCAGATTGGATTGGAGGTAGGAGGGTGTAAATGGACACAATTCCATTTACATCTGCCACTCCATAGAGGAGAATAGAAGGTCCAATCAGGACTGCCTGAAAGGGGCCTAAAAAGCAATCCGCATGGATTGCTTTTTGAAGGATTGGTTAATTTAGTGAACCTGGACTCCTCTCTCTTGCATACTTGCTGGTTGCCATGGCCCGGGCCCCTCTAGACATTTGGGCCCCCTACATGTGTATTGCCTGTACCCCCCTGATGGCGACCCTGAATGTCTGGGAATCTGGTGCTAGAGAAAAAAGCAAGAGATATAGAGGAGTGGATACAATTCCTTCAGGAGACCAAAACCCTAATACGTTGTAGTGCCATGGACTAAGTAGGTAAGTAAAGGAAGATCTTCCACATACTAGGTTTCTGGCTTGTGAACTTCTATTAATAGTATGGTAGATATCGTTATCGTTGATATTTTTAATTTTCTGGCTAGCTGATTATTTAGCTTAGAAAGTCTTATCTAAGCCAATCAGCTACTTCCTGTTCTTCAACGCTATCTCAATTTATTTGAATTTGCCAAGCTGTGTTTTACTTCCTGAAAAGGAGAGAGAGAGAGAGAGAGAGAGAGAGAGAGAGAGAGAGAGAGAGAGAGAGAGAGAGAGAGAGAGAGATATGCAAGTATGTTCTGTTTGTTAGAAACTGTAAAATAAATTACAATGCAACATGCTGCAGATTTTCTACAGTGTAGAACCACGTGGTTGTTTCTGCATGGCACTGTGATGGCGCTCATGGGCACTGTGATGGCACTGATGGGACTGTGATGAGCACTGATGGCACTGATGGGCACTGTGATGGCACTGATGGCACTGTGATGGCACTGTGATGGGCATTGTGTGCATGGCATTCCCCAGGTTTTGTTGTTATCTGTTTGTGGCCTTCCAATGCCTCTTACTGCGATAGCCAGCTATAAGTGAGGGTGGTGGCAAGATTTTTGCAATCACGTGGGTGTGTGTATTGGTCCAGCAACGCACCAGCACCTTTGCAGCCATTGTGCTACCTGCTGGGTGTTTGGTGTGTCCTGTACCTTTAAGAAGGGGGGGCTCCCTTCAGTCCACCTGCCCTCACTTATCCATTAGAATGCATGTGCCTCCACTGTGGGGACACCTAAATTTTAGTGTTAGGACCACAGATTACAGGGTGCCGTGACGTGGCTCTGTGGCTTACGCATGCGTTTGCAAACTAAAATATTAGTTGGAGACGTTATAGGCTTTTCTGAAGAAATGAGTTTTCAGGGATCGCCTGAAGGTAGCAAGAGTAGGGGATAGCCGGACAGGTGGAGGTAGCGAGTTCCAGAGGATGGGAGAGGCTCTGGAGAAATCCTGGAGACGAGCATGAGAGGAGGAGACGAGAGAGCTTGAGAGCAGGAGGTCTTGAGAAGAGAAATAAGGAGAGCCGGCAAAACTGTAATCCTTGAAGTGACGTTTATTGGTACATCAGAGTGACAATAAAACAATAAAGCTGACGCGTTTCAGCAATAGCCTTAGTCGTAGCTACGACTAAGGCTATTGCCGAAACGCATCAGCTTTATTGTTTTATTGTCACTCTGATGTACCAATAAACGTCACTTCAAGGATTACAGTTTTGCCGGCTCTCCTTATTACTGTTGCATTGGAGTGTGTTGGGACACATCGAGCCTCGGCACCTGTGAGTGGACCTGGTGTATTGATTATGTTGTCCCTGCAAAGAGCGCTGTTACCTTTCTTCTTTTCCATGCAGGTCTTGAGAAGAGAAGAGAGGACGATTTGGGTGATATTTGGAGACAAGATTGGTGATGTAGCTCGGGGCAGAGTTGTGAATGGCTTTGTAAGTTGTGGTTAGTATTTTGAATTTAATTCGCTGGGTGATTGGGAGCCAGTGTAGGGATTGAAGGTGAGGGTTGGCAGACACTGAGCGGTTGGTAAGGTGGATAAGTCTGGCAGCAGCATTCATGATAGACTGAAGAGGGGATAGCCTATGGAGAGGCGGGCCAATGAGAAGGAACTTGCAATAGTCAAGGCGAGAGATAATGAGGGAGTGAATGAGGAGCTTGGTGGTTTCATTTGTTAAAAAGGGCCGAATTTTAGAGATGTTACGGAGGTGAATTCTACAAACTTTTGACAACGATTGGATTTCAGGCTTAAATGACAAGTCAGAGTCTAGGATTACACCTAGCACCCTGGCATGAGGGGAGGGACTGATGGTTGCTTTGTTGATTTTGATGGAAAAGTCATGGAGAGAGAAGGGGTCCAAGAACAGAACCTTGGGGGACCCCCACAGAAAGGGGCAATGGAGAGGAAGAGACAGAGTTGTAGGTGACACTGAAGGAGCGCTGTGATAAATAGGCAGAGAAGCAGGATAGAGCAGAATCTCGGAGGCCAAGGGAATGTAGTTTATTGAGAAGGAGCGGGTGGTCAACAGTATCAAAGGCCGCAGAGAGGTCAAGTAGTAGGAGTATGGAGTACTGGCTGTTGGTTTTAGCAGTTAGTAAATTGTTAGTGAGTTTTAGTTAGGCAGTTTCTGTGGAGTGCTGTGAGGGAAAGCCAGACTGTAAGGGGTCAAGAAGGTTATTTTTACTGAGGTAGGAGCTAAGACGGTTGTAGACTAAGCGTTCTAGAAGTTTAGAGGTGAATGGGACCAATGAGATGGGTCTTAAGTTGTTCAGGTTGGTAGGGTCCAGTGAGGGCTTTTTAAGTATGGGAGTGATCTGTGCATGTTTTAGAGGGGAGGGGATGGTGCCACTAGAGAGGGAGAGATTGAAGATGTGAGTGAGTGAGCATAGGATAGAAGAAGAGGGTGACCGTAGTAGTTGTGAGGGAACAGGATTCAGGGGACAATTGGTTAGGTGGGCATCTGAGAAAAGTTTTGTAACCTCTTCTGTAGTAGCCAATTCAAAAGAGGAGAGTGTTGAATGTGCTGTTAGGCAAGTTATGTTGGGTGGGGAAGATGTACGCACAGTGGAGGTCTCCTCACGAACAGGGATTAGCTTTGAGTTCGAGTCGAACTCATGTTCGACTCGAACATCGGCTGTTCGCAAGTTCGCCGAACAGCGAACAATTTGGGGTGTTCGCGGCAAATTCGAAAGCCGCGGAACACCCTTTAAAAGTCTATGGGAGAAATCAAAAGTGCTAATTTTACAGGCTTATATGCATGGTATTGTCATAAAAAGTGTTTGGGGACCTGGGTCCTGCCCCAGGGGACATGGATCAATGCAAAAAAAAGTTTTAAAAACGGACGTTTTTTCGGGAGCAGTGATTTTAATAATGGTTAAAGTGAAACAATAAAAGTGTAATATTCCTTTAAATTTCGTACCTGGGGGGTGTCTATAGTATGCCTGTAAAGGGGCGCATGTTTCCCGTGTTTAGAACAGTCTGACAGCAAAATGACATTTCAAAGGAAAAAAAGTCATTTAAAAGTACTCACGGCTATATGAATTGTCAGTCCGACAATACACATAAAATTTCATTGATAAAAACGGCATGGGATTTCCCCACAGGGGAACCCCGAACCAAAATTAAAAAAAAAAAATGGCGTGGGGATCCCCCTAAATTCCATACCAGGCGGCCCTTCAGGTCTGGTATGGATATTAAGGGGAACCCCTCACCAAAAAAAAAAAAAAAGGCGTGGGGGTCCCCCTCAAAATCCATACCAGACCCTTCAGGTCTGGTATGGATTTTAAGGGGAACCCCGCTCCAAAATTTAAAAAAAATTGCGTGGGGTCCCCCCAAAAATCCATACCAGACCCTTATCCGAGCACGCAACCTGGCAGGCCGCAGGAAAAGAGGGGGGACGAGAGAGCTCCTGAACCGTAGCAGGCCACATGCCCTCAACATTGGGAGGGTGCTTTGGGGTACCCCCCAAAACACCTTGTCCCCATGTTGATGAGGACAAGGGCCTCATCCCCACAACCCTTGCCCGGTGGTTGTGGGGGTCTGCAGGCGGGGGGCTTATCAGAATCTGGAAGCCCCCTTTAACAAGGGGACCCCCAGATCCCGGCCCCCCCTGTGTGAAATGGTAAGGGGGTACAAAAGTACCCCTACCATTTCACAAAAAAGTGTCAAAAATGTTAAAAATGACAAGAGACAGTTTTTGACAATTCCTTTATTTAAATGCTTCTTCTTTCCATCTTCTTTCTTCTATCTTCTTTCTTCTATCTTCTATCTTCCTTCACTTTCTTCCTCCATCTTCTTCTTCTTCCTCCGATGCTCTGCTTCTTGCTCTGGTGTTCTCGTCCGGCATCTTCCTCCACGGCGTCTTCTTCCCTTCTTCGTTCTCGGGCCGCTCCGCATCCATGATGGGTGGCCCCGCCCTCCGTTATTTAAGAACCGTCAGAAGACGAGAAGCGTCACACAGCCGGAGCCTCCCATCATAGATGCGGAGTGGCCCGAGAACGAAGAAGGGAAGAAGACGCCGCGGAGGAAGATGCCAGATGAGAACACCGGAGCAAGAAGCAGAGCATCGGAGGAAGAAGAAGATGGAGGAAAAAATCGAAGGAAGAAAGAAGATAGAAGAAAGAAGATAGAAGAAAGGAGATAGAAGAAAGAAGATGGAAAGAAGAAGCATTTAAATAAAGGAATTGTCAAAAACCGTCTCTTGTCATTTTTAACATTTTGGACACTTTTTTTGTGAAATGGTAGGAGTATTTTTGTACCCCTTTACCATTTCACATGGGGGGGCAGGATCCAGGGGTCCCCTTGTTAAAGGGGGCTTCCAGATTCTGATAAGCCCCCCGCCCGCAGACCCCCACAACCACCGGGCAAGGGTTGTGGGGATGAGGCCCTTGTCCTCATCAACATGGGGACAAGGTGCTTTGAGGGGGACCCCAAAGCACCCTCCCAATGTTGAGGGCATGTGGCCTGCTACGGTTCAGGAGGGGGGCGCTCTCTCATCCCCCCCTCTTTTCCTGCGGCCTGCCAGGTTGCGTGCTCGGATAAGGGTCTGGTATGGATTTTTGGGGGGACCCCACGCCATTTTTTAAAAAATTTTTGGCGTGGGGTTCCCCTTAAAATCCATACCAGACCTAAAGGGTCTGGTATGGATTTTGAGGGGGACCCCCACGCTTTAAAAAAAAAAAATTGGCACAGGGTTCCCCTCCAGGTCTGGTATGGAATTTAGGGGGACCCCACGCCATTTTTTTTAAAATTTTGGTTCGGGTTCCCCTGTGGGGAAATCCCATGCCGTTTTTATCAATGAACTTTTATGTGTATTGTCAGACCGACAATTCATATAGCCGTGAGTACTTTTAAATGACTTTTTTTTCCTTTGAAATGTCATTTTGCTGTCAGACTGTTCTAAACACGGGAAACATGCGCCCCTTTACAGGCATACTATAGACACCCCCCAGGTACAAAATTTAAAGGAATATTACACTTTTATTGTTTCACTTTAACCATTATTAAAATCACTGCTCCCGAAAAAACGGCCGTTTTTAAAACTTTTTTTTGCATTTATCCATGTCCCCTGGAGCAGGACCCAGGTCCCCAAACACTTTTTATGACAATAACTTGCATATAAGCCTTTAAAATTAGCACTTTTGATTATTCATGTTCGAATCCCATAGACTTTAACGGTGTTCGCGTGTTCGAACAAATTTTTTGCCTGTTCGCATGTTCGGGTGCGAACCAAACAGGGGGGTGTTCGGCTCATCCCTGCTCATGAATTGCATCAAACTTGTCTTTGAAGTGATTGATAATCTCTTGGGCAGTGAGTGAGTTAGTGGGTAGAGGGGGTAGGGGACGAAGCAGAGAGTTAAAGGTTGAGAAGAGCCAACGGGGACTGGATGACAAGGAATTAAAAAGAGAGACAAATTAGGCTTGTTTGGCAGCATGGAGGCATGAATTGTATTTTAGAAGGGCAGATTTATATAGGGTGAAGTCTTGCAGGCATTTGGCTGCTTTTAGACTCAAAAGGAAGTAGAATTGAAGTCATGTGACGGCACTGGATACTGCAAAATAAAGGTAGAAAAACTGGGATTTTTTCATTTTGAGACATAAGGCTGAACTTAGCTCACATTGCGGGGGAGAATTTATGTATTAGGGTGGACTTTCACTTTAATTCCTAAAATATTACAATTATCAGCATTAATATTTTGGAGTTCAGAAGATTCTGGATATGCTTTGGCCTCTTCAATATAAAGGGATCATATAAAGATAACTTCCATCCAAATCATTATATCATGAGCATAAATCATCATCACAAAATTGACATTGCTGCGAAATCAGTAAATTGTTGCCAAAGTATTAGATTTCATGGAGCTGCTAAGGCGACATTTAAATAAAAAAAAGTATCTACTTTTTTCCTCAGATTAAAGTGGTTGTAAAGGCACAAGATTTTTTACCTTCATGCATCCTATGCATGAAGGTAAAAAACCTTCTGTGTGCAGCAGTCCCCCTAATACTTACCTGAGCTCCCTCTCAATGCAGCAATGTCCACAAGAGTCTTGGCTCTCTGAGGACTTGCACTCCTGATTGGCTTTTGGCAGCAGGGAAGCCATTGGCTCCCGCTGCTGTCAATCACAGCTAGTGAGCCAATCAGGAGATGGAGGGGGCGAGGCCGGGCCGCAGCTCCATGTGTGAATGGACACACAGAGCCTTGGCTAGGGAGCGTGCCTGCTTGGGTGCCCCCATTGCAAGCTGCTTACTGTGGGTGCACCTGGCAGGAGGGTCAGGCCAGGAGCCGGGCTGCTCTGTGCAAAACCACTGCACAGAGCAGGTAAGTATAACATGTTTATTATTTAAAAAAAACAAACAAGACTTTACAATCACTTTTGATTTTTTAAGTTTGGGTCCCATAGACTAATAGGGTTTGTGGTTTGGGCCTGAACGTTTTATATGTTCGGGAGTTCTAGCGCCAAACGTGGGGGGGTGTTTGGCCCAACTCTAAGAAAGACATTTTAGACATCCTTGTGGAAGGTTTGCGGGAGACTGTTTTCTGTACCATCATGACTGTGGAGTTTGTGTGGAGGAATTTGAGTGGCCTTTACAGAGTCCCTAACTCAGCCATTGGGATGAACTGGAATGCCAATGTCTATTGGTACTATGTACTTGGGGGATAGTCATCCATTGATATTAAAAACCAAACCTTCTAAATTAAAAAGTTCATGAAATGTGTAATCTTGTATAAGTGACCCATACGGTCCTAGTGAAGTGCTTACCTGGCTGTGATGTTTGTGGTATTGGGACAGTTGAGGTTCTCCAATGTGTACTTTGCATTGTTGCTGTTGTTTTACTGGTCTGCACACTTGATGAAATCTTCTCTGGTGGCCTAGTGCTGGGGGCTGAGGAAAAAAAGATTTTAAAAGAGTACCAATTAGCTTAACTAAAAATACAAAGAATAGTACACAAAGGCTTTCTATTATTTTACATTAGTGCACCTTGAAAATGGTTTTAGTGCAAAAAAATCACACACAGTCTTCTTTTTTCTTGGATTATTGAAAAAACTGTTTAAATAATTGAAAACTGTGGCATATAATAGAAGCAGTTAGTATTCTTATAGTAAGTCTGTATGCAGACTATGCACGCTAAAGTATCTGCATTTTCTGAAGTAGAAAAAGTACTTTTTTTAAATTGTATTATTATTTTCAGCATTTCAGAAAATTCCAAACATTATCTTGAAACATATACAATGTAATTTATCTTATCAGTTCCCGTCCTCTCCCCTCCAATAGCGAAATAGAAGGGGGGGGGGGGGCGGGAACCACACAAAAGGAAAAAGAAAGAGAAAAAAAGAAAAAGAGAAAGAGGAAAAAAAATAAAAAATTCCAAAAGGAAGAAAAAGAAGGGGGAGGTTGAGGGGGGGGGGGGGGGGGGGGGGGGCTATGACAAATGTAAATATATAGAACTTGTCTTTATGTCCTCCCTGGGGTGATCCCCCTCTTACATATTGGGGAAGTACAGAAACTATAAGGTTAATCAATATTAATTAATAAGTCTGATTTACCATCAGGGTCTGATACTATTTCATAATATAATTTAGTTTCCTTAAATTCAAACCATTTTGCCCATGTCTTAATATATTTCCTGGTTAGCCCTTTATGTCTACAGGTTATTTCTTCCATTAGGCAGAGCTTGTCAACCCTTCGTAGCCACTGTGAGATAGTAGATATTAAACTTTTTCCCCAATATAGTGGAATCAAAGATTTACAAGCGTTTGACAAATATGGGGTCATAGACATCTTGTATTGCTCAGTTGTTTTGTTTGTACATTGAAGTAAAAACTTTAATGGTTCAGGTTTAATTATTCGGCCCAATATCAGAGAGATCGCCTTTGCCACTTCTTCCCAAAATGGCCAGATTTTAGGGCAGAACCACCATATGTGCCCGTGTGTGGCTTGCTTTCCACACTCCCTCCAGCACAGGGGAGAGGTCAAGTCGGACTTTGTATGTAATTTTACTGGTCTATAAAGCCATCGAGATAAAAGTTTAAAGTTTACCTCCGTCATTCTACTCGAGGTGGCAGGCATATAACAAAATTGTATAATCTTATCTTTTTTGTTTATCTGTATGTGTAATTTGCAAATCTTTTTCCTGCCCACCTATATAATCTGGGTACCCAGGGTATTGCAGATTCAAATAATTAAGGTCGATTCTGTCATTGAAGACTTATGGTGTCTGTCGAATGTTCTAAGAAGATTCGATGGAGTAGCTAAACTGTACGACGCCGCAATCTTACATTTCCGGTCGAATGTTCCGCCTACAAGCTATAGTAGAATTCTAATGTTGTATTATTATTATTATTGTTACTAGTCAACCAACATTAGAATTCTTCTATAGCCTATGGGCGGAGCATTTGACCATAAATGTCCTCTCGCGGCGACTGCTTCGTCGAATCTTCATGTCGAATCTTTTCTCTCTATGTCAAATAATCTTGGACTAATAGAGTTAGGTTAGGCACATTCGACCTTTTTTGCTATTGTCTCTATAATGTCGAATCTTTTCTCTCTATGTCAAATCTTTTCTCTTTATGTCGAATCTTTTCTCTCTATGTAGAATAATCTTGGACTAATAGAGCTAAGGTTAGGCACATTCGACCACAGGTTCGATGGACACAGATCACTATTGTAAGCGTCATGTTGAATCTTCTATCCATATCGAACTGTTGTCGCAACGAAAACGAAAATAAAACATTTGTTTATGTCAGATCTTTCGGTTTTTGGATTCTGCACATTCAAACAAACGATAACGAAAATACCCGAAATTTGGATGAAAATGCATTCAAACGAAAACGAAGGCACATGTCTAGTGATAATATAATTCAAAATTAGGTAAAGCCAGTCCCTCTAACTTTTTAGAATGGTATAAGATGTTTCAAGATATTCTAATACCTTTTCCCTTCCAAATATAATGTGCTATAGATGACTGTAGCATCGAAAAAAATCCTATAGGGACACCAAAGGGTATCATTTGGAATACATGTAGGACTCGTGGTAGAACATTAATTTTAACAACATTGATCTTACCCAGCCAAGAATGGCAAAGGGAAGTCCATTTATGTAAATCTAGTTAATTTTTTCTAAGTAGGTCAAGATAATTATATTGGAATACGTTTGTAAGGCTAGGTGTAAGATCTATACCTAAATACTTTAAGGTGGCTGGTTGCCAAGTAAAAGGGAATGAGAAAAAGCACTTTAATCACTTCTGCTCCTGAAGATTTTACCCCCTTCATATCCACACCATTATTTGCTATTTATTACTGCGCTACTTTAACTGGCAACTGCATGGTCATGCAAGGCCCAAAGAAAATTTATAGAATTTTGTTTCAGACCAATAGAGCTCTCTTTTGGTGGTATTTGACCACTGGGTTTTTTATTTTTTGCAATATAAACCCAAAAAACCTAAACATTTTGAAAAAAAACTCAATGTTTTTTACTTTCTGCTATAAAACATATCCAATAAAAATTTTTAAAAATTGAATTTCTTCATATATTTTGTCCAAAATGTATTCTGCTACATGTCTTTGATCAAAAAAAAAAAAAATCCCAGTAAATGTATATTGATTGGTTTGCGTGAAAGTTTTTGTACCTACAAACTATGATATATATACTGGAATTTTAATTTTTGTTATTTTTTACTATTAATGGCGATGAGCAGTGATTTATAATAGGACTGCGATAGTGTGACGGGAAATCTGACACTGGGGGGAACTGACTAACTGCCACTGGCATCACCAGTGACATTATTAAAGTGATCGGTGATAATAATATAAAATGTCACTATACTAATGACACTGGCTGGGAAGAGGTTAACATCTAGGGTGAACAAGGAGTTAAATGTGTGTGCAAAGTATGCTGCTTTTACTAAGAGACCTCTAAGTTTCTCATCCATGCAAAGCAGGGATGAGAAACAGAGAGATCGTTCTCCCTGTATGGAGCTCTATGTTGATTGCCAACACAGAGCTCTGGGCTGGGTTGTACACAGCCGATCAACAGGTCCCAGCCATGAATCATTGGCCGGATCTTGCTGATAGGCTCCCGCTGTGTACAACCACAGGGGGTTCTGGCCGGCGAGTGCACATGCGAGCACCCTAAACCCAAAAATAGGCAGCGATGTACGGGTATGTCGCTTTGCCTAAACCGTTCGCCCATAAATTGCGTGCGGCCGGTTGGGAAGTGGTTAAACTAAGCCCTTACTGTAATTATCTCTGCAGCTATAGGTATTGTGGAAGCCCTCTAATGTGAGCACAAGATCGTTTTTAGAAACTGCCCAAATCCAGACTTTAGAATTTTTGTTGTGATCTTTGATGATCTTTGAACTTCTTTACAATACAAGCAGCTAGAAAGATGAGGGATGGCTTGTTTAAAATCTCTTTAAGAATATGAAATTATTTTATTGCTTATAGCCTGGGCACATTTGCACTTCAAGAATGAAAGTTGTTTCTGCACAGCACAACTTCAGTGACTGGTTTTGATACACAGATGGGGGAATTTATCAAATAGCTAAGTGACACAATTAAATAAAAATCATGCTTCCTGGAACAGTTTTTTTTGTGTATATGCAATCCTGACTCCTAGATTCCTGTGCAGCCAACTGTAACAGGTTTGCACAGGTCTGAGACAGATTTATCTGTTTAAGAAGAAACACAATTAAAGAGACCTTCTACTTGCCCATGCCCCCACCCTGACCCCCTTATACTCACCTTACCTGCACTCTTACATAGTTACATAGCAGGTGAGGTTGAAAAAAGACACAAGTCAATCAAGTCCAACCTATGTGTGTGATTATATGTCAGTATTACATTGTATATCCCTGTATCTTGCAGTCATTCAGGTGCTTATCTAATTGTTTTTTGAAACTATCAATGCCCCCCGTTGAGACCACCGCCTGTGGAAGGGAATTCCACATCCTTGCCACTCTTACAGTAAAAAACCCTCTACTTAGTTTAAGGTTAAACCTCTTCTTTTTATTTTTGACATGTCTTGTTAAACTCCCTTCCGCGAAAAAATGTTATCCCTATTGTGGGGTCATCAGTATGGTAGTTGTAAATTGAAATCATATCCCCTCTCAAGCGTCTCTTCTCCAGAGAGAATAAGTTCAGTGCTCAAACCTTTCTTTATAACTACCGTATTTATCGGCGTATAACACGCACTTTTTTCCCCTTAAAATCAGGGGAAAGTCGTGGGTGCGTGTTATACGCCGATCCCCGCTATCGCTATGTGAATGTCGGCGATCGCCGCCGACATTTACATAGCGAGTAGTTTCAAATATGGCGCCGCGGACTTCGGAAGGACTCGGCGGTGCTGAACGAGCGCCGCCGAAATCACAGAGCCGAGATACACATAGTCGGGTGTATTCGGCTCTTTCCGGCGCCGCTCACTGTCACGCCCAGTCCCGCCATTGGACCTGTGTTATGTCCATCATAGGGCGGGACTGGCCGGGGCTGTGAGCGGCGCCGGAAAGAGCCGAGAACCCTCGGCTATGTGTATCTCGGCGGCGTTCGTTCACTTCCGCTGGCGCCGAGTCTCTCCGAACTCCGCGGCGCCATATTTAAAACTACTACTATGTGTATGGCGGCGGCGGCAGGAGGCAGGAGGCATGGACACTAGGCTGCATTGGGGACAAGGCTGCAGGGACAAGGCTGCATTGATAAGGCTGCACTGGGGACAAGGCTGCATTGATAAGGCTGTACTGGGGACAAGGCTGCATTAATAAGGAGGCACTGGGGACAAGGCTGCATTGACAAGGCTGCACTGACAAGGCTGCACTGGGGACAAGGCTGCACTGACAAGGCTGCACTGGGGACAAGGCTGCATTGACAAGGCTGCACTGGGGCAAAGCTGCACTGACAAGGCTGCACTGACACTGAAAAGGCTGCAATGACACTAACAAGGCTGCAGATGAACACTGATGAGGCTGCATTGATGGGCATTTTAATGTAAGTTTCTTTTCCTTAAACTTCCCTCCTAAAAGTTTTTTTCCTTAAAATTCTCTCCTAAACTTGGGGTGCGTGTTATACGCCGGCGCGTGTTATACGCCGATAAATACGGTAATATCCTCCAGACCTCTTATTAGCTTTGTTGCCCTTCTTTGTACTCGCTCCACTTCCAGTACATCCTTCCTGAGGACTGGTGCCCAGAAATGGACAGCATACTCAAGAAGGTCGGACCAGAGTCTTGTAGAGTGGGAGAATTATCGCTTTATCCCTGGAGTTAATCCCTTTTTAATGCATGCCAATATTGTGTTTGCTTTGTTAGCAGCAGCTTGGCATTGCATGCCATTGCTGAGCCTATCATCTACTAGGACCCCCAGGTCCTTTTCCGTCCTAGATTCCCCCAGAGGTTCTCCCCTTCGTGTATAGATTGCATTCATATTTTTGCCACCCAAATGCATGATTTTACATTTTTCTACATTAAACCTCATTTGCCATGTAGTTGCCCACCCCTTGAATTTGTTCAGATCTTCTTGCAAGGTTTCCACATCCTGCAGAGAAGTTATTGCCCTGCTTAGCCTTGTATCTTCCGCAAATACAGAGATTGAACTGTTTACCCCATCCTCCAGGTCGTTTACGAACAAATTAAATGATTGGTCCCAGCATAGAACCCTGTGGGACTCCACTACCCACCCCTGACCATTCCGAGTATTCCCCATTTATCACCACCCTCTGAACTCGCCCTTGTAGCCAGTTTTCAATCCATGTACACACCCTATGGTCCATGCCAACGGACCTTGTTTTGTACAGTAAACGTTTATGTCGAACTGTGTCAAATGCTTTTGCAAAATCCAGATACGCCACGTCAACGGGCCTTCCTTTATCTAGATGGCAATTCACCTCCTCATAGAAGGTTAATAGATTGGTTTGGCAAGAACGACTCTTCATGAATCCATGCTGATTACTGCTAATGATACTGTTTTCATTACTAAAATCTTGTATATAGTCCCTTATCATCCCCTCCAAGAGCTTGCATACTAGGCTAACTGGTCTGTAATTCCCAGGGATGTATTTTGGTCCCTTTTTAAATATTGGTCCAATTCCAGTCAGTAGAATGTCAGTAAATATTAGGAACAATGGACCGGCAATTACTTGAATGGGTTCCCAGAGTACCCTCGGGCGCAAAGCCATCCGGTCCATGAGGGTGCTTCCTGTGATGTGTCACGAGGATAAACACTGCAGTTTTGGTTACTGAAGCCCCCCGATTGCCTTGTGAAGACTGAGGAGAAGAATAAATTCAATACCTTTGCCATCTCCCGCTCCTTTGTAACCAGATGTCCTTCCTCATTCTTTATGGGACCACTATGGTCTGTCCTCCCTTTTTTATTGTTTACATACATAAAGAATTTCTTGGGATTTTTTTTGCTCTCCTCTACTATGTGTCTTTCGTGTTCTATCTTAGACGCCCTAAGATAGATCGCTGTGATCGCTGTTTCCTAACTTTCTCTGTATTTCCACATCCGTGATCAGGTCTGTATTGTTGGTAATCAGTAGATCTAGTAACGCTTTATTTCTAGTTGGTGCGTCTACCATCTGACCCATGAAATTGTCCTGCAAGACATTTAGGACACTTAGGACACACTCTCGCTGATCCTTCCTCAGTCACAGCCAGCGGCATTACCTAACACATCTGAGTGGTAAGTGCTGGGCCTGATATGTTGCTATGGCTTGGGTGATTATTTATATCATAGATATGTGAATGGTTAGATTTTAGTTACATGTTTTGTTTTGGAATATAAGGCTCCCCCTATCTATTGCAAATTAACCTGTTGGACTGGTTTATGAGCTCAGCACAGGAAGTGAGACTATAGGATATGATGTAGCAGATAATAGGGGGAGGGAAATAGGACTTTGAACAAGCCATGTGCTTGAGGAACAAAGGAGCAGTACTTTTTATGGAGACTTCAGAGGAAACAGATGTTTTATGCTGGACTCAAGGACCATGAGAAGATTCCATCACCAGGAAACCCAAGTTAGTTAGTAGCTGATCAGTATACTTACTCCTATAACATACATGGTTCATGCTTATTTGTTGGGAAGGATAGATAGTTTGGGTGTTAGCTTTCATGGAACTGCTAAGGCAACATTTGATTGAAAAAAACATATCTACTTTTTTCCTCAAATTATAGTTGTAAAGGCATAAGGTTTTCAGAATGCATGGAGGTAAAACAACCTTCTGTGTGCAGCAGCCCCCCAGCACCCCCAATACTTACCTGAGTCCCCTCTCGATCCAGCATGTCCACGAGACTCTTGGCTCTCCGAGAACTTGCACTCCTGATTGGCTTTTGGCAGCAGGGGAGCCATCGGCTCCTGCTGCTGTCAATCACAGCTAGTGAGCCAATCAGGAGACGGAGGGGGTGGGGCCGGGCCACGGCTCCGTGTGTGAATGGACACACAGAGCAGCGGCTCAGAAACGTGTCTGCTTGGGTGCCCCCATTGCAAGCTGCCTGCTGTGGGGGCACCTGGCAGGAGGGCCAGGCAAGAAGCCGGGTTGTGCAAAACCACTGCACAAAGCAGGTAAGTATAACATGTTTGTTATTTTAAAAAAGTGAAAAAATCACTTTAAGTGTGTTTTTGGGGTGTATTTAGGAATTTTAATTTGAAAACAAACCTGGGATAGTTTTAGTGTTAGTATAATTCTCCTGAGCCATTGAAAGCTCCCTGCACCCTAAAGCCACCAGAAAACACCATAATCCCACCTTCCCTATGCATTTGGGGAAAAATAGCGAATTTATGGGAAGTTAAAAATTCTCAGTTATGCTAATATCTTGTTTTTTAGATTTGTGATGGTAGTGTTGCATTAAGTAGGTAATTTTCATCAAGGTATACTGTAGTAGTGATGGATATTTTGCTTCATTGAATACATTCCCCATACCTATTGACAGGTAATAACATCTATCTACTGAAAATGAACATTTACTGTTACCTTTTACATGTGATTTACAGTAACTTGTTTACCTGCGCACTCCTCGTCCAATCTTATCCATGGGATGCACTGTGGTACATATACAGAATTACACTGTCCATCTGGACAGTAACATATTTGGCTATGACAGCTGACATTTCCAGGACAATCCCCATTACCTGTACATTTATCTGTATAAAAACAAAGGTTTTTTGTGAATATTAACAAGCAGTTTTACTGTTTTTACTGTGACAATGCAGTGTAATTGTATTAAAAAAAAAAAAGTATATATAAAGCAAAAACTTTTTTACTTTTTGGATAGGGAAAGTAATGGTTTAAACCCTTCTAATGCTTTTTTTTTTAACCATCTGTGCACTGCCAGGGAGATTATGCTTAAAATTCTTTCAACGTCAAATGGCCTCAAACCACAAATATGATCTTAAATATACCCAATTCAAATTTTTTTGTTTACAGACGGTTTTTATTATAGAAGATAGTCTCAATACAGGTTATTTGCATAATGGTATACATAGATATGGAAGATGAGATACAAATGCGCGTATATATATCAGTGATGAAAGGATAGTGCATTAATAGAAATAGATCTGGAGTTGAGTCATTTTAGTAGATTGTATAGTCTGTTGTTATCAAAAACGGTATATAACATATATAGAACAATAATAACACACATTATTCTATAAGAGATAACTCCCATCGTGTACATTTTTTTTTTGTATATATGCATGGTGTCTAATAATGTGTGATGAATGTGTTCTGATAATTTAATATTCAGCATACGGTTCATTATCTGAGGCCATGGTACTGTAAAAGAGCGCCAATTGAATGCTATAGCCCAATAAAGGGTGCTAAATAACGTATGTATTAGCCGAGTGTGTGCTATGGGTATATCCGGTATAGGAAAGAATAAGAGGCATATTTGTGGTGTTAAAGCTATTTTCCTTCCTATTATTTGTTTTATTTTTTTTGCTTGCTTTTTGCCATGTGGATTTAAGGTGTGTGCAGTCCCAAAAGGTGTGTGATAGTGAACCTTTTGTGGGGCACCCTCTGAAACATAAGGGGGATGTTGCTGGGTAGTACGAATTAATTTTATCAGGGTTAAGGTACCACCTGTATTGCAGTTTTATGGCTGATTCTCTGATGGATGCTGTTTTGGTGCTTTTTTGCAAATTGAAAATCATAATATCCCATTGTTCAACTGAAAATGATTCATTCACATCGGATTCCCATTGGATCATTGGATGTGATTTGTCTGGTGTATTATGCTCATTTCAATTTTTGTAGATTCTGGATATCAATCCTCAGTCACGTGGTGATGTTAAACATATTTGTTCAAACAGCATAAAGGGAGTTTGGAGGGTGAGTAAATAATAATTTTGATAGAAAAGTTTATTTTATTATAGTCTATTTGTTCTGTATCTGATAAATTGTATTCTGCTTGTAGATCTGAGAATGAACAGAAATATTATTTTGCGTGAGAGATTTCAAGTTTCCCAATTCAAATTTTTAGGTAACAATTTTTATGCAATCAAAGGTCATATTAAAAAAAAGGTGAAGTTTGCCTTTAATTTCTTTGACGTGCCCATAGGTATGGGCATAGGAATAACATACATTTTCCTTGCAGCCAAGGCAGCTATTGCCCAGGGTTGATAAAAAAACAAAACAAAACAAAAACAACGTTCTCAAACACAAGTTCAACTGGATCATGATTAAAGACTAAATACTCAGTATCCTAAATGATGCTGAAGCTAAATTTGATCTAATGTGGCAGCCCTGAATAGAATATAACCAGAAATAAGATAATTAGAGATGATTAGGATCTTTGAACTAATTTTATTTACTTATACCTGTCAGGAAATGTTCCATCCGCTGGTAAGACCTGTTATTTGGCATGCAGTACTGAGGTCCACCAGCAGGTGTCTCCTGGCAGTTTGGAACTGTCAGGAGAGCTTTTCCCTGTTAATAGTATATCATCTTTGGGCCGCAGTACTGGCGTCCACCAGCGGATGGATCCTGGCAGTGTGGAGCAGACAGTACCTCCTACAATCAGGTGTCACTTGAGGCCAATCACAGGCCTATAAATACCTGGCAAACATTCACATGTTTGCCTTGATTTCTTCATTGCCTCCTGACCTGCTTGCTATCTGATCCTGTGCCCTAAACCTGATCCTGTCTCGGACCCTTTCCTGTCCCACCTGTTACCTTGCATCCCTGCCTGCAGTCTGACCCATCCATCCCTCTCCCTCTCCCTGTCCTGTGTTCCATACCCCATCTGCTGACTTCCCTGTGTATGACCTTGGCCTGGCTTACGTTTTTGTCTCTGGAACATCCCCTGTCCATCTGCTGATCTGCTGTGTATGACCCTGGCCTGGCTATTGTTTATGAACCTGGTATTTCCCATTTATTGCACTTTTCTGTACTGTTGTTATTTGTGGGTCTCTGTCTGTGGTTGGTTATTGCACTGTGTCATATTGGAGTTGGTTGTTATTTATTACTCACTTTTCTTAATAAATATATATATTTTCACTTATATACGTTTGGTGTCCTCTGTCGCAGATCACACGGTTCTGGTCACACCTGCTCATGACAGTAAATCAAGGCCATCCCTGACCAGAAGTGGCTGCACAGGGGAACCATTTTGATTCAGTTGGTTGCAAACATGAATACCGATGAGGTTATTTATCTTTCTCTGCTGGCATCTGAAAGTGGTGATTATTGCCGCCAGGCTTTGAAAGGATGGTCTAGTGATCAGTTGTTTGCCACTATACGTTTGGCTCACTCCCTGGTCGATCAGGGTTATATTTTGTTTGGGGAAGTGCAGCCTTTGATCAAACTATGTACTGAGCTGGCCCTGCCCTGTATTCCTGAGGGCCGTGATGATTTCACTCCTCCTTTTGATATAAATCAGGTTGTATCACTAGTTTGGCTTTTTGAAGATGATCCAGACGATTTTTGTGAGCACTATTCAGCCTGTCCCTCACAGGTGATTGCTGAGTGCATTGTGTCTGCTCAGTCTTTTGTTAGACAGGGAGGTTTAGAAGCACAGTTTGTACAACCTATACTTTCAGCATGGTCTGACATGATGCAAGCAGCTCCAGTCAAACAAACCACCTCTGCCACCAAACACCAGCCTACCCAAATGTATGTTTCTCCATCACCCATGTCAACCGCAGTTGCAGCTCAGTATACGCTGCTGCCAAACAAATACTCATATCCAGTCTCTGCTCCCTGTACCTATCCTGCATTCAACCCACCTGTCTCTTCCCTGCTGCCTGCAAACCCACACGAACTTCCTCCAGCCACTGTTACCTCTTCCCTACCATATCCCAATCCTCCTCTCCAGTCTGCTGCACCCCTCACCTACAGATCTTCAGTAGTTAAGCCCAAGAAGAAACGGAAGTTCTTCCCCACTCACACAATCCTGCCGGTAACCCAACCTGCTCCCAATTTCCAGTCTGACGTTCCAGCTTTGCAGTCTGACGTTCCAGCTTTGCAGTCTGACGTTCCAGCCTTCCAGTCTGACGTTCCAGCCTTCCAGTCTGACGTTCCAGCCTTCCAGTCTGACGTTCCAGCTTTCCAGTCTGACGTTCCAGCTTTCCAGTCTGACGTTCCAGCCTTCCAGTCTGACGTTCCAGCCTTCCAGTCTGACGTTCCAGCTTTGCAGTCTGACGTTCCAGCTTTGCAGTCTGACGTTCCAGCTTTGCAGTCTGACGTTCCAGCTTTGCAGTCTGACGTTCCAGCTTTGCAGTCTGACGTTCCAGCTTTGCAGTCTGACGTTCCAGCTTTGCAGTCTGACGTTCCAGCTCTGCAGTCTGACGTTCCAGCTCTGCAGTCTGACGTTCCAGCTCTGCAGTCTGACGTTCCAGCTCTGCAGTCTGACGTTCCAGCTCTGCAGTCTGACGTTCCAGCTCTGCAGTCTGACGTTCCAGCTCTGCAGTCTGACGTTCCAGCTCTCCAGTCTGACGTTCCAGCTCTCCAGTCTGACGTTCCAGCTCTCCAGTCTGACGTTCCAGCTCTCCAGTCTGACGTTCCAGCTCTCCAGTCTGACGTTCCAGCTCTCCAGTCTGACGTTCCAGCTCTCCAGTCTGACGTTCCAGCTCTCCAGTCTGACGTTCCAGCTCTCCAGTCTGACGTTCCAGCTCTCCAGTCTGACGTTCCAGCTCTCCAGTCTGACGTTCCAGCTCTCCAGTCTGACGTTCCAGCTCTCCAGTCTGACGTTCCAGCTCTCCAGTCTGACGTTCCAGCTCTCCAGTCTGACGTTCCAGCTCTCCAGTCTGACGTTCCAGCTCTCCAGTCTGACGTTCCAGCTCTCCAGTCTGACGTTCCAGCTCTCCAGTCTGACGTTCCAGCTCTCCAGTCTGACGTTCCAGCTCTCCAGTCTGACGTTCCAGCTCTCCAGTCTGACGTTCCAGCTCTCCAGTCTGACGTTCCAGCTCTCCAGTCTGACGTTCCAGCTCTCCAGTCTGACGTTCCAGCTCTCCAGTCTGACGTTCCAGCTCTCCAGTCTGACGTTCCAGCTCTCCAGTCTGACGTTCCAGCTCTCCAGTCTGACGTTCCAGCTCTCCAGTCTGACGTTCCAGCTCTCCAGTCTGACGTTCCAGCTCTCCAGTCTGACGTTCCAGCTCTCCAGTCTGACGTTCCAGCTCTCCAGTCTGACGTTCCAGCTCTCCAGTCTGACGTTCCAGCTCTCCAGTCTGACGTTCCAGCTCTCCAGTCTGACGTTCCAGCTCTCCAGTCTGACGTTCCAGCTCTCCAGTCTGACGTTCCAGCTCTCCAGTCTGACGTTCCAGCTCTCCAGTCTGACGTTCCAGCTCTCCAGTCTGACGTTCCAGCTCTCCAGTCTGACGTTCCAGCTCTCCAGTCTGACGTTCCAGCTCTCCAGTCTGACGTTCCAGCTCTCCAGTCTGACGTTCCAGCTCTCCAGTCTGACGTTCCAGCTCTCCAGTCTGACGTTCCAGCCTTCCAGTCTGACGTTCCAGCCTTCCAGTCTGACGTTCCAGCCTTCCAGTCTGACGTTCCAGCCTTCCAGTCTGACGTTCCAGCCTTCCAGTCTGACGTTCCAGCCTTCCAGTCTGACGTTCCAGCCTTCCAGTCTGACGTTCCAGCCTTCCAGCTTGGTGTTCCAGCCTTCCAGTCTGGTGTGCCCACCTTCCAGTCTGGTGCACCCGCTCTCCAGTCTGATATGCCTGCCTTCCAGCCCGAAACCCCAGTGTCCATGTTCCAGTCTGACGCTCCAGCGACTATTGACCAGTCCGATGTACCTGCTGTTCTGCCTGATGTGCCCACTGTTCAGCCTGATGAGCCTGCTTTCCGGTTTGATGTGTCCATCCTCCAGCCTGATATCCTGGTATCTGTCTTCCAGCCTGATGTCGTGATGTTGGTGTCTCAGCCTGAAGTTTCGGTGCCCGTGTTTCAGCCTGGAGTTTCGGTGCCCGTGTCTCGGCCTGCTGAATCGGTGCCCGTTACCCAGTCTGTTGAATCGGTGCCCGTTACCCGGTCTGCTGAACTGGTGCCCGTTACCCAGTCTGCTAAACCGAAGTCCATCACTTTGCCTGTCAAGCCAGTATCCGTTATCCGGCTTGCCGAACCGGTGCCCGGTGTCCAGCTCGCTGAGTCAGGGCCTGTTACCCAGCCCACTGGGCCGGGGTCCGTTACCCAGCTTGCTGAGCCGGTGCCTGTAATCCGGCCTGCCCTTACGGTGCTCGCTGTTCGGCCCAATGTTCCAGAGCCTGCTGTCCATCTCGTTGACCCGGAGCCTGCTGCCCAGCTCGATGACCCGGAGCCTGCTGCCCAGCTCGATGACCCGGAGCCTGCTGCCCAGCTCGATGACCCGGAGCCTGCTGCCCAGCTCGATGACCCGGAGCCTGCTGCCCAGCTCGATGACCCGGAGCCTGCTGCCCAGCTCGATGACCCGGAGCCTGCTGCCCAGCTCGATGACCCGGAGCCTGCTGCCCAGCTCGATGACCCGGAGCCTGCTGCCCAGCCCGATGACCCGGAGCCTGCTGCCCAGCCCGATGACCCGGAGCCTGCTGCCCAGCCCGATGACCCGGAGCCTGCTGCCCAGCCCGATGACCCGGAGCCTGCTGCCCAGCCCGATGACCCGGAGCCTGCTGCCCAGCCCGATGACCCGGAGCCTGCTGCCCAGCCCGATGACCCGGAGCCTGCTGCCCAGCCCGATGACCCGGAGCCTGCTGCCCAGCCCGATGACCCGGAGCCTGCTGCCCAGTTCGATGACCCTGCTGCCCAGCTCGATGACCCTGAGCCTGCTGCCCAGCTCGTTGACCCGGAGCCTGCTGCCCAGCTCGATGACCCGGAGCCTGCTGCCCAGCTCGATGACCCGGAGCCTGCTGCCCAGCTCGATGACCCGGAGCCTGCTGCCCAGCTCGATGACCCGGAGCCTGCTGCCCAGCTCGATGACCCGGAGCCTGCTGCCCAGCTCGATGACCCGGAGCCTGCTGCCCAGCTCGATGTCCGTGTGTCTGCCCTCCAGCCTGATGTCTCGGTGACTGCCCTCCAGCTTGATGAGCCCGCTGCCCAGCTTGAAGTGCCCATGCCTGTTGTGCCACCACCTGTTCTGCCTGTTGTGCCACCATCTGTTGTTCTGCTTAATACCATAGACTATGGACAATTACAACCAATTGGAGCGTCCGGAGGCCGCTCCTTTGAGGGGGGGTACTGTCAGGAAATGTTCCATCCGCTGGTAAGACCTGTTATTTGGCATGCAGTACTGAGGTCCACCAGCAGGTCTTACCAGCGGATGGAACATTTCCTGACAGTACCCCCCCTCAAAGGAGCGGCCTCCGGACGCTCCAATTGGTTGTAATTGTCCATAGTCTATGGTATTAAGCAGAACAACAGATGGTGGCACAACAGGCAGAACAGGTGGTGGCACAACAGGCATGGGCACTTCAAGCTGGAGGGCAGTCACCGAGACATCAGGCTGTTCTGCCTGTTGTGCCACCATCTGTTGTTCTGCTTAATACCATAGACTATGGACAATTACAACCAATTGGAGCGTCCGGAGGCCGCTCCTTTGAGGGGGGGTACTGTCAGGAAATGTTCCATCCGCTGGTAAGACCTGTTATTTGGCATGCAGTACTGAGGTCCACCAGCAGGTGTCTCCTGGCAGTTTGGAACTGTCAGGAGAGCTTTTCCCTGTTAATAGTATATCATCTTTGGGCCGCAGTACTGGCGTCCACCAGCGGATGGATCCTGGCAGTGTGGAGCAGACAGTACCTCCTACAATCAGGTGTCACTTGAGGCCAATCACAGGCCTATAAATACCTGGCAAACATTCACATGTTTGCCTTGATTTCTTCATTGCCTCCTGACCTGCTTGCTATCTGATCCTGTGCCCTAAACCTGATCCTGTCTCGGACCCTTTCCTGTCCCACCTGTTACCTTGCATCCCTGCCTGCAGTCTGACCCATCCATCCCTCTCCCTGTCCTGTGTTCCATACCCCATCTGCTGACTTCCCTGTGTATGACCTTGGCCTGGCTTACGTTTTTGTCTCTGGAACATCCCCTGTCCATCTGCTGATCTGCTGTGTATGACCCTGGCCTGGCTATTGTTTATGAACCTGGTATTTCCCATTTATTGCACTTTTCTGTACTGTTGTTATTTGTGGGTCTCTGTCTGTGGTTGGTTATTGCACTGTGTCATATTGGAGTTGGTTGTTATTTATTACTCACTTTTCTTAATAAATATATATATTTTCACTTATATACGTTTGGTGTCCTCTGTCGCAGATCACACGGTTCTGGTCACACCTGCTCATGACAATACCTCATTTTCCTTTCTTCTTTTATTTTAATCTTCACTTTTCTTACATTAGATTGATTTAATATGGGATGATAAATACTGAAAAGGGCAACGATCTGCACCACAAGGTGAATTCCTAGAACTTCCAACTCCAGCAATGGCTTACAAATATTATATAACACTTGTATAAAGTTTAACCAACTTTGTCATACGGTAATCATCATACTACACGAGTATAGCTCAAATAGCTCTTTGTTGGCTATCGCCATTAATAATCGATAGTATTGCATATCACTTTATTATGTTTTATACCTATGTTCAATTACTGACCATGCATACAATGTTTAGATGTGAAATACTAGACTGACAATGTGTAGGCTTGAAGGGGTTTTAAAGTCTCATGGTTTTTCACCTTAATGTATTCTATGCATTAAAGAGGAGTTCCACCCAGGGGGGCCATTAAAAAAATAAAAAAATAAAAGTCAGCAGCTACAAATACTGCAGCTGCTGACTTTTAATTGGACACTCACCTGTCCCTGGGTCCAGCGGTGCGGGGGATCGAAGCCCCGCTCATCCCCCCCCTCCGCTCGTCGGCGCCGGCATTTCAACTGTGGGCGCCGGGCTGTGGCTTCACAGCCTGGCACCCACTGCGCATGCGCGAGCGGCGCCGAGCGCCGTGATTGGCCGCTCAATCACCTGGGACCTGCAATGGGTCCCAGATGATTGACAGGAGGGAGGGAGAAGAGCCGAGTCCTTCCTGTGCCAGGGGGAAGTGATGTCATCAGCCCAGGCAGACGAAGGGGCAGATTACGAGGGACCACCTAGCAACAGGCATTTAGAGGTAAGTAAAAAAAAAAAAAATATCCAAATGTTTTTTTGTTTTTTTTTTTAGAATTTTTTAGATATGTTTGTTTTTTTGGGTGGAACCCCACTTTAAGGTGAAAAACCTTCTTTGCTGGAGCTGCCCCCAAAGACCCCCCTTTTCTTACCTGAACCCGTCCGTTCCAGCAACAAGCACGAGCCCAGTGTCTCCAGCCGCTGTCTCTGTCCTCATTGGATAGATTGATAGCAGCGGGAGCCATAGGCTCCCGCTGCTGTCAATCCAATCCAGTGACACAAGAGCAGGCGGGCGGGGCTGAGTCCTGCTGACTGTGTCATTGGACACAGCAGTGGGACTTGGGAGCGCGCAGCTCTTCATGGGGGCACACGATGAGGGGGAGGAGCCAGGAGCACCGGCAGGGCACCCCAGAAGAAGAGGATCAGGGCTGTTCTGTGCAAAACCACTGCACAGAGCAGGTAAGTATAAATTGTTTGTTATTTTTATTTAATAAAATGTGAACCTTTACAACCAAAGTATATGTGAACCCTCGTCTTGTAAAACAACCCATTCAGTTCAAAATAGAAATGAAAGGTAAAACATTTGTGTATACATATAAAAACCTTTTTAATTCCATTTTTTCCCCTTTTTTTAATGTGATTTTTCAAGTGATCACATGCCCTGTGTTCTCAGCTGCATAGGAGCTGGGGGAGGAGAAGCAGCAGTACACTGAGCTTCTCAGTGAAAGGCTGTGTAGGGGGGGGGGGGGGGTGGGCATGTCAGCACATGCCTGATCATTAGATTAGCTCCCAGCACAGCAAGAAAACTGACCATGCTGTGCTCTCATGACTAGCGAGGTCAGCTTTAATAGGAAAGCAGAGGGACTGTCAGGAACTCCAGGAACAAAATGCTGTGGTAAACAGACACATTTCCCCTTCCAGGCAGGACACAGGAAAGTCTCCATAGGTACCCTTAGGACTAATGCCCCGTACACACGGTCGGACATTGATCGGACATTCCGACAACAAAATCCTAGGATTTTTTCCGATGGATGTTGGCTCAAACATGTCTTGCATACACACAGTCACACAAAGTTGTCGGAAAATCCAATCATTCTGAACGCAGTGACGTAAAACACGTACGTCGGGACTATAAACGGGGCAGTAGCCAATAGCTTTCATCTCTTTATTTATTCTGAGCATGCGTGGCACTTTGTGCGTCGGATTTGTGTACACACGATCGGAAATTCCGACAACGGATTTTGTTGTCGGAAAATTTTATAGCCTGCTCTCAAACTTTGTGTGTCGGAAAATCCGATGGAAAATGTGTGATGGAGCCCACACACGGTCGGAATTTCCGACAACAAGGTCCTATCACACATTTTCCGTCGGAAAATCCGACCGTGTGTACGGGGCATAATACTGGGCTGATATATGTTCTCTGAAAGGAGAGAATACAAGTAAATAATAGCACACACAGCAATCTTTGAAAGGCAAGGCTGCTCCATTATAACAACTTAGTGGGGGTTCTTACAACTGCCCAATCCTCAACGGTTCTCATTAAGCTACTTAAGAATGAGCAAATTAACTCTGAGACATCCATTCTCTCAGCACAGCAATATCTTACCTGTACAATAGAAAAGATCTTTATCATTTTTCTTCCTAATGAATCCGGAGTTGCAAACACATGGAGAGCTGCTTCCTTCTCTTGTACAGAGTGCTAGTGGTTTAATGGAATAAAAAAGATCAATGTAATGCAGTCAGTGGTGTAATAATAAACATGGTAACTCGTGTGACCCTTCACTTGTACAGAGGTTGCAGCTTTTGGCCATACATACAAATGAGATTAATTTGTTGTGTCTAAATCTGGCCCCTTCTAACACATAACAAGACTCTTGCTGTATGCCCATTTGCCAGGACTGCTGTACTCTGGGAACAGGGCTTACCTTCACCTGTCTTTAGTATGGGCCAAATCATACTACTAGGGGCACATCCTGCTCTCTCCCTGCTGAACTGGAAACCGGAACCGGGAACGCCTTCCCCTTTAAGTCTAGTTTCTGGCTTCAAACCCATATACCTCATGTTCCCCAACTTTCAATCATTAATTCACCCTAAACGTTCCGCTTCTTTATGAAGACAGGAATAACTTGAGGCTCACACATCTGAACTGCAGAAACACCTGAACTGTAGTTAGCTTTATCAACTGTCCTGTACTCAATAGGGAAGAAGAGAAGGCTGACATGTCTCTACATTCTCTGGTCCTATTTAACATTTGTTCTTTGTTTCAACTACAGCTTTTGCTTTAATAAAACATTTAGGGAGGCAGCTGGTACTCCTATGGTGCCCCCTAGGTTCCTCCCATGCTGGGAGGGTCTTTTGACTATAGTGCTAGTGATATTCTTTGGCATAGTCTACCCATCTGTGGCAATCCACACAATGTTTCTAGTACACTGTAGAAACATTCTATCCTTGCAGAACTAAAAGATGGAAAGGTGTGTCAGGAATCAGCAATAGGGATGCCCAGATTTGCATGGCAGGATACTGGGACCATGCTTTAAAAGAGAAGTATGGGATTTTTTTTCAGTTTTATATTTACCTAGGTGGATGCAGCATCGGTCTGATGCTGTATCTGTCCCCCGACGCCTCTGTAGATAACCGAGCGATCGAACATTGTCGATGGCTCAGTTCTCTCAGCTCCTCGAGCAAAGAGCTGCTGACTGTCTATCAGTATTTCTCCGCTCTGCCTACTCCTCACTCACTGGAGCGCTGAGCTGTGGAGGGGCGGGGAGCGGGCTGTCTCAGGCTCTCAGCAAGTTGCTGAGAGGTTGAGATGGGTATCAGTCCAGGCACCTGGTGGATCCAGACTTCCATTGTTGGGATGACACGGTGCCTGGACTGCATGTCAGCAGAAAACAGACTTCAGGACTTCAGGAATGTAAAACGAATTGCACTCCTGTGACCCATAGGAGAAGAACTGGGATCAGCAGGGTCAGGGTCAGAATAAATGGTACACGGTATGACAAAAATGGAAGACTAGAGGTTGTAAAAAAATAGTTGATAGACATCATGGGCAGGTGTTAAAATCTTAGTGAAATAAACAAAAACACCCAATGTTGATTTCAGAAACAGTCCTTCTTCATCTTCTTTAAGTTGAATAAAAAAGGGCTAATCCACGTCAAGGCTGGAGGTCAAGGTTTTGAACGTGGAGATAGAAGGAAAATTATGTTTTTTCCTTTTTTTTACAAGGAAGCCAAGTCCATAGACAAAATAGATTTTACAGTGGTCATAAGGTGAGCAACTAGTGCCTACATTTTGTTATATTTTAAAGTGGTCATAATGCAGTAAGGAAAAGGAGTGAAATAATGAGAAAGTGAAAAGGCATGAAATCAAAGAAGTCCATTTCACACCTTTGTAAGAAAGTATTTTGGATTACTCTGTGCTAGGGATGAGCCGAACACCCCCCTGTTCGGTTCGCACCAGAACATGCGAACAGGAAAAAAGTTCGCTCGAACACGCGAACACCGTTAAAGTCTATGGGACACGAACATGAATAATCAAAAGTGCTAATTTTAAAGGCTTATATGCAAGTTATTGTCATAAAAAGTGTTTGGGGACCTGGGTCCTGCCCCAGGGGACATGGATCAATGCAAAAAAAAGTTTTAAAAACGGCCATTTTTTCAGGAGCAGTGATTTTAATAATGCTTAAAGTCAAACAATAAAAGTGTAATATCCCTTTAAATTTCGTACCTGGGGGGTGTCTATAGTATGCCTGTAAAGGGGCGCATGTTTCCCGTGTTTAGAACAGCCTGACAGCAAAATGACATTTCGAAGGAAAAAAAGCCATTTAAAACTACCCGCGGCTATTGCATTGCCGACAATACACATAGAAGTTCATTGATAAAAACGGCATGGGAATTCCCCACAGGGAAACCCCGAACCAAAATTAAAAAAAAAAAAAATGAAGTAAGAGTCCCCCTAAATTCCATACCAGGCCCTTCAGGTCTGGTATGGATATTAAGGGGAACCCCGGCCAAAATTTAAAAAAAAAATGACGTGGGGTTCCCCCTAAATTCCATACCAGACCCTTCAGGTCTGGTATGGATTTTAAGGGGAACCCCACGCCAAAAAAAAAAAAAAAAACGGCGTGGGGTTCCCCCAAAAATCCATACCAGACCCTTATCCGAGCACGCAACCTGGCAGGCCGCAGGAAAAGAGGGGGGGACGAGAGTGCGGCCCCCCCCTCCTGAACCGTACCAGGCCACATGCCCTCAACATTGGGAGGGTGCTTTTGGGTAGCCCCCCAAAACACCTTGTCCCCATGTTGATGAGGTCAAGGGCCTCATCCCCACAACCCTGGCCGGTGGTTGTGGGGGTCTGCGGGCGGGGGGCTTATCGGAATCTGGAAGCCCCCTTTAACAAGGGGACCCCCAGATCCCGGCCCCCCCCTGTGTGAAATGGTAAGGGGGTACTTACCCCTACCATTTCACTAAAAAAGTGTCAAAATAGTTAAAAATGACAAGAGACAGTTTTTGACAATTCCTTTATTTAAATGCTTCTTCTATCTTCCTTCATCTTCTTCTTCTTCTGGTTCTTCTGGCTCTTCTGGTTCTTCCTCCGGCGTTCTCGTCCAACATCTCCTCCGCGGCGTCTTCTATCTTCTTCTCCTCGGGCCGCTCCGCACGCATGGCATTGGGGGGAGGCTCCCGCTCTTCTCTTCATCTTCTTCTTCATCCTCTTCTCTTCTTCCTTCTTCTCTTCTTCTCTTCTTAATTTTCTTCTCCGGGCCGCTCCGCATCCATGCATGGAGGGAGGCTCCCGCTGTGTGACGGCGTCTCCTCATCTGACGGTTCTTAAATAACGGGGGGCGGGGCCACCTGGTGACCCCGCCCCCCTCTGACGCACGGTGACTTGACGGGACTTCCCTGTGACGTCACGGGGAATGCCACAGGGAAGTCCCGTCATGTCCCATGCGTCAGAGGGGGCGGGGTCACCGGGTGGCCCCGCCCCCCGTTATTTAAGAACCGTCAGATGAGGAGACGCCGTCACACAGCGGGAGCCTCCCTCCATGCATGGATGCGGAGCGGCCCGGAGAAGAAAATTAAGAAGAGAAGAAGAGAAGAAGGAAGAAGAGAAGACGATGAAGAAGAAGATGAAGAGAAGAGCGGGAGCCTCCCCCCAATGCCATGGGTGCGGAGCGGCCCGAGGAGAAGAAGATAGAAGACGCCGCGGAGAAGATGCTGGACGAGAACGCCGGAGGAAGAACCAGAAGAGCCAGAAGAACCAGAAAAAGAAGAAGATGAAGGAAGATAGAAGAAGCATTTAAATAAAGGAATTGTCAAAAACTGTCTCTTGTCATTTTTAACTATTTTGACACTTTTTTAGTGAAATGGTAGGGGTAAGTACCCCCTTACCATTTCACACAGGGGGGGGGGCCGGGATCTGGGGGTCCCCTTGTTAAAGGGGGCTTCCAGATTCTGATAAGCCCCCCGCCCGCAGACCCCCACAACCACCGGCCACGGTTGTGGGGATGAGGCCCTTGTCCTCATCAACATGGGGACAAGGTGTTTTGGGGGGCTACCCCAAAGCACCCTCCCAATGTTGAGGGCATGTGGCCTGGTACGGTTCAGGAGGGGGGGGGCCGCACTCTCATCCCCCCCTCTTTTCCTGCGGCCTGCCAGGTTGCGTGCTCGGATAAGGGTCTGGTATGGATTTTTGGGGGAACCCCACGCCGTTTTTTTTTTTTTTTTGGCGCGGGGTTCCCCTTAAAATCCATACCAGACCTGAAGGGTCTGGTATGGAATTTAGGGGGAACCCCACGTCATTTTTTTTAAAAATTTTGGCCGGGGTTCCCCTTAATATCCATACCAGACCTGAAGGGCCTGGTATGGAATTTAGGGGGACTCCCACTTCATTTTTTTTTTTTTTAATTTTGGTTCGGGGTTTCCCTGTGGGGAATTCCCATGCCGTTTTTATCAATGAACTTCTATGTGTATTGACGGCAATGCAATAGCCGTGGGTAGTTTTAAATGAGTTTTTTCCTTCGAAATGTCATTTTGCTGTCAGGCTGTTCTAAACACGGGAAACATGCGCCCCTTTACAGGCATACTATAGACACCCCCCAGGTACGAAATTTAAAGGGATATTACACTTTTATTGTTTGACTTTAAGCATTATTAAAATCACTGCTCCTGAAAAAATGGCCGTTTTTAAAACTTTTTTTTGCATTGATCCATGTCCCCTGGGGCAGGACCCGGGTCCCCAAACACTTTTTATGACAATAACTTGCATATAAGCCTTTAAAATTAGCACTTTTGATTTCTCCCATAGACTTTTTAAGGGTGTTCCGCGGCATTCAAATTGTTCGGTGTTCGGCGAACTTGCGAACAGCCAATGTTCGAGTCGAACATGAGTTCGACTCGAACTCGAAGCTCATCCCTACTCTGTGCCCTGAAACTGTGATGAAACTAAGTGAAGCTGAATGAAGCATGCCCACTCGATACTGGCATTGGTGCAAAACAGCCTATTTAAATCTCAAATAGAGAAGTGGCTATCCTGCTGACTTTATTTCCACTTCTGATTTCCCCTTTTCAACTTTTCTTCTGACCTTTTTTGAACCTGTATCTTCTGTTGCTGAACCTGGCTTGAGTTCCTGACTTTGCTTTTTGTCTGATAACTTGTTAGCTTCACTGCCCATTTGATCTTGACCTTGGCCTGGACTTTAAAATGGAACTTCACGCTCTCAATCAACATTAATTATTTTCAATCGTCATGCTGCTAACATTAGTAGATAGATAAGTAAAGTAGATCATATTTACTTGTTTTTACACTTTTTAAAAAATATTTCTTTAGTTATTTCTGGTAACTTCTTGCCTAGGCGAATTATGTCATACATCCCAGGAGTCTTCAGGAGGGTCAACAACTGGGTTACTTTTTACCCACTTCCATACCGGGCCTATTCTGGCAATCCTCTCCTACATGTAAAAATCATAATTTTTTTGCTAGAAAATTACTCAGAACCCCCAAACATTATATATGTTTTTTAGCAGACACCCTAGGGAATAAAATGGCGGTCGTTGCAACTTATGTCACACGATATTTGCAAACATTTTTCAAACGCGTTTCATAAATCAAAAAATGACAAGACAGTAAAGTTAGCCCAATTTTTTTATATAATTTGAAAGATGATGTTATGCCAAGTAAATAGATACCCAACATGTCATGCTCTAAAATTGAGCACACTCATGGAATGGCGCCAAACTTCGGTACTTAAAAATCTCCATAGGCGACGCTTTAAATTTTCTTTACAAGTTACCAGCTTAGAGTTACAAAGGAGATCTAGTGCTAGAATTATTGCTTTTGCTCTAACGCACACAGCGATATCTCACATGTGTGGTTTGTGCGGGACTTACATGTGGGTTCGCTTATGTGAGCGAGCACACGGGGACGGGGGCGCTTTACTTTTTTTTTTTTTTTGTTTATTTTACTTTATATTTTTATTTTTACACTTTCTCTTAAAATTTAGTTTTTTGATCACTTATATTCCTATTACAAGGAATGTAAACATCCCTTGTAATAGGAATGGTGCATCACAGGTCCTCTTTATGGAAAGATATGAGTTCTATAAGACCCCACCTCTCTTCTCCAGGCTGGAAAGCATAAGATCAAAAAGAAAATGAACGATTCCATTCTTTCTAGCTGCGATCGCAGCTTTGTTTACCTCAGTACTTCATAGAGATGACTGGTGACCCTCTGGTCATGGGAAATCTCTATTCTCGTCATCCGGCAGCAGCGGATTCTTTCTCCGGGTCCCTGATGGCACGGGAGAGCCCGGAGAGGCACTGGAGGGCGGCGGGAGGGGGGATGTCCCCTCCCGTCACCTGTAAGAACGATCAATCGGCTGAACTGCTGCTATGATCATTCCTATGGTGCACAGAATCGCCGGCTCTAAAAGATGATATCTGAATGATGCCTGCAGCTGCAGGCATCATTCAGCTATCCCCACTGAAATTCAAGGACGTCATATGATGTCTTTGGGCTGGAAGTGGTTAAGTAACCCAGGAGTCTTCAGGAGGGGAGGGGAGGATGGGAGTTTTTTTCAGCAAAGTACACTCTCCTGCATGCATGCCTGAGCTAAGACTGATGGATTCCAGGAAGTAAATGCTACATGAATCATTTGCCCTTACTCAAGATGGTCACTGCCAGAAACGTTAGGGGGTTGTTTTCCAAAGTGATTTCTCAACAAAATAAAGCAAAGAGACATGGATGGATGGGGGAGGTTACTTTTAATATTAAAAATGAATTTTTTCGTTTGTGGTGCTCAGAGGCAGTGAAGATCCACTTTAACTATGCCTGTTCCTACTGAATTTTTTACCTCTGCTGATGTTGCTAATTTCTTCTCAATCCTGACTACAATACATCTTCTATGTGTTCCTACTATGTTCGAACTGCAACCAGTCTGCTCTGCAACCATAACTCAGCAGTGCTCATATCATGTCCATGTAATCAGCTGCTGATTCTCGATCTACGAATAGGCACCCGTGACCCCTCTTGCTCTCTAAATCACTGGACAGGAGGTATAAGAGAAGCTGTCTTGTCAGTTTCATTTCCACCAGGAGACAACAAAAATCTTTAATAATGTAATGCATAAATCTGAGTTTGGAACCCAGTCTGTTTACCCCACTCTCAGGTTTATGGGAAGGCTGTAGGAGTATTTAAACCAGGATTGAGGGGGGAGGATGAATTTGATTATAATGGGGAAGACAGGTCACACAGGGGTCAGCCCCTATTGGTGTGTGGAATGGAAAAAGATGGCAGGAGGGCTATGGCAGATGATACAAAGGTTCCCATGTTACAAACAACCATTAGAAATGGTACTGTTTGTACTAAATAAAAAATATGCAACATTAGTGTGCAAAATGTGACAATGAATTAAAGTGTTTGTTCACCAATGCAAGAAGTCTGCCAAGCAAAATAGGTGAGTTGGAAGCTCTGGTGCACGAGGAGAACTATGATTTATTTGGCATTGCTACATCTTGGCTTCATTCTTCACATGACTGGGCTATTAATATACCTGGCTATGCTCTCTTTCGGAAAGACAGGGTAAAACAGAGGGGTGGTGGGTTCTGTCTCTATGTGAGAAGTGATCTCAAAGCGAGTGTGAAAGAGGACCTAGTTGGAGGAGAGTGTGATGAGTCTGAAGCATTATGGGTGGAACTGTACATGGGTGTGCGTACTACAAAGGTTATCATTGGAGTTTGTTATAGACCTCCCAGTGTTAGAGCCGGTTCACACTGGAGCGACTTGTCAGGCGACCTAGCCGCCTGACAAGTCGCCTCCCGTTCTGTACAATGGAACCGTTCTAATCGGAGCGACGCAAGTCGCTCCGACTTAGAAGAAAGGTTCCTGTACTACTTTGGGGGCGACTTGCACAGACTTCTATACAGAAGTCGTCTTGCAAGTCGCCCCGGCAGTCGCGTGCAGGTTGCCTCGGTGAGGCGACCTGCAAGTCGTGCCGCGTCTAGTGTGAACCGGCACTGAGAGAAGGTTGAGACTCAGCTCCTCGCACAGATGGAAAGGGCTGCAAGGGCTGGGACAGTGATAATAATGGGGGATTTTAACTACCCAGAAATTGACTTCAGTATTGGCACTGCTGAGACAGTTAAAGGGCAAAAATGTATAAACCTATTACAAGACAATTTTATGGTGCAGTTTATTGAGGCTCTGACTAGGAGTGACGCTCTGCAGGACCTGGTAATCTCAAACCATGCAGAGCTTATTACCAATATTCATATAAAAGAAGATCTGAGTAGCAGTGACCATAACATGATTTCATTTAATGTAAGCTGTAGGCAACAAACACATACAGGAAAGAAAAAACATTAAACTTCAAGAGAGCACATTTTCCAAGGATGAGGGCTGCTCTCCAGGATTTATAGTGGGAGGGAATATTGACATCAATGAACACAGAACAGAAATGGGAATTTTTCAAAAAGACTGTATGCAAACTCACTGCAAATTATTCCCATGGGCAATACGTTTAAAAGGCTAAAAATAAAACCTATGTGGCTCACGGCTAAAGTTAAAAAGGCTATAAATAATTTTAAAAAAAGATTTAAAAAAATATAAAAATGAAGGAACACGATCATCGTTTAAATGTTACAAAGAACATAACAGAATATGTGAAAAGGAATTCAAGGACGCAAAAATGAAAAACAAACGACAAATTGCAAAAGATAGTAGGACAAACCCCAAAACATTCTTCAAATATATTAATAGTAAAAAGGTCAGGTCTGAGCATGTAGGCCCTTTACAAAATAATCTAGAGTGGGTGACTGGGGACAAGGAGAAGGCAAATTTAATAAATACTTTCTTCAGCTCTGTGTATACAAAGGAGCATGGGGGAACTCTTGTCCATAATGGGGATGGCATTGACACAGCCCCAAATGAACCACTATGGCTCAAAAGTGATATGGTCCAGAAATATTTAGACAGAATAAAGGTGGATAAAGCAACTGGACCAGAAGGCAACCACCCACGGATCCTAAAAGAATTGAGCGCCCTCATTTCAAAGTCACTTTTTCTAAATTTTAGGGACTCGTTAATGACTGTAATGATACAATTGGATTGGTGTAGGGCCAATGTGTTGCTCGTATTTAAAAAGGATCAAAGTCTTTACCAAGTAACTATAGACCTGTTAGTTTAACTTCTATAGTCAGGAAGATATATTGAGAGTTTAATAAAAGACCACATAGACGAATTCCGGCTGGAAAAAAATATTTTAAGTAACAGACAGCATGGATTCATGAAAGACAGAAGTTGTCAAACAAACCTGGTTTATTTTTATGAGGAGGTAAGTAAAACCTTGTACAGAAGGGTGGCTGTGGACGCGGTATATTTGGATTTTGCAAAAGCATTTGACACAGTTCCCCATACACGGCTAATGTGTAAAGTAAAGTGTACAGGCTTGGAAAGATCAGTTTGTAAATGGATAGAAAACTGGCTAAAAGACCAAATTCAGAGAGTAGTGGTTAATGATTCTTACTCTGAATGGTGTAAGGTTATCAGTGGTTCACCCCAAGGTTCAGTGTTGGCACCCTTAGTTTTTAATATCTATATAAATGATATAGGGTCTGGGATTAAAAGTACCATTTCAGTCTTTGCAGATGACACCAAACTATGCAGTGGAATAATATCCTTAAAGGATGTCTCCAACTTACAAGCCGATCTCAATACACTGTTTAATTGGGCAACTATGTGGCAAATGAAGTTCAATGTTGATAAATGTAAACTTATGCACTTGTGGGCTAAGAATATGCATGCCTCATACATACTAGGGGCATAGGTGTGCACACAGGGTGTACTGGATGTGCCTGGGCACACCCTAATCACCACATGTGCATTATTATTAGCGCTCTGTGTGCCGGCAGGAAGATGGGAAAGATCTTCTTCTTGCTGGCTATGCCATAAGAGAAGTGTTTACGCTCTTCTCTTTCACTGTGCCAGAAAAGAGATCAAGGTGCCGGGGTCATATATATGTAGACGTACACACACGTGTGTTTGAGCTTTAGGGTGCACACCCTAATGCAATAGGCTGCACACACCTATGACTAGGGTGAGTACAACTGGGGATATCCATAGTGGAGAAAGATATGGGGGTTTTGGTAGATAATAAGCTCAATAATAGCATGCAATGCCAAGCTGCGGTTTCCAAAGTGAGCAAAGTCCTTTCGTATATTAAGAGAGGCATGGACTCCAGAGAGAGGGATATCATTTTTCCCCTATACAAATCATTAGTAAGAAAAAAACAAGGAATAGTGGCGCATGCTGTAGTATATGAATTGTATTTTAAGTCCATACAAGAGTCCTTTGAGCTGTATAGCTCTGTGTGTGATATAACAGTCTGTGTAACCAGGGCAGCCTTGCAGGGGGAGTTGAAGCACACTCCAAAACATGTGGAAAGAAAACAGAAAATAGGCACTGCTTAAGTAAGACTGTATTTGTTTAATAAACAAAGCGTATTAAAAACTCACATTGAAGTACCTTTACAAAGGCACAGTGGAGTCCAGTGAAATCGTCCAATCTCCGTCTCGGCTGTCAGCAATGGTCTCGTCCTGTTGAGCTGTTCCAGACCTCATTCTGGATCCCGCCTGAGAGCTAAAAGATCCCTGGTGAACAGGACGCCGGCCTCATACAGCTCAACAGGATGAAACCATCGCTGACAGCCGAGACGGAGATTGGATGATTTCACTAGACTTCACTGTGCCTTTGTAAAGGTACTTCAATGTGTTTTCCAAATCATTAGTAAGATCTCTACTGGATTACGCAGTTCAGTTTTGGACACCAGTTCTCAAAAAGGATATCAGGGAACTGGAGAAAGTGCAGAGAAGAGCAACCTAACTGATAAGAGGCATGGGGAAGCTCAGCTTTGAGGAAAGATTAGAGAACTGAATTTATTCTCTCTTCAGTTGATCCAGGGAAAATCCGATTGCCTTTCGGGGGATTAGGAAGGATTTTTTTCCCCTGCTGTAGCAAATTGTATCATGCTTTGCTGGGGTTTTTTTTTTGTTGGTTGAACTGGATGGACTTGTGTCTTTTTTCGATCTGATCAACTATGTAACTATATGTAACTATGTAACACCGTGCCTGCAGTTTTTCTTTTGTCCCATAATTTTACCACCCTGACTTGGCCTTATTCTGAAATAAGTAGGCATATTTCTGCTAATTGATATAACTGTATTAAAAAAAAAAAAAAAGATATAAAACTTCAACCTAAAAACTTTTAAACCTAGAAAATTATTATGACCCCAAATCTATTGAATTTCACTTTACATGCAACCCAACAGTGGGAAATATATTACCAGTACACTTTCCTCCAGGGTAAGTAATTGTGAGCCGCTCTTTGTCATTGTAGAATCCCTTATCACATGCACAGTAGTATCCTTTCCTGGTTTCCACACAAGAGGAATGACTAGGGCAGTCATCTGAAGTTGGGGAGCACTTGGTAAAATTAATAGCTTTCTCAGGCAGGTACCGAATACCTATAATACAGATCGAAAGAAGTGATGTATGACTTACAATATAATAATTGGTAAATCACACTGAATATGTCTCTTGTTTATTGTCTCTGTGTTGAAAAGTCACCTCCTGCAAAATCCCTGCTTTCATTCTGTCTGTTCCATTTTGCATAATTGAAATTGTAGCTATAATGCTTCTTGTTTAATTTTATGTATATTTTTCAAAGCTGGCAAGTTTATAAAATGAAGATTGTGTCTTTTTAATAATATACATATATTAAGGGAAGTCACTAAACTTTTTTCTAATGCCCACCTAACTTCCTGCCCCCTGGACCCTGTTCCTTCTCAAATACTACGGTCACCATCTGACTCAATTCTACACTCCTTAACTCATATCTTCAACCGCTCCCTCTCTACTGGCATCTTCCCCAACCCTCTAAAACATGCGCTAGTCACTCCCATACCAAAAAAGGCCTCAGAACCCACCAATCTTAACAACCTAAGACCCATCTCTTTACTCCCTTTTGCCTCCAAACTCCTTGAACGTTTAGTCTACAACCAATTGAGCGACCACCTCATTGAGAATAACCTTCTTGATCCCCTTCAGTCTGGAGTCCATACTCTTATGCCCCGTACACACAGTCGGACATTGTTCGGACATTCCGAAAACAAAATCCTAGGATTTTTTCCGACGGATGTTGGCTCAAACTTGTCTTGCATACACACGGTCACACAAAGTTGTCGGAAAATCCGATCATTCTGAACGCGGTGACGTAAAACACGTACGTCGGGACTATAAACGGGGCAGTAGCCAATAGCTTTCATCTCTTTATTTATTCTGAGCATGCGTGGCACTTTGTGCGTCGGATTTGTGTACACACGATCGGAAATTCCAACAACGGATTTTGTTGTCGGAAAATTTTATAGCCTGCTCTCAAACTTTGTGTGTCGGAAAATCCGATGGAAAATGTGTGATGGAGCCTACACACGGTCGGAATTTCCGACAACAAGGTCCTATCACACATTTTCCATCGGATAATCCGACCGTGTGTACGGGGCATAACTCTTGGACCTTTCTGCTGCCTTTGATACAGTTGACCACCCCCTCCTCCTCAAATAACTCAATTTGCTTGGTCTCCATGGCTGCAATCTCCGTTGGTTCGAAATCTTACCCATCTCATCGCACCTTCAGTGTCACTTACAACTCCACTTCCTCTTCTCCAACTCCTCTTACCCTTGGGTCCCCCAAGGTTCTGTCCTTGGACCTCTGCTATTCTCGATCTACATGTCCTCCCTGGGTCAGCTGATAGCCTCCCATGGCTTTCACTACCATTTATATGCTGATGACACCCAAATCTATCTCTCTGCCCTTCAGCTCACCCCATCAATCTCCTCATGCATCACTGATCTACTAACAGACATATCAGCCCGGATGTCAACCCACTTCCTCAAACTTAATCTATCTAAAACTGAGCTTTTAATATTTCCTCCCCCATGTGCCCCCCCCCCGACTTCTCTGTCAAGATTATTGGCACATCTATCAGTCAGTCCCCACATGCCAGGGTGCTAGGGGTAACCTTAGACTCTGAACTGTCCTTTCAGGCCCACATACAATCCCTGTCCAAATCATGCCGCCATAGCCTCCGCAACATTTCCAGAATACGCCCCTTTTTAACTAATGACACCACCAAGCTTCTAATTCACTCCCTGATCATCTCTCGCCTCGACTACTGCAACTCCCTCCTCATTGGATTACCTTTACATAGACTATCCCCCCTTCAGTCCATAATGAATGCCGCTGCAAGACTCATCCACCTTACCAACCATCTAGTGTCCTCCACCCCTCTCTGCCAATCCCTCCACTGGCTTCCACTCATCCAACGAATAAAATTCAAAGTACTAACAATAATTTACAAAGCCACCCATAACTCTGCCCCCAGCTACATCACTAACCTAGTCCCAAAATACCAACCAAGCCACTCTCTTCAGTCATCCCAAGACCTCCTGCTCTCTAGCTCCCTTTTCACCTCCTCCCATGCTCGCCTCCAGGATTTCTCCAGCGCTTCTCCCATCCTTTAGAACTCCCTACCCCAATCTATCCGACTGTCCCCTAATCTATCCATCTTTAGGCGAAACCTGAAAACCCTTCTCTTCAAAGAAGCCTATCCTGCTTCTAACTAACGCTGTTTTACTTCCTCCATCAGCTCATCCCCCCCCCCCCCCCACAGCTATTACCTTTTGTATCAATTTACCCTTCCTTTTTAGATTGTAAGCTCTAACGAGCAGGGCCCTTTGATTCCTCTTGTACCAAATTGTAATGTAACTGTAACTGTCTGCCCTCATGTTGTAAAGCTCTGCGCAAACTGTTGGCGCTATATAAAACCTGTATAATAATAATAATAATAATAATAATAATTAAAATGACAGCCCCAAATTTTATTCAGATATAGATCCTTTCATCCTGTGATCTTTGATCTGCATGTAACATCAATTAGGGAATCCTTAAAAGTAAAAAAAAACAAAAACTGTAAATTAATTAATTAAATTAATTGACCATTAGTTAACCCTAATAAGTCCTAATTAACTCCTAATTAACTCTTTTATGTTTGAGGAAAGAAAAAAATCCTGGACGGCCCCATCATGGCGCTTATTCATAGCTGAATTCTCAGCTATGAATAAGCGCCATGATGGGGCGTAAAACATGTTAGCTATCTTTCCTGTTCCTCCCTGTACATGAGGTGACTGCATTTGGATTTTATTTCTTCATATCAATAAAGATGCCTTCTATGGTGTGCGGCCGTCCAGGATTTTTTTTCTTTCCTCAAGCTTGTGCAGAGCCAGCACCTGTGAGTTCCATTAGGGCGGGTGTCTTGATAAGGATTTGAGAGATTGGAGCGGCAATCTTTTGCTTATAACTCCTTTATGTCTTTTTGCCTATAGATTACATATAAAATAAAATAATTTTTGCAAGACAATATTGCCGAAAGAAAGAAAGCTTAGTCTGTTATAGCTAAATAAACAGGCTCACAGTGGAAATGTAAAAATTGCTCTGGTCCAATCAGTATTACTTCATAGAGACATAGTTTAATAAAGTGATGGTCTGCTCCACAGAGAACAGACATACGACCTCAACCAAAACCCAGCATTTTAAGGCACATTACAGATTGGTGTACTTGATGCACCTAATCCATGTGAGTACCCTGTACTGGGGCTTTTTTGTTTGTACAATAAAATTGTGTTAAATGGTGTCACGCTATGGAGTCTCTTTTTACTGTTTATATATGAGGATACAGCATCAGTGAGCAGTCTAATTGCGAGGTCACACATTCTAAGGTGAGCAGCCATTGCCTGAGGGTGGGGAGCACCTGAGTGTGGACACCGCAAGACGTTATTTTCACGTTTTTATGAAGTCACCATTATACCTTTAATAAGGACTATATACCAATTATGTTGGACTGATCTACGTTTGATTAGAACGTCACTGTTATATGCACTATAGCACTTTATGATTCACGTTTGTGGCACCATATATTTAACTTTTATTAGTTTGCTTATTATTTTTATTTTGTCTGTGGAATGTGACTCTTAACACAGAATTTATCATCACAGCAATCAAAAAACTCTATATACAGTTTTGGAATATATTATAATTTTTGCTGGTTTACCACGGTTTTTTCTTCTTATTTTTCTCATCATTGTAAAGTAGGCACTTTAAAAGTATTTGTTGGAACTAATGTTAGGAGATAGCACAGCATAGCCATTTGCTATAGGTAAGTATAACACGTTTGTTATTTTTAACTAAAAAAAGGGAGACTTTACAATCATTTTAAATTTCTGTGTCCTATTAAAGAGTTAAAGAGGAAATGTCACCAGCACACCAGGATCTCCAAAAATGGGTCCAAAAACTTTAATCACATAGTGTCAAAAAAAGCAAAAGCTTGAAATACAGCCGTTTATGCAGGAACGTGGGTGTTGGAAGTATTGTATTGGAGCTATTAAAGAGTTAAGCTGCTTGTGGATGGTGCCAAGTCAGGTGACCATAAGGTGCTCATCAGATATTTTGGTTCTAATTTTGCTCTTTGTGTGCTTCACACTTGAAAATAGTTGCTCGCAAATATACAGTGCCTTGCAAAAGTATTCACCCCCTTTGGCATTTTTCGTGTTTTGTTGCCTCACAACCTGGAATTAACATGGATTGTTTGAGGATTTGCATAATTCAATTCAAAGAATGTGCACACAACTTTGAAGATGTTTTTTTTTTATTTTTTATTGTGAAGCAAACAACAAATAGGACAAAATAACAGAAAGTCAATGTGCATAACTATTCACCCCCCTAAAGCCAATACTTTGTAGAGCCACCTTTGGGGCTATCACAGCTCCAAGACGCTTTGGATAAGTCTCTATGAGCTTGCCACATCTTACCACTGGGATTTTTGCCCATTCCTCTTTGCAAAACTGCTCTAGCTCCTCAAGTTGGATGGTTTGCGCTTGTGAACAGCAATCTTTAAGTCTGACCACAGGTTTTATATATATGAGCAACCCTGCGAGCCACTTATGGAAAATTGCCTACAAACTGGTGAGTGATTAATCTTAAGTGGAGACCAGCTGCAAACACTCAGTCACGTTTCATAATCGTGCAAAAGATAAAATTTAAACATTAGTGTCTGCGCTAGAAGAAAAAAATCCCATCAATCCAAAAGTGCAGCAATATAAAACATAAAAGACATAAATACTCAAATGTATAGTCCACTGAAGTGAAAATATCCCTAAGTGATGGAATATAAAGTGCACAGTGCTGAATACACAATGGGAGTGATAAGTCCAAAACCTATCACGTGTATATAAAAAACAAAGAAATATATAAAAAAGAAATATACGGGGATGTGACCCCTAGTGACTCAAATTAAAGTCCAAAACAGTGTGTATCCAAAGATATGAAGGTGCCAAGGAAAACCATAGTCCAAAGTTATAGCGAAATTCACATATCCTTCCTTCCAAATGTGCATCACCAAGGAAACATGCTGTAGTGTCTTCCAGCCACCCCCACAGGTGTATATGCTCACCTTCTTGTGTGTGACACAGCGTTTAAACTATGCCAAACAAAGCCTTGGAGCCACTCCTGTGCTCATTTGGAATCAGCTGCGTGGACCTCCAGTGTTCTCAAAGGAAGGTAACATATGCAAAAGAAAAAAACTCCATAGCGCAATATTGCAAGAGTAAAAAAACTTTTAATAAAATAATTCTCTCCCCTTGATGGGGTACTCACATATTGTGGGTGCGTAAGTGCACCACCCTAAGCAGACAATGAACGGTCAATCTCGCGGTGTGGCGTGTGCTGCGGTGTGTGTAACAAAAACTCTCCTTCTCTCCTTCTCTCTCTCTGCTGACAGCTCCGTCCAGGCCCCTCCCCTACGCGTGTTCGGCACCGGGACCACGTGCCTTCATCAGGGGGATCTGATTGGACGGGAGCTCAAGAGTAAATTTATAGCTCCGGCGGCCATTTTGCCTAAGACCGCGGACACTATTGTTCATGGGCTACAACTATGTTCATAGCGGCCATTTTCCCTAGGACCATGGATAAAGCCAAAATAAGCCATGTCAATCATGGCAGCCATTTTGCCTAGGACCACATAAGTAAATGTAAACCTAATAGGAGAACAAACCGTACGAAGTACACTAATAGTAATACGACCGCGCAATGAGCGATCCGATGAAACATTGTGTGAATGTTTAAATAATGCCTACATAACTATGTACAGGACGGAGTTGGCTAGCAAAGAGAGCACCGCCACGCACCTCACACATTTAGATGACCACAAACATATATTTAAATATCACAAAACGACATGTCTACTCTATAAAAGATCAAGCAAAAAATATATATGTTATATATATATTCGGTAACCCCAGAGATGAATAAATAAAATTAAAAATTAAAATTATATAAAAATAAAATAAAATAAAATAAAAATAAAATACAACTACACTTTATTAAGGAATATTAAAAATATGCGTCCATTGCGTATGTCTACGACCATATTAATAAAATTATTGTGGAGGGATAATTGAACTATCAAGAGGAATAAAAAACCATCATATGCATATAGCCTATAATAAAAAAGCCCCAACTCAACTCAAAGAAGTAAAGAAACAGAAGTAATAAAGGAGTATACCACCAAACTCTACAGTATTAGTAGTTACTGAGGAAACATCTCAAATCAAACTCTCTATTCAATCCCCCAGGGACCAAAGATCCAAGCTGGTGTATCCACCAGGATTCCTTTTTAATTATCTCTCTGACAAAATTGGACCCCCTCCAGTGGCGTTTGGGTGCCTCAATCCCCCAAAACTTCATGCCAATGGTACTTTGATTGTGTACCCTCTTAAAGTGCACATATAAGCCATGCTTATCGGACCCATTGCGTATGTGCCTCACATGTTCCTCCATGCGATCTTTGAGAGCCCTGGTGGTGCGCCCCACATACACCAGGTTGCATGGGCACTTCAAGGCGTAGACCACCCCTACTGTATCACATGATATGAAATCCCTAATTTTGTACGATAAGTTGTTTCTAGGGTTCGTGAATTCTTTTAACCTCCTAGTATTATCCGGAATCCTTCTACAACTATAACATCTCCCACAGCTATAGAACCCTTCTAGGTCCAGAAACATTTTGGGTTTTGGGGGGGGTGGGTCTACCACATTATGTATTAGCCTATCCCGCAAACTGGGAGCTCTCTTGAAAACAAATTTAGGCTTATTTGGGAGAATATCTTTAAGCTGGGTATCCTGTTTCAACACACTCCAATATTTGCATATGATCCTCCTTACTTCATAACTTTGTACAGAGTAATCCAGAACCACATTAATACCCTCTTGATTATCATTGTTGGTTACTTTAATGGCATCCTTTAAAAGATCCACCCTATTCATGCTTCTAATCTTACTTCTTTCTTTCTCCAAAAACTCATTCTGGTATCCCTTCTCTAAGAACATGGTACTCAGTTTCTCTGACTGGGTCTCATAATCCAATATCCTAGTGCAATTCCTTCGCATCCTCATGTACTGTCCCCTTGGAATGTTATTTAACCAGGGTTTGTAATGGCAACTTTTAACCGGGATATACGAATTCCTGTCCGTAGTTTTGAAGAAGGATCTAGTGATGATACCTTCATTGGTATTGAAGATCTCTAGATCCAAAAAATGTATACTCTCCGTACTCACATCCCAGGTGAGGGAGATGTTGCGATTGTTGACATTCATGGAGTTTAGTAACCCCATCAGACCTTCCATATCCCCTCTCCAAATGATTAAAAGATCGTCTATAAATCTCTTGTAAAGTAAGATATCTCCATTGTCATCCCTTAGATTCTCCTCTTCCTCCCATTTAGCCATGTAGAGATTTGCTACACTAGGGGCGAATTTGGCGCCCATCGCGACGCCTTTCTTCTGTAGATAGATCTTGATGTCGTACCAGAAAAAGTTGTTCCGCAAACAGAAGTCCAGACATTTCAAAAGAAAGAACGTAAAATCCTCATCAATTTCGTCTTCTTTGTCCAAGGCCCACTTGACAGCATTCAGGGCGCCCTCATGATCTATGTTAGTGTACAATGAGGCTACATCTCCTGTAGCCATAATCATATCCTTATGTGCAGTACACCCTCCAAGCAGCTGCAAAGTGTGCTTGGTGTCTTTAAGATAGGCGCTTGTTTTCTTCACTAACGGCTGTAGATGGATATCTATGTACTCTCCTAATCTGGAGGTGAGAGATCCGATACCACTCACTATCGGTCTCCCGGGTGGGTTCAAGCTGTCCTTGTGGATTTTAGGTAAGTAGTAGATTACGGGCATTTTACTGACCATAGGGATTAAGTACTTGGCTTCATGCTTATTCAGAAAGCCTTCATCAATCCCAAACTTAATTATGTCTTCTAATACACCTTTACAGGATTTTGAAGGGTTGCCATCAAGGGGTTGGTATGTGTCAGTGTCACTCAGTATCCTTCCCATCTCATCTTTGTATTGTTGTAGTGAGAGGACGACCACTCCTCCCCCTTTGTCTGCTGGTCTAATCACTATATCCTTTCTCTTTTCCAGTGAATCCATTCCTCTTTTTAAATCTCTCTGCTCATATACCTTTTTGACTGGTAGCTGCTCTAACTCAGAGGTGACCAATTTTTTAAATAAATCGACATATTTATTGTTGGATATATAGGGATTGAACACTGAGTTGTTCCTTAAACTAGTGAACCTGTGGTTGGTAGCAGCCCTCTCAACAGGGTTGAGGGCATAATATTTCTTAATGTTGAGTTTCCTAACCAATTTCTGTACACCGACGTAGGTATCAAATTTGTTGAGCCCTTTTTTTGGGGCGTATTTAATTCCCTTATCCAGAACTAGTAATTCTTCTCTTGATAGTTCCACTCCACTCAAATTAAAAATTCCCTGTCCTAATCTTCCCGCCTTCTTTTTCTGTTGAACTCTTCGTCCAGCTCTCCCTCCTCTCTTCCTGGATTTCGTGCCTCTCGGACGGGTCCCCCCCTGGTCCCCCCTAAAAAAGATTCATCCAGGAAGTTGTCATCGTCACTCAAAGGTTGGAAGCTGTTGGATACAGGTACTCCATAGTGGTCCTGTTGATGTTTGTCGTATCTAACCCTCTGTGGTTTGGGGGAATAGTAAACTCCACCTCTACGTGTATCTTCTCTTGTATATGTGGGGTACCCTCTAAAAGGAGGTTGGTACGGTAAGGGGCCCCTGTAGGGTGCACGATTTCCTCTCTGGGGTGTATTCTGTTGATTCCCGTAATTCCTATGTTGGTGGTATGGAGTACTTTGCTGGTATCCATATTGCCTTTGATGGCCATATGAATTCTGTTGGCCATTCCTATATTGAGGGGCCGGATATGAGGAATAGCCCGTATCGTTGTACTCTCTCTCCTGTTGAGCCCTATAACCATTATCATGATAGGTGTGGGCTCCATAACCCCAATTACCACCGTTGGGATGTGGACCATTTCTCCCCTCATTATTCGGTCGCCTAGGTGGATTGTATTGCGATTTTTTTGGGGGTTGGCGATACGGTGTATGGGGTAACGCCTCATCCTGACGATGCTGCGGAAACCCTCTATTGAAAGGTTTATTGTTCTGTTGCTGTGAATAGGGCTGACCCTGTGGTTGTGGTACCATATTGGTAGCTGCCCCCGCTTGTGAATGAGGGTTGACCGCAGTAGTGGACGCCAATGTAGATTGCCAACGAAAGACTTGTTTGTTTTGGTAGTCTTCGAAGTCCCTTTGGTACTTCTTCTTCTTTACATTTTTATTTTCTGTGTCTTTCTTCTGCATATTCCTCTGCAGCTCCCCCATGAGTTTGGTATATTCAGGATGATTGGTGAGGGAGCTAAGTTTATCCCTAATGTCCTTAATTTGGTTCTCCAGAAGATTTAATTTACGCTGTTTTCTCTTCATAAGGAATTCCATAATCTCCCTTCCTTTACCCACAAAAAATGAATACCACTCCTCAACATCATCAACCCCTAGTAGGCCATCATTAATGGGAACATCCCATCGTAGCTTTCTAGGGACCAGACCATCCTTTAAATATTTACTCATGGTGGATAAATCCCACCATATATTACTCTTTTTATCCATACAATGCCCTAATTTCCTAAAAAGCTGCGTGATATCATTCTCGTTAGCATTGGTGGTAGAGAAGAGATCCTCCAGATCAATTTCTCTATTCTCAAAAAAGGCAAAGGGATCCATCAGGCTACTAGCAAGAATATGAAAACCAGAGAAACACAAATATATATATGAGCAACCCTGCGAGCCACTTATGGAAAATTGCCTACAAACTGGTGAGTGATTAATCTTAAGTGGAGACCAGCTGCAAACACTCAGTCACGTTTCATAATCGTGCAAAAGATAAAATTTAAACATTAGTGTCTGCGCTAGAAGAAAAAAATCCCATCAATCCAAAAGTGCAGCAATATAAAACATAAAAGACATAAATACTCAAATGTATAGTCCACTGAAGTGAAAATATCCCTAAGTGATGGAATATAAAGTGCACAGTGCTGAATACACAATGGGAGTGATAAGTCCAAAACCTATCACGTGTATATAAAAAACAAAGAGATATATAAAAAAGAAATATACGGGGATGTGACCCCTAGTGACTCAAATTAAAGTCCAAAACAGTGTGTATCCAAAGATATGAAGGTGCCAAGGAAAACCATAGTCCAAAGTTATAGTGAAATTCACATATCCTTCCTTCCAAATGTGCATCACCAAGGAAACATGCTGTAGTGTCTTCCAGCCACCCCCACAGGTGTATATGCTCACCTTCTTGTGTGTGACACAGCGTTTAAACTATGCCAAACAAAGCCTTGGAGCCACTCCTGTGCTCATTTGGAATCAGCTGCGTGGACCTCCAGTGTTCTCAAAGGAAGGTAACATATGCAAAAGAAAAAAACTCCATAGCGCAATATTGCAAGAGTAAAAAAACTTTTAATAAAATAATTCTCTCCCCTTGATGGGGTACTCACATATTGTGGGTGCGTAAGTGCACCACCCTAAGCAGACAATGAACGGTCAATCTCGCGGTGTGGCGTGTGCTGCGGTGTGTGTAACAAAAACTCTCCTTCTCTCCTTCTCTCTCTCTGCTGACAGCTCCGTCCAGGCCCCTCCCCTACGCGTGTTCGGCACCGGGACCACGTGCCTTCATCAGGGGGATCTGATTGGACGGGAGCTCAAGAGTAAATTTATAGCTCCGGCGGCCATTTTGCCTAAGACCGCGGACACTATTGTTCATGGGCTACAACTATGTTCATAGCGGCCATTTTCCCTAGGACCATGGATAAAGCTAAAATAAGCCATGTCAATCATGGCAGCCATTTGCCTAGGACCACATAAGTAAATGTAAACCTAATAGGAGAACAAACCGTACGAAGTACACTAATAGTAATACGACCGCGCAATGAGCGATCCGATGAAACATTGTGTGAATGTTTAAATAATGCCTACATAACTATGTACAGGACGGAGTTGGCTAGCAAAGAGAGCACCGCCACGCACCTCACACATTTAGATGACCACAAACATATATTTAAATATCACAAAACGACATGTCTACTCTATAAAAGATCAAGCAAAAAATATATATGTTATATATATATTCGGTAACCCCAGAGATGAATAAATAAAATTAAAAATTAAAATTATATAAAAATAAAATAAAATAAAATAAAAATAAAATACAACTACACTTTATTAAGGAATATTAAAAATATGCGTCCATTGCGTATGTCTACGACCATATTAATAAAATTATTGTGGAGGGATAATTGAACTATCAAGAGGAATAAAAAACCATCATATGCATATAGCCTATAATAAAAAAGCCCCAACTCAACTCAAAGAAGTAAAGAAACAGAAGTAATAAAGGAGTATACCACCAAACTCTACAGTATTAGTAGTTACTGAGGAAACATCTCAAATCAAACTCTCTATTCAATCCCCCAGGGACCAAAGATCCAAGCTGGTGTATCCACCAGGATTCCTTTTTACTTATCTCTCTGACAAAATTGGACCCCCTCCAGTGGCGTTTGGGTGCCTCAATCCCCCAAAACTTCATGCCAATGGTACTTTGATTGTGTACCCTCTTAAAGTGCACATATAAGCCATGCTTATCGGACCCATTGCGTATGTGCCTCACATGTTCCTCCATGCGATCTTTGAGAGCCCTGGTGGTGCGCCCCACATACACCAGGTTGCATGGGCACTTCAAGGCGTAGACCACCCCTACTGTATCACATGATATGAAATCCCTAATTTTGTACGATAAGTTGTTTCTAGGGTTCGTGAATTCTTTTAACCTCCTAGTATTATCCGGAATCCTTCTACAACTATAACATCTCCCACAGCTATAGAACCCTTCTAGGTCCAGAAACATTTTGGGTTTTGGGGGGGGTGGGTCTACCACATTATGTATTAGCCTATCCCGCAAACTGGGAGCTCTCTTGAAAACAAATTTAGGCTTATTTGGGAGAATATCTTTAAGCTGGGTATCCTGTTTCAACACACTCCAATATTTGCATATGATCCTCCTTACTTCATAACTTTGTACAGAGTAATCCAGAACCACATTAATACCCTCTTGATTATCATTGTTGGTTACTTTAATGGCATCCTTTAAAAGATCCACCCTATTCATGCTTCTAATCTTACTTCTTTCTTTCTCCAAAAACTCATTCTGGTATCCCTTCTCTAAGAACATGGTACTCAGTTTCTCTGACTGGGTCTCATAATCCAATATCCTAGTGCAATTCCTTCGCATCCTCATGTACTGTCCCCTTGGAATGTTATTTAACCAGGGTTTGTAATGGCAACTTTTAACCGGGATATACGAATTCCTGTCCGTAGTTTTGAAGAAGGATCTAGTGATGATACCCTCATTGGTATTGAAGATCTCTAGATCCAAAAAATGTATACTCTCCGTACTCACATCCCAGATGAGGGAGATGTTGCGATTGTTGACATTCATGGAGTTTAGTAACCCCATCAGACCTTCCATATCCCCTCTCCAAATGATTAAAAGATCGTCTATAAATCTCTTGTAAAGTAAGATATCTCCATTGTCATCCCTTAGATTCTCCTCTTCCTCCCATTTAGCCATGTAGAGATTTGCTACACTAGGGGCGAATTTGGCGCCCATCGCGACGCCTTTCTTCTGTAGATAGATCTTGTTGTCGTACCAGAAAAAGTTGTTCCGCAAACAGAAGTCCAGACATTTCAAAAGAAAGAACGTAAAATCCTCATCAATTTCGTCTTCTTTGTCCAAGGCCCACTTGACAGCATTCAGGGCGCCCTCATGATCTATGTTAGTGTACAATGAGGCTACATCTCCTGTAGCCATAATCATATCCTTATGTGCAGTACACCCTCCAAGCAGCTGCAAAGTGTGCTTGGTGTCTTTAAGATAGGCGCTTGTTTTCTTCACTAACGGCTGTAGATGGATATCTATGTACTCTCCTAATCTGGAGGTGAGAGATCCGATACCACTCACTATCGGTCTCCCGGGTGGGTTCAAGCTGTCCTTGTGGATTTTAGGTAAGTAGTAGATTACGGGCATTTTACTGACCATAGGGATTAAGTACTTGGCTTCATGCTTATTCAGAAAGCCTTCATCAATCCCAAACTTAATTATGTCTTCTAATACACCTTTACAGGATTTTGAAGGGTTGCCATCAAGGGGTTGGTATGTGTCAGTGTCACTCAGTATCCTTCCCATCTCATCTTTGTATTGTTGTAGTGAGAGGACGACCACTCCTCCCCCTTTGTCTGCTGGTCTAATCACTATATCCTTTCTCTTTTCCAGTGAATCCATTCCTCTTTTTAAATCTCTCTGCTCATATACCTTTTTGACTGGTAGCTGCTCTAACTCAGAGGTGACCAATTTTTTAAATAAATCGACATATTTATTGTTGGATATATAGGGATTGAACACTGAGTTGTTCCTTAAACTAGTGAACCTGTGGTTGGTAGCAGCCCTCTCAACAGGGTTGAGGGCATAATATTTCTTAATGTTGAGTTTCCTAACCAATTTCTGTACACCGACGTAGGTATCAAATTTGTTGAGCCCTTTTTTTGGGGCGTATTTAATTCCCTTATCCAGAACTAGTAATTCTTCTCTTGATAGTTCCACTCCACTCAAATTAAAAATTCCCTGTCCTAATCTTCCCGCCTTCTTTTTCTGTTGAACTCTTCGTCCAGCTCTCCCTCCTCTCTTCCTGGATTTCGTGCCTCTCGGACGGGTCCCCCCCTGGTCCCCCCTAAAAAAGATTCATCCAGGAAGTTGTCATCGTCACTCAAAGGTTGGAAGCTGTTGGATACAGGTACTCCATAGTGGTCCTGTTGATGTTTGTCGTATCTAACCCTCTGTGGTTTGGGGGAATAGTAAACTCCACCTCTACGTGTATCTTCTCTTGTATATGTGGGGTACCCTCTAAAAGGAGGTTGGTACGGTAAGGGGCCCCTGTAGGGTGCACGATTTCCTCTCTGGGGTGTATTCTGTTGATTCCCGTAATTCCTATGTTGGTGGTATGGAGTACTTTGCTGGTATCCATATTGCCTTTGATGGCCATATGAATTCTGTTGGCCATTCCTATATTGAGGGGCCGGATATGAGGAATAGCCCGTATCGTTTTACTCTCTCTCCTGTTGAGCCCTATAACCATTATCATGATAGGTGTGGGCTCCATAACCCCAATTACCACCGTTGGGATGTGGACCATTTCTCCCCTCATTATTCGGTCGCCTAGGTGGATTGTATTGCGATTTTTTTGGGGGTTGGCGATACGGTGTATGGGGTAACGCCTCATCCTGACGATGCTGCGGAAACCCTCTATTGAAAGGTTTATTGTTCTGTTGCTGTGAATAGGGCTGACCCTGTGGTTGTGGTACCATATTGGTAGCTGCCCCCGCTTGTGAATGAGGGTTGACCGCAGTAGTGGACGCCAATGTAGATTGCCAACGAAAGACTTGTTTGTTTTGGTAGTCTTCGAAGTCCCTTTGGTACTTCTTCTTCTTTACATTTTTATTTTCTGTGTCTTTCTTCTGCATATTCCTCTGCAGCTCCCCCATGAGTTTGGTATATTCAGGATGATTGGTGAGGGAGCTAAGTTTATCCCTAATGTCCTTAATTTGGTTCTCCAGAAGATTTAATTTACGCTGTTTTCTCTTCATAAGGAATTCCATAATCTCCCTTCCTTTACCCACAAAAAATGAATACCACTCCTCAACATCATCAACCCCTAGTAGGCCATCATTAATGGGAACATCCCATCGTAGCTTTCTAGGGACCAGACCATCCTTTAAATATTTACTCATGGTGGATAAATCCCACCATATATTACTCTTTTTATCCATACAATGCCCTAATTTCCTAAAAAGCTGCGTGATATCATTCTCGTTAGCATTGGTGGTAGAGAAGAGATCCTCCAGATCAATTTCTCTATTCTCAAAAAAGGCAAAGGGATCCATCAGGCTACTAGCAAGAATATGAAAACCAGAGAAACACAAATATATATATGAGCAACCCTGCGAGCCACTTATGGAAAATTGCCTACAAACTGGTGAGTGATTAATCTTAAGTGGAGACCAGCTGCAAACACTCAGTCACGTTTCATAATCGTGCAAAAGATAAAATTTAAACATTAGTGTCTGCGCTAGAAGAAAAAAATCCCATCAATCCAAAAGTGCAGCAATATAAAACATAAAAGACATAAATACTCAAATGTATAGTCCACTGAAGTGAAAATATCCCTAAGTGATGGAATATAAAGTGCACAGTGCTGAATACACAATGGGAGTGATAAGTCCAAAACCTATCACGTGTATATAAAAAACAAAGAAATATATAAAAAAGAAATATACGGGGATGTGACCCCTAGTGACTCAAATTAAAGTCCAAAACAGTGTGTATCCAAAGATATGAAGGTGCCAAGGAAAACCATAGTCCAAAGTTATAGTGAAATTCACATATCCTTCCTTCCAAATGTGCATCACCAAGGAAACATGCTGTAGTGTCTTCCAGCCACCCCCACAGGTGTATATGCTCACCTTCTTGTGTGTGACACATCGTTTAAACTATGCCAAACAAAGCCTTGGAGCCACTCCTGTGCTCATTTGGAATCAGCTGCGTGGACCTCCAGTGTTCTCAAAGGAAGGTAACATATGCAAAAGAAAAAAACTCCATAGCGCAATATTGCAAGAGTAAAAAAACTTTTAATAAAATAATTCTCTCCCCTTGATGGGGTACTCACATATTGTGGGTGCGTAATGCACCACCCTAAGCAGACAATGAACGGTCAATCTCGCGGTGTGGCGTGTGCTGCGGTGTGTGTAACAAAAACTCTCCTTCTCTCCTTCTCTCTCTCTGCTGACAGCTCCGTCCAGGCCCCTCCCCTACGCGTGTTCGGCACTGGGACCACGTGCCTTCATCAGGGGGATCTGATTGGACGGGAGCTCAAGAGTAAATTTATAGCTCCGGCGGCCATTTTGCCTAAGACCGCAGACACTATTGTTCATGGGCTACAACTATGTTCATAGCGGCCATTTTCCCTAGGACCATGGATAAAGCCAAAATAAGCCATGTCAATCATGGCAGCCATTTAGCCTAGGACCACATAAGTAAATGTAAACCTAATAGGAGAACAAACCGTACGAAGTACACTAATAGTAATACGACCGTGCAATGAGCGATCCGATGAAACATTGTGTGAATGTTTAAATAATGCCTACATAACTATGTACAGGACGGAGTTGGCTAGCAAAGAGAGCACCGCCACGCACCTCACACATTTAGATGACCACAAACATATATTTAAATATCACAAAACGACATGTCTACTCTATAAAAGATCAAGCAAAAAATATATATGTTATATATATATTCGGTAACCCCAGAGATGAATAAATAAAATTAAAAATTAAAATTATATAAAAATAAAATAAAATAAAATAAAAATAAAATACAACTACACTTTATTAAGGAATATTAAAAATATGCGTCCATTGCGTATGTCTACGACCATATTAATAAAATTATTGTGGAGGGATAATTGAACTATCAAGAGGAATAAAAAACCATCATATGCATATAGCCTATAATAAAAAAGCCCCAACTCAACTCAAAGAAGTAAAGAAACAGAAGTAATAAAGGAGTATACCACCAAACTCTACAGTATTAGTAGTTACTGAGGAAACATCTCAAATCAAACTCTCTATTCAATCCCCCAGGGACCAAAGATCCAAGCTGGTGTATCCACCAGGATTCCTTTTTATTTATCTCTCTGACAAAATTGGACCCCCTCCAGTGGCGTTTGGGTGCCTCAATCCCCCAAAACTTCATGCCAATGGTACTTTGATTGTGTACCCTCTTAAAGTGCACATATAAGCCATGCTTATCGGACCCATTGCGTATGTGCCTCACATGTTCCTCCATGCGATCTTTGAGAGCCCTGGTGGTGCGCCCCACATACACCTTTTTTGAGAATAGAGAAATTGATCTGGAGGATCTCTTCTCTACCACCAATGCTAACGAGAATGATATCACGCAGCTTTTTAGGAAATTAGGGCATTGTATGGATAAAAAGAGTAATATATGGTGGGATTTATCCACCATGAGTAAATATTTAAAGGATGGTCTGGTCCCTAGAAAGCTACGATGGGATGTTCCCATTAATGATGGCCTACTAGGGGTTGATGATGTTGAGGAGACATGTTTTCCATCGGGACATGGAGGAGAACTTTCCTTGATTATGGACACTTGTGAGCAGGAGGAAGAGAAGCCGAGAGATGGGAGAGATTTCCCATTTGATGTCCAGTCACTGTGTTGGGAAGAGTTACAAGTCACCCGAGCATAGAAGACTCATCAGAGGAGCCAAGAGGGACCATCCGAGAAGGACCTCAACCATAGAAGACTCATAAGAGGAGCCAAGAGGGACCATCCGAGAGGTCCTCAACCATAGAAGACTCATCAGAGGAGCTCCACATCAACCTCCAGACCAGGACACCATCAGACAGGTTGTTGTATGGTTGGAGCCACACTGTACGGAGGGATATCGTGAGAGGATACTGGGACCCATTTTTCACGCTCACCATCCATAGCGGTATTGGGAGGAGCGGTTTACTGCTTAACAACTTGACCTGGATATAGTCCTGAGATGTGCCTTATTGTGCTTCCCATCTGGTAAGCGCATATGTTTGGTGGTGGAGGATCACTGTGCAGGGTGTGTTTGCTTTCCACTTTCTCACCTGATTTCCACGGAGAACTACCAGGGGATTCTTCTTACCTCTTTCCCATCCATGAACTTTACTACCAGTTTTTACACTAATGATCTGATGTCATTGGATGCATATGTGTGTGTTTATTGCATATATTGACTTTACTGCAAAAATTGACTCTTTGCATTTTCACTTTATAACGCAGTTTTTTTTTTTGTTTGTCTAGTAAAGAGACAATGTCAATTTTCTTTTCGGCTGCATGTGTTCACTAAATGTAAACGCATTTTTACAAAAAATTCCCCCCCCAAAATCAAAATTTTTAAGTATGTTTATGATTCGGTGTTGGGCCGCATTCATAGCCGTCTTGGGCCGCAAGTTGGTCACCCCTGCTCTAAGGAGGAATGTTAATGCATAAAGCATCATTTGAAACCGAACATGAAAGCACACATTAACACTTAAAGAAAATGTAAAAAGGCTTTACTTGCTGAGTCCTACTTTTGAAAATACTAGCTTCCTGGTGCTTATATTTATCCAAAGGCTTCAGTACGTTTCAAGCCACTGGGGTTGAATAGGTTGTAGACTTCAAGGGGAGACATACGATGCTGCAAAGTGAATTTTCATTTAGCTTAGAGAATTAGTTGAAGCTATGATGGCTTAATTATCCAATCTTACAAGAGCAAAAATCCTGTTCTATTTTAAGTTTTTCTTGTATAATGGGGTATTCTTTAAAATGTAAATTTTTACTTAGCTTCATCTCATTCACCAAGCTGTGAATACATTCACGTAATTCACTTTCCTAAATAAACAGCCTTGAAAACAAGACCAGAGTCCCAACTGCGGGTTGGATAGAAGACTGCATGAAATTTAAATATTTTCAATATGTTATATTTAGCTTACCAAAAAAAAAGAAAGAAATGTATATATTTTGTAATTGAGTTTTATACTCTGTCCAACTCTGCCCATTAAACCGCTGATTTGGGGTGGGTTTTTATACTGTTTGGCTTTAAAGTCAGACAGGTCCATTGCTATCTAACTACACACCTTAAAACACTCCTATGTCCTTCGTGGATTGGTTGTCAGTATCTAAACTGGTGGGGAATGTATATGTATTACTGGCCGCTAAACACTGTATTTTAGAGAATGAAGTGTGCTGTAATAAGACCCTGATGATACAGCATGGTATTAATAGTACGACTATTGAAAGCATGTATTTTTCTGTAACTCACCTGTCACACTAATCCAGAGTATTAGAACACAGGCACCTGAGGGGATAATCAGAAAAAAAAGTTTTTTATTAAGATAAAATTTGTGTTTTCTATATTTTAGGTAATCTCATTCTATAATCTATGGCTTTACATTGTTATGACTGCAGTTCTATACAGTTGAAAACAATTATTTCCACAACCATACATTTTGTCAACTGCTTGTTTGACATTATCTATCTGGGCGCATTCAGATTAATCCTGTCCTCCATGCAGAGCTGCTGGCAGATGCATGTGCATCCACCTTTTAGCTGCATGCAGGCAGCCCATAGAAGTGGATGCACATGTGATGACTGTAATGGGGCGTACACACGGTCTGACTTTTCGAGTGGACTGGTCTGACGGACGCCGACGGACCAAATCCGGCGGACAATCCGATCGTGTGTGGGCTTCACCGGACCTTCAGCTGACTTTTCCAGTCGCAAATCTGACGGACTTTATATTTGGAACAGGCTTCAAATCTTTACGTCGTAACTCCCGCCGGACCCAGAAATTTGCTCGTCTGTATGCTAGTCCGATGGACAAAAACCGACGCTAGGGCAGCTATTGGCTACTGGCTATCAACTTCCTTATTTTAGTCCGGTGTACGTCATCACGTACGAATCCATCAGACTTTGGTGTGATCGTGTGTAGGCAAGTCCGTTCATTAGAAAGTCCGCCGGAAGTCCGTCAAAAGTCAGTCGAAAATCCGCTGGAAAGTTTGTCGGACCAGTCCGGTTGAAAAGTCCGCCCGTGTGTACGTGGCATTAGAGACTCAATCACATGTCAAAGTCTGACATGCGGGCAGGACTGGGTGCACAGATACGAGCACAGAGGCCCATCTGAATGAGCACTTATGCCCCGTACACACGATCGGACATTGATCGGACATTCCGACAACAAAATCCATCCGATTTTTTCCGACGGATTTTGGGCCAAACTTGTCTTGCATACACACGGTCACACAAAGTTGTCCAAAAATTGGATCGTTCTGAATGTAGTGACGTAAAACACGTATGTCGGGACTATAAACGGCCAATAGCCGCTCGTCTCTTAATTTATTCTGAGCATGCGTGGCACTTTGTGCGTCGGATTTGTGTACACACAATTGGAATTTAAACAATTGGATTTTGTTGTCAGAAGATTTTATATCCTGCTCTCAAACTCTGTGTGTCAGAAATTCTGACGGAAAAGGTCCGATGGAGCCCACACACGATCGGAATTTCCGACAACACACTTTTTCCATTGGAAAATCTGACCGTGTGTACAGGGCATAAAGGAACACAAAGATAAACTCCAGCCAAAACTTTCTTTTTTTGAGTTCTGCGTGCAACATGGAGGGTATGGAACCTATTTTGTTTTTTTTTTTCATTGCTGCCTAGGGGACATCCCTTACTTCACCTACTTAGTGGTTTTAAACCCAAAAGCAAACATTTATCATAATGATGGCTGCATTATTCTTCTTTTTTAGGCTTCCTTGCTTCTATTTTTAGCTGGTGATCTAGCCAGTAAGTCTGTTGTTTTTCAAAAGTTCAAGCTCTCCAGCAGAATGTATCAGTTACAGAGATAAGACATACCATTTAATACTAGCAGGAGTACTTACAATGATCTGTTTTTATCTATTTATGCAAAACCTTCATCCCAAGAGTAAAAAGAAAAACTGTTTGCTGTAACTGCTTATAAATTGTTAAAGTGTACCAAATAATACCTGCGCTCAGGGCAAACAAAAACCCCCAAAACAATAAAAACAGCTTGCGCAATTTGCAGGCAGCAATTCGGGTAAATAAGCTCAGTGCTAAACATAAAATATAATCACAATATAATAATGTATAAATAAAAAATAAATAAGTAAATAAACAAAAAACTTTACACCAAAGTGAATCTAAAATATGGTATCATTTAATAGATCTTATGTAAGTCCATTAACGGTCCTCTTAGGGTGGCCAATGAATGACAAAACCATAATCAGCCTAAAAAGGATATTCCAAGAGTGTGACACAAACCAGAGAAATCCTCCACCAACAGTTATCACACACAGCCTCTTACCAAATAGCTTTGACCACCAAATAAACAGTGGTCTAACAGCGCAATCAGATGCCCAATGGCTTAAAGGTGATCCACTAATTCACATAATTTGCATCAATCTCCCAGGTACCGGTATCGTCTCACCCAAATGATAACAATCCTCCAAAAGGTATAGATCAGAAAAACAGCAAAGCCATCTTATAGTGTAAAAAGAATAAAATTCAAAAATGTATTCAAAAGCAATGCACTTACATTTAAACAGCATAAAACCAGCATATTATATAGATGCCCCTGACGACACCTTTTGATGACCAAACGCATAGGGTGAAGCTTTGGCGTGTGATGTCATCGCGCACCTGAAATGGACCTTGGCCATCTTGTTGGTTTGAAACATTGCTTTCCATATGATATGTTGGTTTTATGCTTACCTTTATCCGGCCCTTGAGGCATAATTCCTGCCACTGACACCAACAATGGGGCATAATTCCTGCCACTGACACCAACTATTTCTCCCTGTAATACCAAAGATCCGGCATTGCTTACTCTCACTGGGCACAGTCCAGCCCCCCTGAAGTCTGAAGAACAGTAAACTGGTCCTTTCTTTAGAAAGTATGGAGACCCCTGCTCTAGACCAAAAGGATAGACAGATGAGGAGGAATGAAGGACAGAGGGATTTGGTTTGAAAAGAGGAACAGTCTCTCAAAATGATAGACAGTTGGGAGCTACGCATACTTCATTCAAAACTGAAACCAAAGTTTTGTCTATACGCTCTAGCGTTCAGCCTTCCCTTCAGTCCTAACATTATACACAGCTCCAGATAGGTCTGCCACAATCATTCAGCTTCAAAAAGTCAGGTGCTAGTCCAGCTCGTACTGTGGGATAGCAGAGATAAAGATTGAATGACAGCACACTGATACAAAGGTTTATTCCAAAGTGCAAAATATGTCCATACAAACAAAACAAAGGGTGGAGAGATAGTGTTGTGTTCCCTTCAGTCTTCCCTAGTTGTATAGGCTTCTCTCCTGTACTGATATTTCTCACAGTGTGCATTAGAAGCTATCACAATTCAGATGGAGCTGGCTGGGGGACATGCAACATTATCTAGCTGTTTTCTCCCAAGTCTGACTGCCCCTTTAAAAAAAAAATAAAAAAATTAGCTGTATATTTCTTGCTACTACTATATTCTTCCACCAAATAATAACCCAAATTAAATTCTCCCGCTGCTGACGATCTCAGTGATACCACATATGTGTATGTTAGTTGTTGTTTGTACCTATAGTACAGCCCAGAAGTAATAGTGCCCACTTTGCTTTTTCTTTTTTAATCTAAAACACACTGACCCTAACTGACGCTGATACTAACTTAAAAAAAAGGAAACTTGACCCTGACCTTGACCATTCGACCCTGACCTTGACCCAAACACTAATGCCGCTTTACGGCGGACTTTGCCCGGCGGATTTTTCAACGTACTTTACGACGGACTTTCTGAATGAACGGACTTGCCTACACACAATCCACCAAAGTCCGTCGAATTCGTACGTGATGACGTACGACCGGACTAAAACAAGGAAGTTCATAGCCAGTAGCCAATAGCTGCCCTAGCGTGGCTTTTTAGTCCGTCGAACTAGCATACAGACGGCGGACTTTTCGACCGGACTCGATTTCAACGGATAAATTTTAAACAAGTTTCAAATCTAAGTCAGTCCAACTTTTGAGAAAACAAAGTCCGCTGGAGCCCACACACATCGAATTGTCCGACGAAATCCCGTCCGCCGGGCAAAGTCCGCCGTAAAGTCCGCTCGTGTGTATGCGGCATTACCCGTCCCAGACACTGACCTAGATTTTGAGCACAGGAAAATCAGGAAACTGCCAGAGTGTCAGCAAGTTCAGTCTGATCTTCTTGTATTCAAGACACACATGGTACCTGAGTCACTTTCAAAAGCGGTGTCTCAATGCCATGGCAAAATAAATAAATACATTTTAATATTTTTTTTACCTTTTAATACATTTTTAAAGTGCATGTAAACCCCACAAATAAACTTCTCCTATTTTGCGCTTGTTGAACTGATAAACTAACCATTTAAAGTGTTTTATTACATCTGATCAATACGTGCAAAAAACACCTGTCTAGGACAGGAAGTGTGTTACTGGCAGGATCTCCAGGTGAAAATAAAAGGGAAAAAGCCTGGAAAAAGAAAACGAATGCATCTAAGGACTTTGTACCTGCAATATCTTCATGTTTTTTTTTTATCTTGGTCTTACATACACTTTAACCCCTTCCAACAGTACGCATATACAGTTGTGCTCATAAGTTTACATACCCTGGCTGAATTAATGATTTCTTGCCCATTTTTCAGAGAATATGAATGATAACACAAAAACTTTTCTTTCACTCATGGTTAGTGTTTGGCTGAAGCCATTTATAATCAATCAACTGTGTTTACTCTTTTTAAATCCTAATGACAACAGAAACTACCCAAATGACCCTGATCAAAAGTTTACATACCCTGGTGACTTTGGCCTGATAACATGCACACAAGTTGACACAAAGGGGTTAGAATGGCTATTAAAGGTAACCATCCTCACCCGTGAGCTGTTTGCTTGTAATTAGTGTGTGTGTATAAAAGGTCAACGAGTTTCTGGACTCCTGACACACCCTTACATCTTTCATCCAGTACTACACTGAAGTTTCTGGATTCTGAATCATGGGGAAAGCAAAAGAATTGTCAAAGGATCTACGGGAAAAGGTAGTTGAACTGTATAAAACAGGAAAGGGATGTAAAAAGATATCCAAGGAATTGAGAATGCCAATCAGCAGTGTTCAAACTCTGATCAAGAAGTGGAAAATGAGGGGTTCTGTTGAAACCAAACCACGGTCAGGCGGACCAACTAGAATTTCAGCCACAACTGCCAGGAAAATTGTTCGGGTCAAGGCCAGACTGGCCTACCGGGATATCGGGAAATTTCCCGGTAGGCCGCCTGTCCTGGGGCCACTTTGAGCTGCGGCTGCAGCACCACCCAGGGCCGATCCAAATGCAGAGTCCTCCTCTCCATCCCTCTGTTTGTGTAATCACAAACAGCGGGTGTCTCCCGCTGTGTCATGCAGCTGCAGTCTTAACTGTTCGGCGGCCGTCCACTGTAACAAAGCCCCGCCTCCTCATCCATGATAGACAGAACACTGATTCAATTTCCCAGCATTGTATCAGTGTTCAGTTGACCGTCTATCACAGACGAGGAGGCAGTGCTTTGTTACAGTGGACGGCCGCAGAACAGTTTAGACTGCAGCTGCATGACACAGCAGGAGACACCCGTTGTGTGTAATCAAGGTACTGGCGAGGCTGCAGATGGGCACTGATGAGGATACAGATGGGCACAGTGAGGCTGCATTGTTGGCACAGTGAAGCTGCAGATGGGCAAAGTGAAGCTACAGATGGGCACAGTGAGGCTGCAGATGGGCACAGTGAGGCTGCAGATGGGCACTGATGAGGATACAGATGGGCAAAGTGAGGCTGCAGATGGGCACAGTGCGGCTGCAGATGGGCACTGATGAGGATACAGATGGGCACAGTGAGCCTGCATTGTTGGTACAGTGAGGCTGCATTGTTGACACTAATGAGGCTGCGGATGGGAACAGTGAGGCTGCATTGATGGGCACAGTGATGCTGCAGCATTGGCACTGATGAGGCTGCAAATGGGCACAGTGAGGCTGCATTGTTGGCACTAATGAGGCTGCAGATGGGCACAGTGAGGCTGCATTGATGGCTCAGTGAGGCTGCATTGATGGGAACAGTGAGGCTGCATTGATGGGCACTGACGAGGCTGCAGATTGGCACAGTGAGGCTGCAGATTGGCACAGTGAGGCTGCAGATGGGCACAGTGAGGCTGCATTGTTGGCACTAATAAGGCTGCAGATGGGCACATTGAGGCTGCATTGATGGGCACAGTGAGGCTGCATTGATGGGCACTGACGAAGCTGCAGATTGGCACAGTGAGGGTGCAGATTGGCACAGTAAGGCTGCAGATTGGCACACTGAGGCTGCATTGTTGGCACTGATGAGGCTGCAAATGGGCACAGTGAGGGTGCATTGTTGGTGAGTGTGATACAACATTACTATTAAGTATTATTTTATTATGGCATTATAGTATTAATTATCTTTAAAGTATTATTTTATTATAGTATTTTATTATGAATGGGGTAGGGTGGGGGTGGGGGGGTGGGGGTTGTCGGCACGGAGTGTGATCTCCCTGAAATGAGCTTGCCACTTCCCTGAAATGAGTTTTTGTAGGTTGGGATGTCTGGAATCTAGAGACAGATAACAAAAAATGGTAAAAGGTTTGGGGGCTAAAACATATAGAGAGCGACTTCAGGAACCTGATATGTACAATCTGGAGGAAAGAGGATAAAGGGGAGACATGACTGAAACCTTTAAATACATCAAGGGAATGAATAAGGTTCAGGAGGGCAGTTATTTCAATATGAAACCAAAATCAAGAACACAGGCACATGACTTCAAACTAACTGAAGGAAAGTTCAAAACATATCTTAGAAGGTATTATTTTACTGAAAGGGTAGTTGATGATTGGAATAAACTACCAGCAGAGGCACTGAGGCAGTCAACAGTAAATGGCTTCAAACATGCTTGGGATAAACATATATCTATAATTACACAAAAAAGTTAACAAAAAAGAAAAGAAAACAAAAAAAGAGCAGACTCGATGGACTACTCAGTCTTTTTTCTGCCATCACGTTTCTAAGATGTAAATTGCCATCAGGGATCTGTAAAATGCTAGTTGTCTGGCTGCAGTTCCAGTGGCTATAATACTTTTTGACCTACAACAAGCATGCTCACTAGCAAAGGCAGAATAACATGAAATCTCCTGATCTGCCTGTGGTTTAGGGCCCATGCACACTGCCCACACACGGAAATGTTCTGTTTTGGTGTGCAAGCAGTTGTCTTCTTTGGGCTGCAGTGAAGTGTGGCAGGGGTTGGTGTGATGTTCGTTTTACCACATTACACAGTTCCCCCCTTTTTTTTCACATTTATTTGAAGTACAGATAGCGACACTTTGTTCAAATCTTTGTGGTGCGTTGTGCTGCTGTGTGGTACCTGTGATGCCTTTCTGTCCGCTCTGCACTTCCGGGCTGCGTTGCAGTGCGCATAGGGCACATAAAAAACAATTGTTTCTATGTGCCCTACCGGTGACTGGCATTCTTCCAGTGTTGAAAAAAGCCAGTCACCACACTAGTGTGCGCAAGCCCTTATGGGTCAGGATTTCAGAAAATATATATGAACATCAAAAAGTTAGATCACCGTGACAGTCTGACAGCATGATTCATTTAATTTCATTTCATTTCATTCATCATTACACACTGCATCAAATTGGTCTACATGGCTGTCATCCCAGAAGGAAGCCTCTTCTAAAGATGATGCACAAGAAAGCCCACAAACAGTTTGCTGAAGACAAGCAGACTAAGGACATGGATTACTGGAACCATTCTGACCATTGTGGTCTGATGAGACCAAGATAAACTTATTTGGTTCAGATGGTGTGAAGCGTGTGTGGTGGCAACCAGGTGAGAAGTACAAAGACAAGTGTGTCTTGCCTACAGTCAAGTATGGTGGTGGGAGTGTCGTGGTCTGGGGCTGCATGGATGCTGCCAGCACTGGGGAGCTACAGTTCATTGAGGAAACCATGAATGCCACACATGTACTGTGACATACTGAAGCAGAGCATGATCCCCTCCCTTTGGAGACTGGGCCGCAGAGCAGCGCTCCAACATGATAATGACCCCAAACACACCTCCAAGACGACCACTGCCTTGCTAAAGCTAAGGGTAAAGGTGATGGACTGGCCAAACATGTCTCCAGACCTAAACCCTATTGAGCATCTGTGGGGCATCCTCAAACGAAGGGTGGAGGAATGCAAGGTCTCTAACATCCACCAGCTCCGTGATGTCGTCATGGAGGAGTGGAAGAGGACTCCAGTGGCAACCTGAGAAGCTCTGGTGAACTCCATGCCCAAGAGGGTGAAGGCAGCGCTGGAAAATAATGGTGGCCACACAAAATATTGACACTTTGGGCCCAATTGGACATTTTCACTTAGGGGTGTACTCACTTTTATTGCCAGCGGTTTAGACATTAATGGCTGTGTGTTGAGTTATTTTGAGGGGATAGCAAACTGACACTGTTATACAAGCTGTACACTCACTACTTTACATTGTAACAAAGTGTCATTTCTTCAGTGTTGTCACATGAAAAGATATAATAAAATATTTCCAAAAATGTGAGGAGTGTACTTACTTCTGTGAGCTACTGTATGTGAATTTTAAACCGCATCCAATTCGCATGACATGTGAATGTAAATGGCTCTCAGTGGAGTTGGTTCACACATGTCCGAGGAGGATGCAGTGTCTATTGAAAAAGGGTCCTGTGCATTTTTGGGTCTGGTTCAGGTGTGAATTCAAGCAAAAAATTGCACCCAAATCGCACTTAAACTGTTGAACAGGAATGCAGCAGACCCCGGACTGCAAACCACAGCCGCACATATGTGAACCCAGCCTAAAGGTTTTCTGTAACCACAAATACCAGTGCATGTCGCCCCTACTCTCCAAAACCCCCCAAAATTCAAACACACTTACCCCACAGCAGCTGCCTCCTGGAAAAAGTCATTGTGTATAATACAGATACACTGAGAAACTTACAAATGTAAATGTTAAAGTGGGAGGATACCTCTCCACACCAAGGGGAACCACACTGATTACATAACATTTTCTTCTACGCTCTCTAAAAAAGAGAAAACGTATTGCACTGTCCCATGAAGAAATGTGATGAAACAATACGAATACATTTTAAAAACGTAGCAAGAGAAATGTGTTTTTTAACTTAATATTAGTTCCACAGAAGGAATAGGGAAGTGGCCCCATGAAATTGTCACCATGTTTTATCCTTCATTTATTAGTCATTCACTGATTATATCTGTAGCATTACCCCCCCGTAGGAGCCACTAAGTAGATTACCCAAATCTTTTTCACAGTAGTTTACTCACAGCAAACCACAGTTCCAATCACTCTTCAGGCAAAAGACATTACTAAATTTAATAAGCACTCCGGCAACATAAATACCTTTGACTGGGTTGATACGTTATTATTATGCATCAGCCACAGCTTGACTATGAAACACTGAGTGATCAAACGCAGTGGCGGCCCGTCCATTAGGGGCGCACGGGCACATCCCCCCCATCCATGCGTCTGGCCCCCTGATCTACATACAGGGCGCCGGATGTATGGATTCCAATGGAGGGGGTGTTTTTTTGAAGCACATGAGTGGAGCCAGAGGCTTTAATAGGCTTAAAGTGGATGTAAACCCAATGTCATCCTTTCTAAACTACTGCCATAGGGGTTATCTATAAGGATATACATGACTCCTGCATGTATCTTTACCTGTCAAATGTCTCCCCTCTGTCTGTTATGAGACCCGAAAAACTGCATATTCTGTGGGTGGGTCTGTTGTCTGGAGTTCAGTGGGTGGAGTCGTGATGTCAGTAGACTCTCCGCCCACCTCTACACTCCCCTTGTCAATATGCATTTTCTCCTGTGTATTTCTTACACTGAACTTCTGCTATGATCTCTAACATCCAGTGAAAAGACAGGAAAGTAACCACATGACTTCAGCATGCCAAATCATGCTGAGGTGTGGAACAGCCAATGCTTGCAGAGCTGCTGAAGAAAGAAGTGGGGGTGGGAATTAAAAAATAATGCATGTCTTAGGCTAGTGCATGAGATATGTAAATCACCTGTCACTCACAGCAAGGGGGAGGATTTGACAAAGTTTTTCTCAGTTTGTCAAGTTTTATCTCACTGAACAATAAAAGAGGATTGCTCAGAGCTGGATTAACTCTTTGTGGCAAGACTGGGCTCAAATGATAGGAAATCTTATACTCTACATTATGACATCAAAAAAAAAAAAAAAAATTTGGGGTTTACATCCACTTTAAAAAAAGGGTGGGCTGGGAGCGCATCGCTCTGCTCCCCGCAACAGCCCACAGTTTTTAGGACAGGGGTCTTGAATTAAAATTTACAGAGGTCCAACTGGTAAATTTTTCCTCTACCAGAGGTTCAGATCTCATGTTTGCACAGCACAGCCCCCCTTTACATCCCAGTCGCCCCAGTACATCAGTGTCCGCAGCCCCCCCACCCTTCACTTCACAACCCTTTTTACATCACAGCCTGTTCGGATGATAGCGGGAGCCGGGTGGGAGACCCGGGAGAGGACACTCAGCCACTAAGTGGCGACAGGACTGTCACCGGCTCCACCGTTTAGTGATCCCTGCTCTAGGATCTCTCTCACTAGTCTGTACTTACAAATGTCCTTGGAAAAACTGGTTGTCTCCAATATCTCCGAGACACTTTTACCACGTGATACCAGGCTAGATCTTCAGAGGGCAGCCCTTCAATCAGCTTCAGAAGCTCTCAGCAAAGCAAGCCTTCAGGTAGCCCAACAGAGGACTCAACAACCCGCATGCACATGGCAGGATTGCCTAGGGAGCTAGCAGCCCCCCCTAGGCTGTGATCTCCTTCTCAATGAAAAAATACCAGGCTGCTCTCAGCCTCAGAGAAGAGGGGTTTTTCCGGCGCTCCAGATTTTGTGATGTCAAGAATGGAATGGTATAATAATGGTTTTGATAGTACATTAATGTTTAAACAAGAGGGGGGAGAGAGGAGGCAGCCATCCTCAGAGGGTGTCTCTGTAAGCATAGCCATGAGAGGGGGGGGGGTTGTGGAGGCGCCAACTCTGCTAACACTGGCATATGGTGTTGGTGTAATGCATACAGGAACAAACATCCCCTGAGCCGAAGGACTGCCACTGAAGCCTGCACTTCTACACCAGCACATCCCAGGACATCACAACCCTCGATGGACATCGCCACCCCATCTGAACCTACTTACCAGTAAGTGTATGCATTACACCAACACCATATGACAGTGTCAGTAGAGTTGGCGCCTCCACAACCCCCCCCCCCCCCTCCTTCTCATTGCTCTCAGCCTCAGAGAATTTATACAGACTACCAGTCACCATCTGGGCACCTCTCCCCAGGGATTGGCCAGGGCTGTATGGACATTCAGCTGCTGATTAGACTCTCCCTGCCCACTAAATTTCAGAAACATTTCTGGACCAGCCAGGGGGAAACAGTCAATCCTGCAGCCACTGAAACACAGCACAGGCCAGAACAATCAACAGTACAGTAAACTGAAACTAAATTTGCCCAACAGTGAAATGCAGCTTCACTGGATACAGTGAGCCAGAACTAAATTTACCTAATCCTAACACCTATCTAGAAGGGTGCTGCATATCCCATTGCCTATATTACATGTTTAGTTTGGATAAAATCCTGAGGCTGCTTTCTGGTTCTTTCTCTTTCAGGTACCAAGCTGCTTGGAGTTACTGGGCAGAGGTGTTGTTGCTGGGCGGATTGTGGGTTATCACCAAGCAGAGTTACTACTTAGCTGACCAGTGGATTTGTGATTCATGTTTTTGGAGGGAAAACAGCTGTCCAATTCCTTGTGAAGGTCTTCAATGTAAAAAAATGTCACCATCCCACCAAGGATTCCTGGAGTGGGACTAAAGCTTTATTTTGTGGTTACATGGTACATTCAAATGCAACATTTCAAGGTTTAGTCCCTAAGGCAGCTATTAGCAGTTACCTCAGGATCTTCCTACTGCTTCATCTGACTACTGGATCACTTCCCCCACCCAACTCCTCTCTGTTTTCTTGTTTTTTCTTTGTTGCAGTCGATTTTTATGGGGTAATGTCATTCACTTTGTGGGTAGAGGATGTTTGTAACAGTAGCATACCTCCCAACTGTCCCTGATTCGCCAGGACCATCCTGGGATTTGATCCATGTCCCAGAGTCCTCGCAAATCAGGGCTGAGTCCACTCCCCGGGAATGCCCACGGCTTGTGCGGGGTGTCTTGGTTCCCGCACGCCGTGAGCCACACTTCGTATGGCAGCCAGCATCTCTCCCTGGCTGCCTCTGACACACACAAGACTGCAGAGCGGAGTGCACTGAACTTGCCCTCTCCTCCTCCTGCTGCTGTGATGTTTTCCTGTACGCAGAGGAGGAGGCGATGAGGAGGCACACCACACCACCTCGTGAACGCCGCTGATCTGAGGTCTGTAATGAACTTATCTATCAGTGAGACTTGCAGAAGAGGGGGGCATGGGGAAATGTTGAAGAGGGTGGGGGGGGGCTAAGCCTACAATTTACTTTGAGTGATTTGAGGGGGGGGGGGTATATGCTAGGGGGCACTTTAGGATTGTAGGGGACTTGTGCTACAAGAGGGTTGGATATGAAATGCATCCCCCTTCCACCCCCCCCCCCCCCTCCCCAGCACAAGTGTTCTCCCCTTTCTAAGGCACTGCATTTGCAACTGGCATTCCTGGGGTCATTAAGTTAGCTGTTAGATGTGCTACAATAGGAATTTGGGGGGTTGTGCTTGAGGGGTGAGAGAATTTTTGCTGGGAGAAGAAATGTGGTGGGATTTGTTGTGTTGGGAAGGGGGACTGGGGGGGAAGAGGATTTGTGGTGTGAGAGCGAATTGAGGAGCATGGGGATAAGTGCTAGGGTGAGGAAGAAGGGTAAATTGTGCTGGGACTAGGGATTTGGGGAGGGTGGAGGAGGACTTGAGCCGAGGAAGGGGGAATAAGGTTTGCATGGAAAGATTTGTTCTGGGAAGGGGAGAAAGGATTTGTACTGGGGGGTTATTTTTGCAAATTAGTGCTGTTTTTTTTGGAGGGGGGGAGTATCACTTGTGGGGGGAATTTTGCTCTTTCCTTACCCCTACATTGTGGGTTACACACCCCTGATTCCTGCGCCCCTTTTTGTTTTGCACTCCTGACTTTCGCTATGCATCACACACTCCTATCCCCTGCATTCTGTACATTATGTACTCCTGGACCCCACTCTCTGTGTATCATATACTCCTAAACCTGGCACTGACTACAGCCCTCTGTGCATTACATACTCCTGATTCTTGAACACATTGCATTATACACCCTGGACCCCTGCAGTCTGTGTTATGTATCCTAAACCCGACACTGGCTGCAGCACTCTGTGCATTGGGTATCCCTAAACCCTGTGCTCTGTTTTACACACTCCTGCTCTATATACACACAATACTGTGTCACCAAAGTGTTCATTGTCTCAACAGTTGCTGGTTGCTATGCAGTTCCTGACTATTTTAATTAAGTACTTTTTTTTGGAAAATAATTTTTATTAGACATTTTTAATACACAGTACAAACAATACCAAAACAACTCAGCAACCCCCCCTCCCCCCATTTTCCCTGTAGTGCAATATTCCATAAGGTGCAGGAACATGAATAAGGACTAATAGCCCTTGCAGCGAAACATCACTATACCAGAGCAGTATTGAACAGACAAGCAATCAGAGTAACAATCCCTTGGTCAAAACTAAAAACTCCAGCTTACATAGTACATAAAAATGTCAATACTGTGTTAATACATTCATAAAATGTTTCAAAGAAGAGTATCGTTGGCTGAGAGCCAGCACTGCCATAGCTTTTCAAACTTTTTTGAGGCAACCCTTACTCAAGTATGTGGCTTTATAAAAAGCTAATATTTTGTTAACAATACCCTTCCAGTATGATAGTGAAGGGGCCTCTGGCTTCTTCCAGTACAACAAAATGGCTTTGCATCCATACAATAGGGAAAGTGAGATAAAGGTCCTTTAAGCCCTACGTGGTGCTACCTTCTCCACCAACCCCAGCAAACAGACTGGAATTGTCACAGAAACAAGAAGGGAAAGCAGGTCATGGAGAGTTTGCGGTACCCCCACGTCCAGAACTCCCGTATCAGCCTGCAATGCCAGAATATATGGTCAAAATTGGCAGGGTTAGTAGTACAGCGCCAGCATTCCACCTCACCCGTGCCATAGATGCTGGCTATTCTTGCTGGGGTATAATAAACCCTATGAAGCAGTTTGAATTGAATATAACAATCACGAGCCGACACCAGAGTCCTGAATGGGTGATCCCACATATCATCTCCTGAAAATCAGGTATTAATGAGATCCATCTGTCCCTACACTTACTTAGTGCTTTTGGCCTTTTAACAATTAGTTCTTTATAAACTTCCGACAATGGCTTCTGCATGGAGTCATCACACAATAATTGTTCCAGAGGAGAAGACTTAAGCTGAAAAGTAACAGTACCGAATTGTGCCACAAATGCATGCCACAGCTGCAGATAGTGGAAAAGGTACCAGTTCGGGAGGTTGTGTCTATCTTTTAATTGGTCAAACGTAAATAGTCTCCCCCCCCACTATATTCTTCAGTTGTTTGATGCCCACTCGGGCCCACAGTATTGTGTCCAGGATCGCACCGAAGTCGGATAATATAGGGTTAAACAATAAGGGAGTGTCTGGTGACCATTCCAGGGCATCAGGATGCATCAACACCTGTATGTTGCCCCATGCACAAATGGGACAAATTCCAGTCCATGTAGTCAAAGGCCTTTGCCATGTCAAGGGACACTACCACCCTAGCCCCTGAGTTGGCATGATCAATTTGCAAGTGTGAAAACAGTCTAATAGTCTATAAAGATTAGTGTCTGTAGTTTTCTGTGGAATTAAGCTGGTTTGGTCTATATCCACCAGGGTAGTGATAACCTGTGATAATCTGATAGCCAGTATTTTAGTTAAAATCTTAAGATCCTGGAGTAAAAGAGCAATAGGCCTGTAGGAGGAACAGTCCAGATGATCTTTGCCCAGTTTAGGCAACAAAATCACCTGAGCTTACACGAGGGAGTCCGGAAGAACCTTGTTTTCCAAGCAGAAGTGAAACAGAGACCTAAGTCTTGGGAAAAGAGCCTCAGGTTCTAACCTATACCACTCCACACAGAGTCTATCCGGCAGGGTTTATGAGGAGGGAAAGCCATAATAGCATAATAGCCATAATAGCAGACTCAATCTCCTTCTCTGTGATTTCAGCCTCAAGACTGTTTCTGTCCAGCTCAGAAGGGACAGAAATGGTAAGGGAGGAAAGTAGTGATTCCAAGTCCCGTTCATTGTAAGCTGGAATATGTGCATAAAGTGCTTTATAATTTTCTACAAAGGTGTCCAGGATGGCAGCTGAATCTGTGAGTAAATCTCCCTGTGCCTTTTTAATGCAAGGGATATTGGTCTGAACTCTCTGTTCCGCAACTAAGATAGCCAGCAACTTTCCGTTCTTGTCTCCCTGCTCGCAAACGGATTCAACCCTTTTTGTCCACGAGGTATGTTCGCTCATACGTTAGCTCTGTATAATGCAACGCCAGGTGACGAGCTTTCAACAATCCTACATAGGTGACATCTGACTGGTCTGTTGCGTGAGCTAGCTCATAAGCCCTTTCCTTATCCTGAAGTTCCTGTAACGTGGCATTAAATCCCTTACGGGTCTGTTTATTAGCCGAGATATAATGACCCCGCATACATGCCTTAAAGGCCATCCCAAACAATAGGAAGAGAGGCTGAGGAGAGCTAATAATAATAATAATAATTGGTAATATCTGATTATTCTAACCTTTCTCTTCTGTACAAATAAATTAGATTGTTATCCTTTTTGCAAGTTATCATTCGTTACTGATTTTATTGGTTATAGCTGCAACCACATTGGTTGATTCTTATATAGACAAGGTTGTACTCACTTATTTGACGTATCATTAGGCATAAAGGTGAGGCAGGTAAAAATCGCCATGACACCCTCAGACTCCGTAAGTCTCCCTCTGATCTTATCTAGGTCATGGCATATTAAGGTGCATTCAGATGCCAGGTGATTTATATGGACCATCAGCACAGCCTTGAAGCCCCCTATAGCCTGTAAGATAGGCTTCGTAATAGCATCCAGAGCTGTCTCCAAGAGTGGAGGGGAGCCTCCAGAGCTGGAGAGGGAGACACCATGTCTGAGGAGAGCACCGCTGGACTCTGCTCCATCCTCTGCCAAAGTTGTGCTCTGGAAGCAGAAGCTAAGATGGTGCCGGAAGAGCACGTGACCTGCCCCTTCCCAGAGCGCTTTGGGTCTTGGGATCACTCACCCTGTCCTTTTGTGGACATGGTCGCTGTCACAGGGGGATCCAGGAGGCTAGGAGGAGCAGATGGATACCACAGCAGCATGATTTGGGTCAGTATTTAGGGTAAATAGGATGGATCTGCACGGAGCTCTGAGTCAACATGTCTTTCCCGATGCACAAATCCCGGCCACGCCCCCTACGCTATGCATGACGCAGGTCTTGTTGCTTCTCCATTGTCCCTCCTTCTGAAGTTCAAAAGTTGGGAGGTATGCAGTTGGGTTGGCATGGTTAAATTTGGAGTTGGAGTCTTAAGATGTTTGGAATTACTGGGCAGAAGTGCTGTCGCTGGGCAGATTGTCCGATTGTAGGCAATACTAAGGGCAGCCATTTATGGATCGAAATTCGGCCGGTTCAGCAGAAACCTGATGGAGACTACAAATTTTTAAAACACATTATGAAAATATGGTCTACTGTTGTCACCATCATGAAACTTGCCCCGACAAATCTCCAGCTTAATCTTCTTCAGAAATTGACACTTCTGGGAGTGTCAATCTCCTATTCCCCTGCAATTATTCATTGATTTGTCCCAGACCCCTGCATCACTACAGGACACAATAGGGATGAAAGGACCAGCGGGAGGAACCTCTGAGCAGAGCAGGAAGGGACCAGGTATCTGACACTTTTTTTTTTAATTACCTTTGGATGGAGATTTCTTTTCAGTGGAGTGGTGTTCGGTGACAAAGGTCACAGAATAGGTAAGTATTTTCTTCTACTAGTAAAAGCTTTTAACTGCAAGCATTGTTTGTCAAACGTCATTTTAAACGCTTCAGCAGCTTCAGGAAACTTTATCAGATACAGATGTACATCATGCAAAAATCTTGTGGTAAAGTTGAGATTTCACACCGAGCACCAAAAATGGGAAGTAAAAAAATGGCCGTGACATTATGCAAATCAAGAGGAAATAAACCAGACAACATTAGATAACAAAGAAGGGACAAACTGTGTGACTGTATGGATGTGTACAAATTTTAAATTCTGAGGATGATTTTGTCAGAAAATCAGAGAAGTCCTTGATTTTGTACACACTTCCTGTATCATCTAAATCCCTGTGCTGTGGATAAGAAGACAGTAAGAGTCATTGTATAGCTTAACAAAATGACAATGGGCAGGGCTGACACCATTACACTCACAAAAAATGCTGTATGTTGTCAGCCCACAACAGGGTTTAAAGGATAAGTTTGCCTTTTGACAAAAAATAATAAATGTACATTTTTTTGCAGGTACAAAAATGTGCACTTTTTCTTTTCTTTTGGGAGCCTGTAAAGCATTGCACCAGCGATCAGCAGATCCCTAATGGCATTCAGGTCTCCTGCAGACCTGTCAGTGTATCGGCTTGCTCATACCTCGTATGAGAAAGCCAATACATTCTGACAGGAAGACTCAATGAACTACCACAGCGCTCACAGCCCCATGGTAGTTCATTGAAAACTACAAGCCAACAGCTGCAAAGGCTACCGAACCCTGTAGTTTTCCATTCAGAGAAGGACGGTAAATGAGTGATGCGGCTGGATGGGTGGAGCCCCACACGGCCACATCTTTTTGTAATTGTGGCAGTAGGCACGGGGAGAACATCCCCGGTCTGCTATCACAGCGGGGATCGGGGGGTTGGGTGCGGGGCCACTGCATTCATACCATGTTACATGTTACATCCTGAATATATCCCTGGCCCTGGAGCGCGGTTGCTATGCATATTTCCATTTCCAGCCCTACTATATATATATCTATATATATCTATAGATATATATAGATATAGATATATAGTGACTTGCATGTGCGTGACCACGCCCCTGATGATGTTTTTGTGTGATGAAACACGTTGAATGGAGTCTGGTCATGTGACATCACCACGCTTGATAGTCGGCCATCTTACCGGTTGGAAATATTCCTAGTGATAAGAGAACTTACATGCATTTTTAACTACTATCTTTGTGAGTATTTTGGCTTCTTTTAAAATAAATTCTTTCATCAGTAATACTGCGCAGTGAAGTCTCTTCTTGTCTATCCCCATATGTTTATGCCGTGAGATCTTGTCCGTATTGGATCGTGTCAGTGCTTAAGGAACCTTTTATCCTACATGTGTGGAGGGCTGGAGCTGACTATTTTCAAATGCATTTGACTGCTTTTGGTTAAAGCGAAGTTCCACCCAAAAGTGGAACTTTTGCTTATCTGATCCCCCCTCCTCTGGTAACATTCGGCACCTTTCGGGGAGTGAGGGGCTGGGGGGAGCGTATACCTGTCTTTGACAGATGCCCTGTCCCCACTTCCGGGAGACCGGGCTGTGGTGAAGTACGTCAGCAGCTCAGTCTCCCTCCTCCTCCTTCTGCCGGGCCAGTAATAGAGCGCAGCACGCTTCGTGCATGCACATTAGGGACCCGACCCTGAAGCTGAAAGTCTACACTGCTGGGTTCCCTTACCGGCAATGGTAGCGGCAGCACCTGACAGCTGATGGAAACATCAGCTGCGATGCCGAGCTCGCTGAACTCCAGGACAGGTAAGTGTACCAATGTTAAAAGTCAGCAGCTACAGTATGTGTAGCTGCTGACTTTTAATTTTTAAAGGGGCAGGCGGACCTCCGCTTTAAGTAGTCCACCTGTTAGGGTAAGGGTCAGTGTGTACTTCTGCTCTTGGTGACGGATCCTTTTTTAGCACCCTTTGTGTGAACCTGCACTAACTGGACTATTATATGAGACCTCTTCATCTACTACTTTACATGGACTATAATTAATGTAAAAATGCTGCATTTATATTTTATTGTTGTTGCTTTCTATACCAGAAAAATTGTGCTAGCAGCTTTACTACTACTACTTTTGACATTTTGTGAATTTATGAGCACGCGTGAATTGTTAGTTTTTATGGGTGTAATATGTAACATGTTATGAAAGGTGAACTTATCCTTTAAGAGCTAAATGCATTTCTGGCAGACAAACAGGTATTTTCTGTGCTTGCAGGGAAAAAAATAAAACATGACATTTTGAATGTGTTTGCAGAGATGTACTGCATATGTGTTTTATTTTCCCTTGACAAGTACTTTTACAGTTTTTTCAGCCAATTAAATGTAATTTTTAAAGCTCATCAGAGATCAGCTTAACCACTTAAGGACAAGGCCTTTTTCTGACACTTGTTGTTTACAAGTTAAAATCAGTATTTCCTGACGCATCATGGCAGCACACACTGGGTTGTGACTCCGCCCCCACAACCTGACAGGATTGGTTAACTATAAATTTGAAGGAGAGGCACCCCCCTTCATTCTCTTTTTTTTCCTCATCTGACAAGTTTGGAACAGGATTCCGCTCCCTTACCATATTCGCCCCACCAGGTTAAGCCTCTCCAGGCTGGAAGTCTCTCCTGTACAGCCTCTAAAGGAGCCTTTATGGAGAGAGCCCCAAACTGGTGGTCTCAGGGGCAAGTATTGCTGACATTTACAAGCTTTAAAGAAGCCTAAAATATTGCAGTGGCCTCCTACCTTTATTCCCTATTCTTTAAAATGTCCATTTCTGCCTCCATTTTTATGTTTGTAAGTTCAGCTGGGCTCTGTAGTGCTACAGCCAGGTAACTTCCAGTAAGGCGGCCGCGTCCTCCTTGGCACTCTGCGCATGCGCCGGAGGAAGTGATGTAGTCTGGCAAGTCTCTTTGCCCTTCTCCAAAATGGCGCCCAGAACGACGAATCGTTACTGCGCATGTGCGGTGACATCATTTCAACGGCGACGCCAGCGGCGAATTTTAAAAGGCCTGTAACCTGTCAGTTTGTTGCTAATGGTTACAGGCACATTACGGGAAATTCTTTTGGCGTTCCTTGCTGCCCTCAGTCTTAGGTAAGTCCCACATCTTAATCTTTTGTCTAATTGGTAGCCATTTTTGCTCCTTTTCTGCTTTTGCAATTGTATACTGTGTTACTCTTTAGATACTATCTCCTGTTGCACTGTCTTCATGGAGGCCACTGCCCAAGCAGACCGCCCTCATCATATGAGGTAAGAGGTGCCCAGCATGTATAAGGTATGGAAGAGAGAAAAAGAGTGCATATTTGCTAATGCTGCGATTATTGACAGCCCTTCCAGGTCTAAATCTTCCAACTCTAAGCATTATGGACGCTGCAGCCATACCTCGAGCCATGGAAGAACTAGAAGGAGTCGCTCAAGATCCTCATCTCACCACCGTCACTCCGGTCACAGCCACTCACACTATAGTCGCTCACGCCGGAGTGGCTCACATAGAAGATCACCTTCTCCCCATCATGGGAGGAGCCATCACACCCGCTCTGCAGCAAACGCCTGCTGGGTGTGCGGAGCTCCAGCCTTGCCAGACAAGATAGCCTGCCAGGCATGCTTCAATGAAGCAACCAAAAGAGAAGGAGTCTGATGTAAGAGAGGTAACTGACCTCATCAGAGAGTCCATGCGAGAGTCTTTTTTGGAGACAGCACTCCCTGAACCGGACAAGGCAGGCCCAAGCACAGCTTCCGTAACTCAAAATCCTCCTATGGGTTTGGATTTAGAATCTGACAATGATGATTCAGAGACTGCTACTGGATTTGACTTCACTCTGGTGGAGCCCTTTATAAGATCAGTGAAGGAGGCCATAGGATGGGAGGAAGCAAAGGAAACCCCTCGCAAAGTCCAGAAATACTTTCCTAATTTAAAGAGGGAACCAGAGTCCTTCCCCTTCATCGAAGAGCTGGAAGACCTCATTAAGGATGAGTGGGAGAAATTAGACAAAAGATCTAATCTGAATAATAGATTAGCTAAACTGTATCCTTTGAAGGAACAGAAGGTGAGTTCGCTATCCCACCCGCCGGTGGTTGAGGCTTCCTTAATGCGACTTGCAAGACATGTTACTTTACCCATAGAGGATGCAGTAACTTTCCGGGACGTGTTGGACCGGAAGATCGATTTGGACATGAAAAAGCATACTGCACAGCAGGAGGTGCATATAGACCCGCGGTAGCAGCAGCTGCAGTAGGCAAAGCGATTTCTGGATGGTCTGCTAATATAGTGAAATCCATTCGTGAAGGAGTTTACCAGGAGAAAATAATCAGTTCTCTTCAGGAATTGAAGCTGGCAGGTGATTTTGTGGCAGAAGCCTCAGTGGATGTCATTTGTTCTTCTGCAAGGGCTATGCTGGCATCAGTCATGGCCAGAAGAGCTCTGTGGCTCAAGCCATGGGTGGCGGATGCAGCATCAAAGACCAATTGGTGCAAGATCCCTTATGATGGGGTTAATCTCTTTGTTTCGAAATTGGACTCAGCGATCTCCAAGGTAATAGGGGGTAAATCGGGTCTGATTCCCTCTGACCTAAGCCTCAGAAGGGTCTTTCTTTCAAACGCAACCTTCTGGAGCAGTACAGGGAGGCGAAAACATATAGGCCGGGTAGAGAGTTTAAAAGGAATTGGAAGAATCCACAATCTTCTTTTCTGAGGCTTCAGAAGTCCAAGACCACCTAGTCAGGGGAAAAATCAGAAGTCTTTTTGAGGGTATGCCCATCCTACCTGGGAGAGTGGGAGCCAGGCTCAGAAAATTCGAGCAGGTCTGAAAGGAACACATAAAGGATGCATGGACATTGTCCACAGTAAAGCATGGACACAGATGGAGGTTTATAGACCAAATACCGGAAAACCATTTTCAGTCAAACGGACTGCCAGCATCTCCAATCAAGAGAAGATTACTTATGTGGCAGAACTAATAATAAAGGGGGCAATTTTGGAGGTTCCATCACCCCAAAGAGGAAGGGGGTATTACTCCCCTCTATTCCTGGTAAGGAAGAAGACAGGCGACTTACGACCTGTTATGGACCAGAAAGGACTCAACAGAAGTATTCAAGTAGAAGCCTTCAAAATGGAGAGCCTCCAATCAATTCTGCGATTTTCAGTTGATCATCAACATTTCCAGTTTCAGTGTCTTCCGTTCGGCATCTCCTCCACTCCCAGGACATTTACCAGGACTCTCCTTCCTGTGGTCACGCTTCTGAGGGAGAAAGGCCTGAGGCTCCATCACTATTTAGACGATATTCTTCTCCTAGCAGACACTCAGGAAACACTGATTCACCATTGCACTATACTGATCAACACACTTCAGAGTTTCGGGTGGTTGATCAATTGGAAAAAGAGCAGTCTTCAGCCTACTCAAAGTATGACCTTTTTAAGGGCAGAATTCGATACTCGATCAAACAGAGTCAGTTTACCTCAGGAAAAGATAGGCCCCTTATGCAAAAGTTAAGGAGGCTAGTGTTGGCAAAATTTCTTCCAGCAAGAGTTGGTCTGAGCATCTTGGGGTCAATATCGGCCACTTTACCGATGATTCAATGGGCACAATGGCACATGAGGACATTGCAGTACTCATTCCTTACCCAGTGGCATGGTACACCAATGCGCCAGTCGATCACCATTCATGGCATCGTGAAGCAGTCAATTTGGTGGTGGATGCATACAAACAATCTAAGGAGACACAGACCGATAGTCCACCCAGAACCAGAGGTGATCACCTCGGATGCCAGCCAGACAGGTTGGGGAGCTCACTATCGGAACTAGGCGGCTCAAGGTCGATGGCAGTTCCAAGCGAAGGATCTAGTGTTGAATGTCCTTGAGCTCAGAGCAGCCTTCCAGGCCCTCCTAGCCTTTGGCCCGTCTTTGAAGGGGAAGAGTGTTCTAATCCGGATGGACAACAAGGTGGCAGTAACATATATTCAGAGACAAGGAGGTACCAGAAGCAGTACACTGTTGGAGGAAGTCCGTCCCATCCTAGAATGGCCTCAGATATTTCTATCAGATCTGTGAGCAGTATATATATATATATATATATATATATATATATATATATATATATATACACTACCGTTCAAAAGTTTGGGGTCACATTGAAATGTCCTTATTTTTGAAGGAAAAGCACTGTACTTTTAAATGAAGCTAACTTTAAACTAGTCCTAACTTTAAACAAATATACTCTATACATTGCTAATGTGGTAAATGACTATTCTAACTGCAAATGTCTAGTTTTTGGTGCAATATCTACATAGGTGTATAGAGGCCCATTTCCAGCAACTATCACTCCAGTGTTCTAATGGTACAATGTGTTTGCTCATTGGCTCAGAAGGCTAATTGATGATTAGCAAACCCTTGTGCAATCATGTTCACACATCTAAAAACAGTCTAGCTCCTTCCAGAAGCTACAAAACTGACCTTCCTGTGAGCAGATTGAGTTTCTGGAGCATCACATTTGTGGGGTCAATTAAACGCTCAAAATGGCCAGAAAAAGAGAACTTTCATCTGAAACTCGACAGTCTATTCTTGTTCTTAGAAATGAAGGCTATTCCATGCGAGAAATTGCAAAGAAATTGAAGATTTCCTACAACGGTGTGTACTACTCCCTTCAGAGGACAGCACAAACAGGCTCTAACCAGAGTAGAAAAAGAAGTGGGAGGCCGCGTTGCACAACTAAGCAAGAAGATAAGCACATTAGAGTCTCTAGTTTGAGAAACAGACGCCTCACAGGTCCCCAACTGGCATCTTCATTAAATAGTACCCGCAAAACACCAGTGTCAACATCTACAGTGAAGAGGCGGCTGCGGGATTTTGGGCTTCAGGGCAGAGTGGCAAAGAAAAAGCCATATCTGAGACTGGCCAATAAAAGAAAAAGATTAAGATGGGCAAAAGAACACAGACATTGGACAGAGGAAGACTGGAAAAAAGTGTTGTGGACAGATGAATCCAAGTTTGAGGTGTTTGGATCACAAAGAAGAACGTTTGTGAGACGCAGAACAAATGAAAAGATGCTGGAAGAATGCCTGACGCCATCTGTTAAGCATGGTGGAGGTAATGTGATGGTCTGGGGTTGCTTTGGTGCTGGTAAGGTGGGAGCTTTGTACAGGGTAAAAGCTAAGGAAGGCTATCACTCCATTTTGCAACGCCATGCCATACCCAGTGGACAGCGCTTGATTGGAGCCAATTTCATCCTACAACCGGACAATGACCCTAAACACACCTCCAAATTGTGCAAGAACTATTTACAGCAGAAGCAGGCAGCTGGTATTCTATCGGTAATGGAGTGGCCAGCACAGTCACCAGATCTGAACCCCATTGAGCTGTTGTGGGAGCAGCTTGACCGTATGGTACGCCAGAAGTGCCCATCCAACCATTCCAACTTGTGGGAGCTGCTTCTAGAAGCGTGGGGTGCAATTTCTCCAGCTTACCTCAATAAATTAACAGCTAGAATGCCAAAGGTGTGCAATGCTGTAATTGCTGCAAAAGGAGGATTCTTTGATGAAAGCAAAGTTTGATGTAAAAACAATGTTATTTCAAATACAAATCATTATTTCTAACCTTGTCAATGTCTTGACTCTATTTTCTATTCATTTCACAACGTATGGTGGTGAATAAGTGTGACTTTTCATGGAAAACACAAAATTGTTTGGGTGACCCCAAACTTTTGAACGGTAGTGTATATATATAACCTGCTAGCCGACTGTTTGAGCAGAGAGTTCTTGTCGAACAACGAGTGGTTTCTAAACCATCAAGTCTTCAATCTCCTGACCCAAACTTGGGGAATTCCGGAGATCGATCTGGCAGCGACACCCTCAGACACCAAGTACCAGAGGTTCCTATCGAGAGCGGCATACCCATCTGTGGAGGGGGTGGACTGCCTTCTTCATCAATTGAATTTTCAATCGGGATACATATTTCCACCCACGCCTCTGATTGCGAGGTCCCTATCCAAGCTCAGGAGGTCTTCGGTCTCAGTGATAGTGATAATTCCTTTCTGGCCCAGGAGGCCTTGGTTCATGACTCTGCTGCAGCTCAGTCTGGAGGACCCACTACCTCTTCCATTGTCTCAGGATCTTCTTCACCAAGGTCAGTTCCTCCATCCAGCCCCAGAGAGGCTCCATCTGATGGCCTGGATGTTGAGAGGATTAGGTTCCTAGAGCAAGGCTGTTCACAGGAGGTTGTTTTAATGTTACTCCGGGCTAGGAAATACACAACTAGTGCCACTTATGACAGAATATGGGACAAGTTCACATCTATGGCCCAGCAGAATGGTTGGGGACCCTCTATTTCCAGAAGTTCCACAAGTTTTGGAGTTTCTTCAAACAGGTATATCTAGAGGACTCAGTTCAAGTACACATAAAGTACAGGTTTCGGCTCTCTCAGCAAAGACAGGTGTCAAGTGGGCCACTCACCCTCTAATTCAGTTTATAAGAGCGTGTGTTAAGATCAGGCCTCCACGAGGACCGACTTTCCCAGCATGGTATTTATCAATAGTCCTGAATACTCTATCAGACTTGCCCTTTCACCCAGCTGACTCGATAACACCATGGAACTTAGCTTTAAAATTAACATTCCTTGTTGCCATCACTTCTGCTAAATGAGTTTCGGAAATACAGGCATTGATGATTTCAGAGCCCTACATGGTCTTTTACCCAGACAGGGTGGTTCTGAAACCCTCAGACCAATTTACTCCAAAGGTGTCATCATTCTTCCATTATAATCAAGAAATTAATCTTCCATTATTTACAGATGATTAAGGTTAACCACACGCTTTGGCCGTTAAGACTACTATTAGAAAGTATCTGTCAGCCACAGTCTCTTTCAGGAAGACCGAAAATCTATTGGTGATTCCCCATGGAGGGAGAAGAGGCCATTCAAGACTATCAAGATGGCCAACGACATTCAGAATCTGCCGGTACCTGGAGGCATTACGGCTCACTCAACAAGGGCAGTGGCAGCCTCTTGGGCAGCGTATTGCAGAGTGTCTCCCGAGACAATTTGCAGGGCAGCAACCTGGTCTTCCAGGCATACATTCATGTCCCACTATAGAGTGGACTTGGTTATCAACGGTAGATTTTGGATGAGCCGTTGTCTGAGCCAATTCTTCAGCTTTATAATAAATACTACTACTTTAACTTGCACCCACCCGACTGGCGAGTTTTTTCCCAGTGTGTGCTGCGATGATGCGCCAGGAAAGGAAAATTACGGAAAGGTAAGTATACAATTTTCTGTTTTTTTGCTAGAAAATTACTTAGAACCCCCAAACATTATATATATGGATATATTTTTTAGCAGAGACCCTAGAGAATAAAATGGTGATCGTTATTTCTTTTTTTTCCTTTTTACACTGTCCGTTTAAAAAAAAAAATTCTGATCATTTTTATTGCTGTCACAAGGAATTTAAACACCCCTTGCGACAGTAATGCCGCGTACACACGGTCGGACTTTTCGTCTACAAAAGTCCAACGGACGCTGACGGACTAAAGCTGGCTGGTAATCCGATCGTGTGTGGGCTTCTCCGGACTTTCAACTGACTTTTTTAGCCTCAAATCCGACGTACTTTAGATTTGAAACATGCTTCAAATCTTTCCGACGGACTCGAGTCCGGTCGAAAAATCCGCTCGTCTGTATGCTAGTCCGACGGACAAAAACCCACGCTAGGGCAGCTATTGGCTACTGGCTATGAACTTCCTTATTTTAGTCCGGTGTACGTCATCACGTAAGAATTCGACGGACTTTTGTGTGATCGTGTGTAGGCAAGTCTGTTCGTTAGAAAGTCCGCCGCAAGTCCGTCGAAAGTCCGCCAAAAGTCCGTCGAAAGTCTGTTGGACAGGCTGTCGGACAGGCTGTCGGACTTTTGTAGCTGAAAAGTCCGACCGTGTGTACGCGGCATAATAGGCAGTGACAGGTACGCTTTATGGAGGGATCTGGGGTCTAAAAGACCCCAAACCCCTCCTCTACACTTGAAAGTATTCGAAACAGCAAGATCAGTATTTTTGAATACTGTATATTTTTTTTAAATGGCACCGTTGGCTGCAGAGTAAACTGGAAGTGACGTTGTGATGTCGCTTCCATGTTACTACATCAGAGACCCAATCAAATCGGATTCCAGCTTTGTTCTGGACTACGGCCAGCCGGTGGATGTGCCAACTGGTGGCTCTGGTCTCCCGGTGGGACAAGAGATCTGGGCAGAGCAGCGATGGGAGGGGAGGACGTCCCCTCCTACTGCTTGTAATACCAGCTGAGTATGCTGCTTAGCCGCATCGGTTGTCATTACAAGAAAGCTGACCGTCTGCTTTAAAAAACAGTACCGGGGTGATGCCTGCAGCTGCAGGCATCACCCCGGTACAACCACTTGAGCAAAATTACGTACAGGTACGTGATTTTGCGGCAAGTGGTTAAAACAACTGTCACTTTAGAAAAAAAAAAAAGATACTTATTGTGGTGTTTAATCTTTGTGAATTGAGCCAATAGTGCTCTATACCTGTAATAAGTCTGATTTATGACCATGTCTAATAGGCGGGTGCAGCGTGGTATGGCAGCAATAACACACACAGTCCGGGTGCAAAATAAATAGCTTGTATTGAAGTAAAGCAAGACGGTTCACAACAACCCAATGGGAAGACCGCCCAACTGGGAACACTCACAGGTTTCAACAGCGTGTAGTGAAGCAGGTTTCATCTGTACTGATAGCGCCTGTTAGGAGGGGCAGAATGCAGCCTAGCTATCTCGTGCCCAAGCAGGAAGAAGTCCAGTGAAGTTGCAAACCCTATGCTTTCCCTGCTCATCTGGAACCTTTACCTGCCGCTAGTACTGTCTCTGACAGACGGGGTACCTGTCCTTACACTACCCACTCTCAATTGCGTGCCAAAACCTGTGGAGCAGGGGCTTAAAAAGACTCTGCTGACCCAACATGGCCACCAGGGTCACCTGGATCCAGCATAGCCAACTGCAACGCTGTCTCTAGGACCCAGGAAACCACAGAGAAATCAAGTTTCCCCTGACTTCCTCTCCAGGCTGTGATGTCACTCCGGTCAGGCGCCACTGTGATCAGATGATTTTGAGACGCGCAGTTTTTTTAATTTGTGAATATTATGATAAAATAATACTATGACTATGTCTAGAGTTCATGAGTGAAACTTAGTTCTCTATCTCTATATTAAATGTAATACAATGGTCTTATTGTCAAGTTCAGTGATTAGGCAATGTTGGGAAGTTTAGTGATTATTATCTGTACACACTGAACTAACTATTTCAATTACAGAAGCAGAAAAGGGAAGGAAATAGTTAAATAAGAAAAAAGTAATCAAGAATAAAGATATAAATAGCAATGAGACAGACATTAGTGTTACTAAACCCAGGACCCTGCATTCACCATATCAGGTCTCCCACAGTACACAGAACATGGAAATGCAATTATTTTAGTAAATATAAACTGCTAAATACCTTTTCTCATCAGCAGTATATAGCAGTCTTGTGGCTTATATCGGTGTGTAGCAGAGCCCATAGGAGGAGTTTTCATTCTCTCTTGATTGTCTTATGAGGCTGCAGGACCCCTGACCCTCTGTCTGGACTGTGCTGATTGGCCCTGTGCTGATCATATGCACTCTCCCAAGAAAAAAAGAAAAAACTCTCTAGCAATACACACCAAACTGAGCATGTGCAGAGTGCTCCAAGGCTCTGTTGTATCAGGAGATGGATTGGGGACAGTAAAAGAAGGGGAGGATCAGAGAAGACAGGATCAAACTGACTTTTTTCACAATGCAGAGGATTAACCCCTTAGGTTCCACAGTGAGAATAACAAGCATGCTCTACTGCATATAGAAACGGATTTTACTGTTGTGGGTTTAGTAACACTTTAGGTAGAAATAGTATTAAAATCTACACGGTATGGTATGCTTGGTATTTAATATTTAGGTTTTGATATTCTGAAAGTTAAGATGTAATTATATTGAATTCTGGTCATGTTGTGTGAATCAAGTAAATAAATAAACGTCCCAGTAATGCTATTACTAGGCTGCAGCTAGAGGGAGCTCTAATGATGTGTGGCCTGACTTCAGGAGACTGAAAACCAACAAGTTCACATTAAACTTGGAAAGCAAGTGAGCAACAGTGTTTTGTGTCTCCTCTTTGATATCAGCCAAGGCTGAAGAGATTTGAAAGTGTCATGCTGCATTTACCTATATACTATATACAGGTGTGAAGGAGAAAGTACAGTTTCTTACAAAAGTAAGTACACCCCTCACATTTTTGTAATTATTTTATTATATCTTTTCATGTGACAACACTGAAGAAATGACACTTTGCTACAATGTAAAGTTGTGAGTGTACAGCTTGTATAACTGTGTAAATTCGCTGTCCCCTCAAAATAACTCAACACAGCCATTAATGTCTAATCCGCTGGCAACAAAAGTGAGTACACCCCTAAGTGAAAATGTTCAAATTGGGCCCAATTAGCCATTTCCCTCCCCGGTGTCATGTGAGTCGTTAATGTTACAAGGTCTCAGGTGTGAATGGGGAGCAGGTGTGTTACATTTATCGCTCTCACTCTCTCATACTGGTCGCTGGAAGTTCAACATGGCATCTCATGGCAAAGAACTCTCTGAGGATCTGAAAAACGTAAAGATGGCCTAGGCTATAAGAAGATTGCCAAGACCCTGAAACTGAGCTGCAGTACGGTGGCCAAGACCATACAGCGGTTTAACAGGACAGGTTCCACCAGGGCCGTCTTAATGAGAGGTCACACCTGGGCACTGCCCAGGGGCCCAAGCTGCATGGGGGGCCCCGGCACTTTCCCCAAAGAAGCTGCTCCTTAAGCCCACGCTGCCCGGAAATTGGGAGCCCCATGATGGCACTGAGAGTGATGGATACACAGGGAAGACAGGCTGGCAGCGGTGCGCCGTGCTGTGCAGAATGATACCTATTTCACAGCTCTGACCCCGCCCCATGCAGCTTGAATGCTTGGGACTCGGTGGCTACGGGGTGGGAGCTGGAGTGGGAGCTGCTTAGTCGGCAGCACTGAGAGCCCGCCTGTGGAAGTGGAATTGTGGATGGTGTCATGGTGAGCCCAGCTGTCCAGCACTGTTTGCACCCAAGGGCTTGGAATGCCCGGAGGGATGCTCCCTCCTCCACCCTCCCTTCTGCCTGCATGATTTGATTGGTATAAGTGAGTCCTTGTCCCAGTGCTGGAGGTGGGCACATGCACAGCCAAAAGTTCACATGCACTGTATCTCCACTGGAAAAGAGGGTACTACATGGATGGAATAATGGTGCTGGGGGATATCAAGGTTGTATGGGGGAAAACAATGCTGAGGGGGGATCTGGGGTGTATAGGGGGTAGCAATGCTTGGGGTATCTTGGGCGGCTATAGTGCTAGAGGTATCAGGGATGTAGAGAGGCCACAGTGTAGGGGGTAGGGATGAGCCCAACACCCCCCGGTTCGGTTCGCACCAGAAACTGCGAATGGACCGAAAATTCGCACGAACGTTAGAACCCCATTGACGTCTATGGGACTCAAACGTTCAAAATCAAAAGTGCTCATTTTAAAGGCTAATTTGAATGGTATTGTCCTAAAAAGGGTTTGGGGACCCGGGTCCTGCCCCAGGGGACATGTATCAATGCAAAAAAAACTTTTAAAAACATCAGTTTTTTCGGGAGCAGTGATTTTTTTTGTTTACAAAAGTTTATTTGGAAGACATATAATAAAACAATATAACTATAAGATTATACAGGTGCGGTAAAGATTTTGTAGGATACACAAAGTTGGGTTGCGATAATTAGTTTAACAGGATACAGTAGAGGTATTGTAAAAAGATGTATGAGATACATAGATCCAAACCAATATAACAGGGTGGGTTACAATAGGTGATTGTTAGAGTATAGAGAATATGATCATGAAAAATAAAGACAAAAAAATTCAATAGTATGGGAGATATTTTTAGAAGGGTAGGAAGGATTATGAGGAGTGAAGATCAGGTAGGGACCAGAACCTCCACTTCTCATTAAAAATGTACATACTATCTGAGAGGGTATGATGTATTCTTTCCGAGAGTCTGAGTGTTTCCATTCTGGACTCAACCTGGGGCCATATTAGGTTCTGTGTTTTCCAGTTAAAGGCTATCATCCAATGTATAGAGCTGATTAAAGAGTGGAATAGTCTGTTGCATGGAGAGGGAACATCCGGGACCGAAGCGTATAGAAGGCATATTTGGGGGGATAGGGAGATTTTTTTCTTAAAGGGGTTTTCTAGTTTGCTGATTACTTTGTTCCATATTGGTTCCAGAAATTTACAGCCCCAGAAGATGTGGATATAGCTGCCCTCCAGGTGACAGCCTCTAAAGCAGTCTGGGGAGGTTGAAGGGTAGAAGGAATGTATCCTAGATGGGGTCATGTACCATCTGATGTGTAGCTTCATTGGGGATTCTCTAAATGCAGCAGCGCAATTACTTTTGCGGAGATTTTCTATCATTTTAGTCCATGTGTCTACTGGGAATGAGCTGCCAATCTCTGTTTCCCATCTAATCATAGGGCCAGATTTTTCAGGTTGGAGAAAGTTATTGAGGTAATTATAAAGAAGGGATATCAATCCTTTATCTCTGGGTGAAGAAATACAGATGTGCTCAAATAAAGTACTAGGGGGGTTAACAGATAATGAGTAGTATGTTGAATATAACTCACGGATTAAAGTGTATTGGTGGTGTTCTGAAGGGGGAAAATTAAATCTGGATTGTAATGAGGCAAAAGTTGGGAATTTAGAGTTGAGTGTCATTGATTTTAAAGTAGTAAGGTTGTTTTTGGTCCAGTTGTGAAAGAGGGTCTGATCAAGGAAAGCAGAGGGGAATCTGGGGTCTCCTAAGAATGAGGCTAATGGAGGGGTTGCAGAGGGGAGTTTAAAATTATCCTTGATTCTGTTCCATAGGTGAATAAATTGGGCAATTATAGTGGTTTTTTTGTTAAGAGTGTGATATAGTTTTGTATTAGACCATAAAATTCCCTTGATGTTCAAAGGAAGAATAGAGGTGGACTCGAAGATCAGCCAAGAAATATTTGTATCAGGGGAAGACCATTGAGCCATTTGTGCTAATCTGGCTGCTAGGAAATAAAGCCAAAGGTTAGGAAGTCCCAGCCCACCTCTATTATGTGGTCTGTGCATAAGAATATAATTACATCTAGGTTTTTCGTTATTCCAAATAAATCTGTTGATTTCGCGTTGAAGGGATTCCAGTCTTGTTTTGGGAACATTAATGGGGAGGGCTCTGAAATAGTATAGTAGTTTTGGAAGGATAGTCATCTTAAAGGCACATATCCTTCCAAGGAAGGAGATATGGTAAGAGGACCAGATTTTTAACAGTAAGTTGATTTGTGAGAAAAGGGGGAGGTAGTTGCTTTTATATAAGAGGTTATGGGATATTGTGATATTAACTCCTAAGTATTTAAAGGAGTGTGAAGGCCATAGGAAATTGAAGTTTTTCTTCAGAAGTGAGGTTAAGTTTGGAGGGCTATTAATAGGTAAAATGGAGCACTTGTTTGTATTGATAAAAAGACCAGAGAGTTTATGGAATGAGTGGAGTTCTGAGAGGAGGTTGGGGATTGAGATTAGAGGGTCTGTTAGGAACAAAAGTGCATCGTCAGCATAAAGACTGAGTTTAAAGTGATATGGATCTTTTTGGTAACCTTTGATATTCGAGTTATTTCTAATGGCGATTGCAAGGGATTCAATGGCTAAGGCAAAAAGGAGGGCGAAAGAGGACAGCCCTGTCTAGTTCCTCTGCTTAGAGGGAACAAATCTGAGTTATTCCCTGGAATTTTAATTAATTCTGGTTTGGGGGAAGTGGTATAGAGCATTAAATCCATTTATGAATTTTTCTGATATGCCAAATTTAGGTAATAGGTGGTTTAAGTAGGACCAATTGACACTGTCAAAGGCCTTGTGGATGTCAAGGCTGAGCAAATAGAGGGGGTGAGAGTGAAGGTTAGCATCTTGGACAATATTTGTAACTAGTCTAATGTTGTCAACTATTTGTCTGCCTGGGATAAAACCAGTTTGATCCGTATGGATCAGGGAGGTGATAACTGTGGCTAGTCTATTTGCCAGCAATCTGCCAAACAATTTAAGGTCATTGTTAAGGACTGAAATGGGACAAAAGTTTTGGGGGTGGGAGTGGTCCTTTTGGGGTTTTGGAATTAATGATAGGTTAGCCAGTAGCATATCTTCAGGGAAGTGACCACCTGATAAGATATGATTGAACATTTTGGTGAGACTAGGAGTCAGTAAGGGGGCAAATTTTTTATAGTATGATGTAGAAAAGCCATCTGGGCCCGGTGCAGTCGATGTTTTGAGGGATTTTATTATGTTGAGAATTTCAATGTCAGTGCAAGGGTCGTTTAACGAAGAGGATTGGAGTTGACTGAGCTTAGGGAGTTGTAGAGAATTTAACCAGTCTAGAGTAGTGGGATGTGGATGTGTTTGGGGGCCAGAAAGGAGGTTTTTATAGAAAGAAGTGAAAATTTGGAGGACATCTTGGGGGTGTGTTACCATATTGCCTTTTTGGTCAAGTTTGTAAACATGTGGGGGGTTTAGTATCATGATTCAGTTTTCTGGCAAACATTGTTGAGGAAGAGTTTCCATGTAGCAGAAATTTAGCTTTAGAGAATCTAAGAGATTTTTCTGTGTCGCCAGAAAGTAATGTGTTTAGGGCCTTATGTTTTATTTGAATGAGGTTCGATAAATCTGGAGTGATGTTGTTATTTAGTTTATTATATAGTTCATGGAGTTCTTTGGTAAGGCATTTAATTTCTGTCAGTTTAGATTTATTTTTAGCTGCGGCTATGCTAATCAAGTGACCTCTCAAAACCGCTTTGTGAGCAGCCCAAACCGAGGTTGGGAGGACCTCATCTGACGTGTTTGTGCGGAAATATTCCTCAATATGGGTAGTAATTTGTTGGACAGTAGAGGGGTTTGATAGGAGTGAATCATTGAGGCGCCAATAAAAGGGGGTGGGAGCCATGCCAATATGGGAGGTTTCAAACGCTACTATGTTATGGTCTGACCATGGGCATGGGTGTATGTCTGTTTTAGAAGAGTTTGCTAAAAGGATCGGAGTGCAGAAAATATAGTCTAATCTGGCAAAGCAACTATGAGGGTGGGAATAGTGGGTATATGCTCTGATACCAATATTATGTGCCCTCCAAGAGTCAATTAGCTGCAGTTTACTGAGAGAGCGATTTATAGATTTACTAAAGGCTTTGGAAGAGGGGGCCACCTTACTCCTATCAAGAGCTGGGTGAGCAGATAGATTAAAGTCGCCTCCAATTATCAAATGAGGTGAGATATATTGTTCTAGTATGTTAAAGAATTTAGTGAAGAATGTTGTTTGGGCTTCGTTTGGGGCGTAAAGGGAAGCAATAGTGACATTTCGTCTGTTTATACTTCCCTTTTCGATAATGAATCTACTGTCATCATCTTTATAAATAGAATGGGGTTAGAAAATAATGGAGTTTTTAATAAAAATGGCGACACCACGTCATTTATTGGAGAAGGTAGTATAGTGGAATTGGTTGAATGATTTATCAAAATATTGTGGGTGGTTGGAGGTAGAGAAGTGGGTCTCTTGCATTAGAATTATGTCGGCACCCAGTCTCTTATACTGCTTGAATGCTTTTTTACGTTTATTGGGAGAGTTGAGACCTTGGACATTATGGGAAAATACTTTAAGTCCCATATTTATTAGGGGTGATAATTCTAATTGTATAGAAGAGGATCAACACGGACCAAAATAGAGGACACAGTATATATGGAATGACATTGAAATAATAGATTGTGCATACATTTATCGATTGATGAGAGAACAATAGATCTGTATTAATATTTAAATTCAGGGAATGAATCCTGTATAGAATAAAAGATAAACATATAGATATACCCAAGATAGAATAACCTGAACTAAGAAGTCTTCCAAAGAGTATATTGTTTGCATAAATTGCCATAAGGGCTAATATAACAACAACTAAAATAACAAAAAAAAGGGGACTGAAGGACCATAAGTCGTTCAGCCTAGTAATTTCTACCAAAGGACTTAATTGTCCAATTTCTGCCGACGGGGAGTGCCGCCCCCCCCCCCAGGAGAAGGCAGGGCCGCAGGCCCCTCAGGCAGAATGGGGGTCAAACTAGCGACGGCGGATGGGCCAGGCAATTTGAAAAGTAGGTACTTAACTTGAAAAAAAAAAGGGATTTGTGCATGGTAAGAACACTATAGGGTTAACCTTAACATACCACCAAATAGTAGATAACCTCCAAAAAGTTAACGAGGAGAACACTTTTATATCAGGTTTTAAGAAAAAAAAAAAAAATGTTAGGAACCAAAGGAGCAAACTTATGAATAGTACACAATATGACAAATTTGCAGAATCTCACATTACTCTGGGGTGTAGATATCGGTCAGAAGGTTCCACTGCAGTATGATGTAACATAATATAACATCTTTGGTGTCTAATCATAAGGGAGGAGGATGATTGTGAGATCTGAAAATTTAGTAGGAAAAAAAAAAACCTGTATAGGAGAAGAAGGAAAAAAGGAAGAACCAACAAAATATACAAAAAAAAAGAAGAAGAAGGGAACAGGGTAACTTCCCTTCTCAACCCCACCTCCCCTTACTATATCCCCTTTCATTCCCATTCCTTCCAAAGGCAGAGTCAGTGAAAAAATAAAATAAAAATAAAGTTAGTATGGGAAGGAGATTGGGTAAATGTTCTGAACCAAGGTTCCGAGCCGGGGTTGATTGTAGCGTCAGGGGGATTTACATAAGGTTTGAAAGTTTCCTCAGCTCTGGGGTGTTAGGTAGGGAAGAGCTGTATAAACTGAATTTTGGTTGTCAACCAGTGAAAGTGGTAGCGAAAAATTCGCTCACTTAATTAATGATCAGACAGATCAGGCAACGCGATCTTGAGGGGAGTGTTGTTGCTATCTTCTTAGTTCTCTCGGATTGCGTCTGGTGGAGGGTGTGGACCATATAGGCGAAGATCTAGGGGTAGCAGGTAGACGCTGTGATGGTTGTGGATCCAGCAGTCCCAGTTTAATGAGCAGATCTTTTCCTTCAATGACATTAGAAACAGTGTAGGTATTGCCATTATGTGTTAATGACAATTTGAACGGGAAACCCCATCTATATTTGATTCTGGCTGTTTAAAGGACATTTGTAACTTCTTTCATCCTGCGTCTTCGGTCTAAAGTCGCAGGGGAGATATCAGGGAAAATTCAATGGATGGGGAGTTCCTGGCAGCACGCATTATATCTTCTTTGGTGATAAAGTCCTTCATACATATTATTATATCTCTGGGGGGTTTATCTGCTGTTGGTTTTGGATGCAGAGCCCTGTGCATTCTATCACATGCAAAAGCAGAGAGCGGTTTGTCTGGTACAAGGTTATGGAACAGCTTTGTAATGACTTGGTTAAGGTCTGTGATAGACTCTGGAACTCCACGAACTCTTATATTGTTTCGTCTGTTTCTATTATCGAGATCTTCAATGTGAGCCTGAATGAAAGAAAAACTGTCTGCCAAGGTTTCATAGTCCTTTCTGAGGTCATTATGTGCAGTGGCTAGTTCGTCATGCTTGGCTTCTAGTAGGTCTGTGCGGCCTCCTATACTGGCAATCTCCTGTGAGAGAGCGGTGGTAGATTTGTGTATCTCTTGTTCTAACTTGTCCACAAATCTATCATAGATTGCTGACAGGCTTGCATCTAGATCAGCCTTAGAAAGGGGTTGAGAGTACTCACTGTCTTTAGATGCATGCTCCGGACCGATGGAGGCCGCATGGTGGCCGGCGCCATTTTGGGTCATCCTCCTCTCCATGCTCATAAGGTAGTTTGTGAGGGTATGTTGGGAGCAGTAATGTCGCCCCTTTTTGCCGGATGGCATGCACAGAGTGATCCCGCGGGGGTGATCGGGCGGATGGTGAAGTTTTTGGCTGGAAATAGCCCCGGGTTTCGTGCCTGGCCTGCCTCGTCAGACGGAGCTCAGCTCAGCAGCGTCCGTCCCACATCGTGCCGTGCATGCGCCCCCCCGGGAGCAGTGATTTTAATGATGCTTAAAGTTAAAAAAAAATATTCCTTTAAATATCGTACCTGGGGGGTGTCTATAGTATGCCTGTAAAGTGGCGCGTGTTTCCCGTGCTTAGAACAGTCCCTGCACAAAATGTCATTTTTAAAGGAAAAAAAGTAATTTAAAACTGCTTGCGGCTTTAATGTAATGTCGGGTCCTGGCAATATGGATGAAAATCAAAGAGACAAACAGCATGGGTACCCCCCAGTCCTTTACCAGGCCCTTTGGGTCTTGTATGGATATTAAGGGGAACCCCACACCTAAATTTAAAAAAGGAAAGGCGTGGGGCCACCAGGCCCTATATACTTTGAACAGCAGTATACAGGCGGTGCAAACAAGACAGGGACTGTAGGTTTGTTGTTAAGTAGAATCTGTTTGTAATTTTGAACTGGTACATTTTTAACGTGTTTAGCTCCAGCCAAAAAATCTATTTTAAGCTTTTTGGAAAACATAGGGAAGGGTTATCACCCCTGTGACATTTGTTTTGCTGTCTGTGCTCCTCTTCAGAAGATTTCACCTCACTTTTTGTCCCAATGACAAATGTTTTTGAAAATGTGTTTTTTTTTGTGAAACAAGGATTGGTGATAAAGCATCAGTGGAAAGGAGAAACGTTTTTCCCATATTAACTCTTACAGGAGAGAATTTCCTTTCCTAGGGGTAGATTTCATCTCACTTCCTGTTGTCTCCTTCCGTTTGCAAGTAGGAGTCGTTTGTAAGTTGGATGTTTGAAAGTAGGGGCCTGCCCTATATACTCAGCAGAAATTTGGGCCTTAGGTGTTGTTGTGGCCTCAACACTGTAAGCCCTCACAGGGCCATGCTGTGAAATATTAGATCAAGAATTGTAATTACATGCCCCTGTTGAACAAGGGCAGAAAAATTGGGCCTTTGGTGGGTGTGGTGCTAGTGCCACAACATTATAAGTCCTCACTCGCTCTTGGTGGGCACAAAAACGGGCCCTGCTGTGAAATATTAGATCAGGAATTGTAATTACATGCCCCTGTTGAACAGGGGCTAAAAAATTGGGCCTTAGGCACTGGTGCTGGTGCCACAACACTGCAACCCCTCACAGATACTCTTTTTTTTTTTTCCACTTCAGAAACCATTAAGCAGAGGGCTAAATCAGCTTGATGTTCATTGACTGGTCGCCTTCTCCGGTTTACATCATAGTGGATAATGCGTTAACTCTAATTCCCTTTATAACGTCCCTCCGACTGCTTTAATGTGGCAACTAGGAAGGGGCTCGTATAAGGAAGTAGGAGTATAGAAAAGGTAAAGAGAAAACAGGAAAAGGATATGAGATAGAAGGCTTATGGGCTCCCCATGCCCGTTCTTTGCTAAGCTGCCCGAAGTTTCCCAAAAGATTTACTTATTCCCAGATCAACCCCCCTCCCCCCCCCCCCCTCAGAGTTTAACCTACATACCATCAAAACCGTCATAAAACGAGGAATGGGTCACCCACACAAAAAGAAAAACAAAAAAAAAACAAAAACAAAGAGATGTGCACATCCAAATCACTTCGCTATAACGCTCCTTGGTCTCAAGGATCTCGGTTATCTATGTAGTCACCTAAAGCCCCACTCCTCGGCTAATCCTATGCCTTGCCTATTAGGAGACACCTGCTTTCTCTAGCCATGGCTTCCACATACCTTCAAATTCCTGAAGGTTGCCTCTCTTTATATACTCCACCCTCTCCCTACTCAGAGTATCATTGACAGTGGAGATCCAGTCCCTCACCGAGGGGGGGTCTCTTGATTGCCATCTTAGTGTTATCATCTTCCTAGCCTGGAACAAGGCCGGCGTGATGGCCAATGTAGTGCCCAGTCTCTCCCCCTGTGCTCTTCTATACCCCAGGATACAGGTTATGGCCTCTTTTACTACTATAGTGCCGAAGATACTTCCCAGGTTTCTGGTCACTTCCTCCCAGTATCTAAATAGCTTGGGGCACCTCCACAACATGTGGATGAGGTCTCCCGACCTCTGACATCTGGGGCAGTTGTCATTAGGCCTTCCCCCAAATTTGAAGTCTTTTAGGTGTATAGTAAGATCTATTCAACAAAAATAGATGAGAGAGCCGCTGTGAAGGGGACACCGAGACCTGTACACTCAGTTCCAAGATTTTCGCCCATTGTTCCTGGGTCATTCCCCCTATGTCCTCTTCCCATTTGGCTTTTAGTCCCTGGAGTATCCCCCCGCTGTTATCTGGTTTACTTAATTGGTCATAAATTCTAGAGATTAGACCTCTAGTAGGGTTTACCTGCATTATGCACTGAAATAGAGGCATTTCTTCCCAGCATAGAGTCTGATCTTTAAATTGTGCTTTAAGAGCGTGTTCTAGCTGGAGATATGGGAAGAAGGAGCTCTGAGGTAGCTTAAATTCCCTTACTAATTCTGGGAAACTCTTTAGTTTGGTATCATTATAAAGCTGACTTAACCTTCTGATGCCGGAATTCGCCCATTCCCCAGGGATACCTATTTTAAGAACTTCCTGTAGGTTACGGTTGTTCCAAATAGGGGAATAAACTGTTGGATCTTCATATCCCATCATTTTCTTGACAGTTTTCCAGAGTTTAGTTAGCAACTTGATAGTTGGATAGTTATCGTGGAACATATCCGCCTCTAGTGTTTCGACTAGAGTATTATGTGGAGTACTCAGCAATAGCAGTTTGCCATTGGGGGTGCCGCCTTTCGGTATCCCACATCCCAGCAGCTGCTGCAGCTGCGTTGCTAGGAAGTATCGCTCGGGGTGTGGGAGGGCAAAGCCCCCCTCCCGTGTAGGCAGCTGAAGCACTCGAAGTCGAATTCTGGCTTGCTTCCCCTTCCAAATCAACTCCCTAAAGAGACTATCAATTCTTTTAAACCACTTCTTACCTATCCAGACTGGCGAGTTGTGCAAGGTATATAGCAGTTGTGGCATCCAGACCATTTTTATTAGGCTACATCTTCCTGCGGCGGACAGGGGCAGGCGCCTCCAGATTACTATTTTTTGTTTTAATTTTGTTAAGAGGGGAGCGAGGTTTGTGCTGATATACCGGGTCGGATCCTTCGTCAGGACTATTCCCAGGTATTTCAAGGCGTCCACCATTACCATCTGGGGAATATCGCCCGCTATTAACTCGCTGATGGGATCTATCGGCATAAACTCGGACTTCTCCCAGTTTATCTCTAAGCCAGAGAAGTTGCCGAAATCCTTCACTATCCTCATCGCACTCGGTAACGAGTGTCTCAAGTCCCCCAGGAATAACAAAATGTCATCCGCATATAGCGCGATTTTTTCCTCGCCCGATTTTCGCAGAAAAACAGTTATCGCTCTGCTTTCCCTTATAGAGATGGCCAGGGGTTCCATTGCCAATGCGAACAGCAGAGGAGATAGAGGGCACCCCTGCCTAGTCCCCCTTTCCAGCTCAAACCAATCTGAAAGTTCGTTGTTGATTTTTAGTCTTGCCTTGGGGCGGGTATATAACATTCTGATCCACCTTATAAAAGACGTGCCAAATCCGAATTTCTCCAACACGCGCCATATATAGCCCCACTCTACGCTATCAAAAGCCTTAGATACATCGAGAGTCATTAACGCTCTCGAGCCTGCGTTTTCCACTGGTAGTTGTAGATTCAGAAACGCTCTTCTAATGTTCAGGCTCGTAGATCTGTTGGCTATAAAGCCCGCCTGGTCTTCGTGTATCAATTTGTGAATAACTCCGTTCAGTCTTACTGCTAGTACCTTGGCGAGAATTTTTACATCAGTACAAAGTAGAGAAATTGGTCTATAGGCAGCTACATCCAGTGGGTCTTTCCCTTCCTTCTGTAGTACCGTAATTGTTGCTTCTAACATTGAGGCAGGCAGCTGGCCCCCCTCAAAAGACCCCTCCAGGGTTTTTAGTAGTTCAGGGATCAACACTTCACCATACTGCTTATATGTCTCGCTTGGAAGGCCATCGGGCCCGGGTGACTTAAGACATGCCATGCCCGCTACTGCTTGTTGCAGTTCTGCTACCGTTATTGGGGCGTCTAATATGGCGCTTTCTTCCTGTGAAATAGTAGGGATGGTTAGCCCTTCCAGAAAGTCCTCCATCAACGCCTCCTTGCCCCTTTTCTGCGAAGAGTAGAGTTTTTTATAATACCTCCTGAAAGCTTGTACAATTTCTGGGGTGCTTGAAGTTATATCTCCACTCTGTGATCTAATAGCGAGGACCGTGGATGGGGCCGTATTGGATTTTACAAGCATAGCCAATGTTCTTCCTATTCTTTCCCCCTCCACCATGAATTCCTGTCTCTGAAGTAGGCGCCTAGTCTCTGCTTTCTGCATGACCACTAATTTATACTTTTGTTGTTTCTCCTGCCAGGTGCTTTCCAGCTCCGGCGTTGGGTTTCTGATAAAGTTATTTTCGGCCTCAAGAGCCTCCCTCAGAGTGCCCTCTTCTTCGCTCCTAGCCTCTTTATTAAATTTAGCCATCTGCTGTATTAGAACCCCTCTAAGAAATGCCTTGAGGGTGTCCCATAGCACAAGGGGATCCGCCGAGCCCTGATTGAACTCCACAAATTCCCTTAGGGTGGAGAGAATCCCATCCGATTTTTTAATTACTTCGAACCAGTGTGGACTCACGCTCCAACTCTTCCTGGGCTTGGACTCTCCTATATTTAGTGTAGCCACCGTAAGGGAGTGGTCTGAGATGCCTCTTGGCCAATATGCAATTTTTTCAAGCAGCTGAAGTGCCCTGTCATTCCCCAGGATTAGATCAATCCTTGAGAGCGTGGAGTGTGACATAGAACAACAGGTGTATTGCAGCGCACCTGGGTTTCGCACCCTCCACAAATCTACTAACCCTACTTCTTCCAGGAATAAGCTCAAGCGAGTCTTCCCTGATTCCTCTGAGGGTTGTCGTATCGGGAATCTATCCAATTTTCTATCTAGGACCTCGTTAAAGTCCCCGACAACTACTATCGGGCATTCCTTTTTATCCAACAGAAATTTGTGCAGTTTAAGCAGTATGTCCAAATTAAAAGGGGGAGGGATGTATATGTTTGCCACCACTAACATGACTCCGTCAATGGAACAGAGTAAAAAAATATATCTACCTAGATCGTCTATACTGGTCTGTCTGCAGGAGAATTTTACCCCAGCTTTCACAAAGATACACACCCCCCTACTAAAAGAGGAGTGGTATGCGTGAAATTGGTATTGAAATTTTTTCATCTGTAACTGCTGGCTGGTATCCCTAGTTAAGTGGGTTTCCTGCAGACAGACCAGATCTACCCCAGAGCTTTCCAGCACAGAGAACACTGCCAACCTTTTAAGAGAAGAACCCAGTCCCCTAATATTCCAGGATCCTATTTTCAAGGGCCCGACTACCATCTAGGTTCCAAAAACCTGTCGTGTCATGACAAAAAGTACCCCATATGTCCTTATTATTTTTATAAAGTGAAATTTATGCAGCTTTTTACACGAGAAGAGATAAAAGAATAAAAAGGATATGGAGGAGTGTATAGAGAAAGGGAAATCTCTCCCAGCGACTACCGTATCAATTCCGAACGTGTGCATAATGTGGATTCTAAAATACACGCTTAGTTTAATCAAATCTACCCTGCTTTATTAAAATATACTACAAAAAGTGCCTGCATGTGTAACAATAATCTGTAAGTGGGGGTCCGAAGGCCTCCAGTGTGATTTCTAATGGTGTATGTGTTTATATCAAGTGATTTTCCCACCCTGTTTCCCTTCCCTTCCAAATTCCCCCCCCCCCTCCCTTCCCACCCCGCCTAGTCTCCCCTTCCCTCCTACCCCACCCCCCCCCCTTCCCTACCCACCTCTCTAGGTGTATCCCCTGGGGGTTTACCATGACCGTTACCTCTTTCACTCACACCACCCTTTTACACCAGTTCTTCCACTCGCAACCCAACCCCACCCTTCCCCCAAACAGCTGTGTGCACCCATCCCATCCCATCCTTCCTAACATAAACCGTTAACGAGCGCCGGAAAAGGGTAAAGTCTTTAAGATGCACCCCCTCCGGAGCAAAAAAAAAAAAAAAAAAAAACAAAGAAAAAGAAGAGAAAATAAGGCAAAGCAAAGTAGCAGAGACAAAAAATGCAGCCCCTCTACCTCCTAACTCCCAGCGCCCCGTCGTGTCATCCTATCCTCACCCTGGCCTACTATGTACCCCCCCACTCTCTACGTGGGATTCGTAATTTTTTCTCTGTTATCTTCTAGCCACTTCTCCACTTCAGCAGGGGAGTTAAAAAACAGAGTCTCCCCCAGGGCCCCGATCCGCAGCCTCGCTGGGTATAAAAGAGCGTAAGGCAGCTTAAGTTTTTGTAGGTTGCGTTTTACCTGGGTGCTCTACGCCTTTGTAGGTCCGGGGAGAAGTCAGAATAGAATGATATCTTTGCCCCTTTAAAAACGATCTCCCCTGCTTCCCTAACCTTCCGCAGTAGAGTCACTTTATCCTGGTAGTTAAGAAATCTCAGGAGGAGAGGTCTCGGATGACCCCCCTCCTGTGGTGCCCTGAATGGGATCCTGTGGGCTCTTATGATAGAGAACGAAGCAGAGAACAGATCTTTCCCAATTAGCTCCCCTAACCATTTTTCTAGAAATGCGATTGGGTTGGCGCCCTCACTCCTTTCAGGTAGGCCTATCAATCTCACATTATCTCTTCTACTCCTGTTCTCCATCTCATCCATTTTAGCGGTCTGTTTAGCTAACTGTTCCTTCAGCCATTTTATTTCTTTAGTTATTGGATGCACATTATCTTCTAGCCCACTAACTCTTTCTTCCAGGGCGGTTGTTCTCTCCGCCGTCTTCTGTAGATCTTGTCTGACCATTAAGATGTCTGCTTTAAGACCTTTCATCTGTTCGCAGAGATCTTTTAGCGAGCTATTACACACTCCTACAGCCGTGAATACGTCCATTAAGGTTGGTTCTTTATTCAGGGGTAGGTTCGGATCATTTATTAACTCTAGGCTCACATTTGAGTTTTGTTCACTTTGCTCTGGCCTTTTATTACATGTTGATTTGGAGGACTGGATAGCCAGCCCGCCCCCTGAGGGCTGTGAATGTAGTTGGCCCTGGCTTTTCCTATCCGATGTCCCCCCCTGTTGACTCTTTTGCTGCGTTCCCTTTTTTGGGGGGGTCAGAGCGGGAGCATGAGCATATTGCTCCAGTTTTGCTGCTGCTGCTGCTGCCGCAGTGTGCTGCGAACTTTTCTCTTTAGAGGAGCGTAGATTCTGCATCATTCACTCCTATAGGCATACAAGTGGATTAACAGCAGGGAGTTAGCAGCACCTCTCCACCTTCACCAGCCCACTAGATAGGGTAACTGCCTTGTTGCTCCTAAAGCGGAGTGTGTGACGGGTGTGGGGGGGGGGGGGAGCTCCCTCCACCCCAACACGCCCCGGCACGGGGAAAGGAGAGTTTGAAACACGGATAAATTACCGTACCTTAGGTGGCTAGGGTTGGGTAGCTCCCCTCGCCCAGGAACACCCAAGCTACGGTAGCACTTAATGCCACCTCCCTTCCTCACCGCAGTTTTTTGCGCAGCTGGTTAAATGCCGCTAGGGCAGTCGCCAGCAGTCTACGGTTAGTGAGGTATATACCCAAGTATGCACGCAGTCACCGAGGAGTCAAGAGCTTTTAGCTAGCTTATAGCTAATAGGGGGACAACCTAAAAAAAAAAAAAAAAGAGTATATTTTGCTTCCTATGCTAGCTCCTTCTATTCACATATTTAGTACTACCAAAACAGCGAATGAGACAGACTGCTAATACTTAGTTATGTTTCTTCACCAACACCAAGTTGCCAGTACTACCAGGGAACTACCAGAAATTGCTTCTGGACCAAGGGGTAACCACACATTTTCTTTTTACAGCGATATCCGGCTACCATAAGAAAAAATGCTATACTATACCAGCTCCTCCAGCTCCTCCGTGTCTAGCATGAGTGTGTGGAAAGTGAAAGTGAAAGCTGCCGGAACTGATGTCTCTCCCAGAGAAATCCTCAGCTTTCGCCGGTCATTAGGGTCATCAGGTGCACAAGAGGGCTCTTAGCAGAGAAGCAGGGGGATCAGCCTGGCGCCGAGCTCGTATATGCCGGCGAACGTTGAGGAGCTTAAGCCATCTGAGGAGCCGGTCCTATGGCCGGGGGGAGCGATACAAACGGGGATGGGACGGAGCACACAGCGTCCCTGCTCTCCCTCACTCCATGCGGCCGCTTCTCAGACACGCGCCCCTCCGGTCCCCTCACAGATACTCTAGTTGGAACGCAGAAACGAGCCCTGCTGCAAAGTATTGCATCAAAAATTGTAATTACACGCCCCTGTTAAACAGGGGCTGAAAAACTGGGCCTTAGGCACTGGTGCCACAACACTGCAACCCCTCACAGATACTCTAGTTGGAACGCAGAAACGAGCCCTGCTGCAAAGTAGTGCATCAAAAATTGTAATTACACGCCCCTGTTAAACAGGGGCTGAAAAATTAGGCCTTAGGCACTAGTGCTGGTGCCAAAACACTGCAACCCCTCACAGATACTCTAGTTGGAACGCAGAAACGAGCCCTGCTGCAAAGTACTGCATCAAAAATTGTAATTACACACCCCTGTTAAACAGGGGCTGAAAAATTGGGCCTTAGGCACTGGTGCTGGTGCCACAACACTGCAACCCCTCACAGATATTCTAGTTGGAACGCAGAAACGAGCCCTGCTGCAAAGTATTGCATCAAAAATTGTAATTACACGCCCCTGTTAAACAGGGACTGAAAAATTGGGCCTTAGGCACTGGTGGTGGCGCCCAGAACCAAAAATGTTCTTACAAGCTATCAGCGTGATCATTGAGGAGGAAGAGGATAATTACTCAGGATAGTCACTCAGCATCAGCATAGGCAGTCTTTGAAGGGATCTGAGATTTAAAAAAAAATTATTCGGTTACATCAGCATCAGGTGCTTGGTAGCTGGTGGTGATCCAAGACTGATTCATTTTTATGAAGGTCAGACGATCAATCGAGTCGGTGGACAGACGCACCCTGTGATCGGTTACAAAGCCTCCAGCAGCACTGAATGTGCGTTCCGAAAGAACGCTGGATGCAGAACAGGCCAGTAGCTCAATTGCATACTGTGCAAGCTCTGGCCAGTGATCCATCCTCAAGATCCAGTAACCCAGAGGATTTTCGGTGGGAAAGGTGTCCAAGTCAGATCTTGCCCCTAGGTATTTCTGCACCATGTAAAACAGACACTGGCGATGGTTGCTGGAACCGATCATACCTTGGGGCTGCGGACCAAAAAATTGTCTGAACGCATCGGTCAGACGGCCACCTTCTCCACCGCTCCTTCTTTGACTGACCGAAGCCTCAGCAACACGTTGTCCAGAAAAAGGAGTTTGTAACCTCCCAGTCTCTGGGAACGCGTTGCACAGACCTTTCTGCAAGGCCTCCCGAAGATGTTTCATCCTCTGCTCCCTCTGCGATGGCAAGATAAGGTCCGCAACCTTACCCTTGTAACGTGGATCAAGGAGGGTTGCCAGCCAGTATTGGTCCTTCTCCTTGATACCACGAGTACGAGGATCCTTACACAGGCTTTGCAGGATCAGGGAGGCCATGCAGCGTAGGTTTGCTGAGGCATTCGGTCCGGAGTCCTCTGGGTCACTAAGGACAACATGGTCTGCAGCCACCTCCTCCCAGCCACGTACAAGTCCATGTGTTTCTTGGGACTGATCCCTTAAAGACTGCTGCTGATGCTGAGTGCCAGGCTCCACCTCCATACTGAAACAATCCTCGTCCTCGTCCTCTTCCTGTGTGATCGGCGGGCACGCAGGAACACTGTCTGGATAAAGGGGGCCTTGAGAGCTAAGGAAGTCCTCCTCTTCCTGCCTCTGTTCTGCCTCAAGTGCCCTGTCCATTATTCCACGCAGCGTGTGCTCCTACAGGTGGACAAGGGGGACAGTGTCACTGATGCATGCACTGTCACTGCTCACCATCCTCGTAGCCTCCTCAAATGGTGACAGGACAGTGCATGCATCTCTGATCATGGCCCACTGGCGTGGGGAAAAAACCAAGCTCCCCTGACCCTGTCCTGGTGCCATAGTCGCACAGGTACTCATTGATGGCCCTCTGCTGTGTGTGCAGCCGCTGCAGCATGGCTAACGTTGAGTTCCACCTGGTGGGCATGTCACAGATTAGGCGGTTCTTGGGCAGGTTAAACTCCTTTTGGAGGTCTGCCAGCCGAGCACTGGCATTATATGACCGGCAGAAATGCACACAGACCTTCTTGGCCTGCCTCAGGACGTCCTGTAAGCCCAGGTACCTGCCCAAGAACCGCTGCACCACCAAGTTAAGGACGTGAGCCAAACAGGGCACATGGGTCATTTGTCCCTGTCGGAGGGCAGAGAGGAGGTTGGTGCCACCATTCCTGCCTTAAGTTGGCGTGGCGTCAACCACCTCTGAACCTGCCCCTGCAGAGCTGACAGAACCTCTGCCCCAGTGTGGCTCCTGTCCCCCAAGCACACCAGCTCAAGCACTGCATGGCATCTTTTGGCCTGCATACTTGCGTAGCCCCTTGAATGGCTATGGAGCACCGCTGGTTCAGAGGACAAAGCACAGGAAGAGGCCATGGAGGAAGAAGAAGAGGAGGGGGTGGAGGAGAGAGGTGTGTCACAATCATTTGTAGTGGCATTTTGGAGGCGTGGTGGCGGAACAACCTCACCCAATGCGCGAAGAAAAAGTGGCGTTTGGGTACCTGCCACTGAGGAACCGCACATTCCACAAACTCACGGAAGGGGGCAGAGTCTACCAACTGAAAAGGCAGCAGTTGAAGTGCCAGCAATTTTGCCAAGCTAGCATTCAACCGCTGGGCATGTGGATGGCTGGGAGCAAACTTCTTTCGGCGGTGCAGCAGCTGGGGCAGGGAAATTTGCCTGGTACAATCTGATGTCGGTGTACCGAAAGCAGATTGCCCACAAGTACTTGGCTGTGACACACCTAATTCTACACCTTCATTCCTCTCAGTGCAGGTCTCAGAGAGGACTGAAGGTATAGTGGGGTTGGAGATCTCAGCTGATGAGGAGCAAGGAGAGGTCCTCTTTGTTTTTTGGTGTGGGTCTTTTAGATACGCTTGCCAACGAACTGCATGGCAGGTCAACATATGTCTGGTCAAGCATGTGGGGCCCAAGCGGGAGATGTTTTGGCCACGCGAGATACGCTTGAGACATATGTTGCAAATAGCAGCGGTGCGATCTGATGCACTCGTCTCACAAAAGGCCCACACCAAAGAACTTTTGGAATAACGCACAGAGACAGCAGTGCCCTGCACATGCGGAGCTTTGGGGTGTGATGCAGTCAGTGTGCTGCCCTTAGGCTGGCCCCTGGAGGGCATCCTGCCTCATTGGTGATGTGCCTCCTCCTCCTCTCTCCTATCAGGCACCCACGTTGAGTCAGTGACCTCATCATCCCCTCCTTCCTCATCACTGGAGCAAACCTGGCAGTATGCTGCAGCAGGGGGAGCATGACTGCCAGATTGCTGTCCTTCTTGGGCACCCCCTCTGTCCTTGCTCACGTTACTGCCTTCATCTAGCTCAGTATCATTATCAGAGCCTTCTAAACGCTGGGCATCCTCCTGGAGCATGTACCCAACAAATGGCCTATTTTCTTTTGCCACACTACACTAATTTTTTTGGGTGAATGGGTAGGGGTACGATGTACCCCATACTCATTCACATGGGGGGGGGGCGGAATCTGGGGGCTAAACTAAATAAAATGGTTAGCTTAAAGTCCTGTTTACACTTTGCTTTTGCTTAGCTTTGGCTTTGCTTCTAAAATTATACCCCATGTAGCTTTAGTGGTGCTTCAAAGTGTCTTCAAAGCCTCACTGAAGTCCCACCAAAGCCTCATCGAAGCCTCATCAAAGCCCCATCGAAGACCCACCAAAGCCTCATTGAAGCCTCATCGAAGCACCAAGCAATAGCAAGGTGTAAACAGGACTGTAAGCTAACCATTTTATTTAGTGACAGGGGCTTTGACTGGTGTTCAGAGAGCTTTAACAAAGCGTGTTCATAGCCATGTTTGGAAACAAGTGTAAACTAGCCCTTAAAGCATGTTATACAGCACAGTGCTTGTGCTGTGTCATTTGGCCCCCTGTATCATCTGTAATACCTGGATGATCCTGCCTGGCTATACCCTCCCCCCTGTAAACTGACCACGATAATCAGGGCTGTTGGGCCTTGACACCGTGGTCAGAATACATGCCTCCATCAGTCGCAGCCCTCCTGTCATCCTATATGCTCCTCTGTCCTCCTCCCCCTCCCCTCTCTGCCTGTCAGTTCCCCGATCCTCCCCTCCTGCACTAAAAATAACAGTGTTTCCCTTCTATTGTTACTTCTGATATAGAGAAGTAAGCTCTCCAGTGCATGTCATTTCTAAAAATATAATAGCGGTATAATAGCTTACTTCAGAGCACTGTTCAGCGCTCACGTGACTGCCCGCCGGTCTCTTCCTCTGGAGACCAGCGGGCAGTCAGCTGAGTGCCGAATGGTGCTCTGAAGCAAGCTATTATACAGCATATTTTTAGAAACTAAATGCACTATGGAGCTTTCTTCTATAGATTAGAGGAAACTATAGAAAACAAAAATATTGGCTTCACAAACACTTTAAGATGCCTGGGGATGGTGTCAAGTCAGCAGGTGACTATACTGCCCTGATGGACTCAGTATATGCCAATCAGTGTTAATTTCGTGGACTAAAACATTTTAGTCGACTAAATTAATATTATTTTAGTCGACTAAAATTAAACAACTGGGATGACTAAAATATGACTAAAACTAAAATGGCATTTTAGTCAAAAGACTAAAACGACTAAAACTAAAATGGCATTTTAGTCAAAAAACTGAGACTAAAACTAAATTGAAATTTGACTTAAAAATTTACACTGGTCTGTAGTGCATGTTCATATCTCAATGTAATAATGAATAATAATTTAGATTTCTCACTCCAGCAGCATATAATGAGTTTGCAAATTGTAGGGAATTTTTAAATAATGCATTACAATTGAATTACACCCATTAGATTTTAGACGTCTAAAATGAGTTTTAGTCGACTAAAATATACTGGGGATTTTAGTCGACTAAAACGTAGGACATTTTAGTTGACTAAAATGTACTGGAGATTTAGTCTACTAAATACGACTAAAACTAAAACAATTGCAGAAGACTAAAATGGGACTAAAACTAAAATGCCATTTTAGTCCTAAGACTAAGACTAAAACTAAATCAAAATTGGCTGCCAAAATTAACACTGATGCCAATGCATAAAGTGGCATTTGAAACAGAATAATCCAGTAGTACATGCCAATAGTTGCAAATTTTATTAAATTTCTAATGACTGTTGTGTTGTCCCCACCATTTAAAATGATTTTTTCTTCCTCCAGTCTCTTCTTGAAATCAGTAGAGCGAAGTTTTTGAAGAATCTTTCTAAACTATTTTTAGAGTATTCTCTTTTAAAGAATCTTTAAAAGCTACATTCACTTTTTCATGGAGTACTGCTTTAACCGCTTGCTATCCGCGCTATAGCCGAATGACGGCTACAGCGCGGACCTGCATTCCCGGGAGGCCGTCATATGACGGCCTCCGCTGTGCACGTGCCCTGCGCGCGCCCTGCAGGGCACGCGTGGAGCGTGCTGTGATCACCGAGTCACTGAGACTCGGGTGATCACCGATCCGTGTAAGGGGCCGGTCCCGGCCCCTTACCATGTGATCAGCTGTCAGCCAATGACAGCTGATCACATGATCAAAACAAAAGCTCGGTAATCGTTTTTTTTTCTCCTCGCGCTGACAGTGCGAGGAGAAAAAAAAGCCGATCACCGGCTCAGCAGCAAGGGACATCGGTCCCGAAGAGGAGGAGGCAATAATGCCTCAATTGTGCCACCAGTACCCCCTGCCAGTGCCACCTTACATTGCCACATCACAGTGCCCACAGTGCCCACCAGTGCCACGTATCAATGCCCATAAGTGCCACCTATCAATGCCTACAGGTGCCACCTATCAATGCCCACCATTGCCACCTAACAATGCCCACCAGTGGTGTCAATCAGTGCCACCTAGCAGTGTACAAGATCAGTGCCCATTATTGCCACCAATCAGTGCCCATCACTGCCACCCATCAGTGCCCATCACTGCCACCTATCAGTGCCCATTGGTGCCGCCTCATCAGCGTACATCAATGAAGGAGAAAAATTACCCTTTTAAAAAAATTTATAACAAAATATAAAAAAAAAAAAAAAATTTTTTTTAAAATTCGGTCTTTTTAAATTTTTTTAACAAAAAATAAAAATCGCAGAGGTGATCAAATACCACCAAAAGAAAGCTCTATTTGTGGGGAAAAAATTATAAAAATTTCATTTGGATACAGTGTTGTATGACCGCGCAATTGTCATTCAAAGTGCGTCAGCGCTGAAAGCTGAAAATTGGTCTGGATAGGAGGGGGGTTTAAGTGCCCGGTAAGCAAGTGGTTAAATAAATATCTGCTTTCCTTAAAGTGGCCCTGTCATGATGATTTACAACTTCATCAAAAGCCACCGTGTAAAGAAGAAGATTTATGCGGTGGAGACACAAGAGCACGGGGAAGATAAGTATACATCCTATACTATATTATATACACTTTTCAGTAATCACAATCTACCATATAGGCCATTGGGTAATCATAAAATCAAAGGCTCATAAAATGAATTGGTTGTAAATAGTGATGCATGGAAAGCTAAAGAGTCTGAAGGCCACTAGGGGGAGACAAAGTCTACAGAACTGGATTAATAATGAACAGGAACACACTGTATGTAATACATTGTAACAAGATGTGTAACTAGCTTAAGATATTGCCAATACATGAGGGCTCAATGGGACTGCAAAGATTGCAACAAAATTATACTAGGTGGTTATATAACTAAAACCTAAAAGATTGATGAAGGTGAAAAATGGTAAATGGTGGGTGCAGGGCCGATCCTAGGGTCACAGACGCCTGCGGGCAGAAATATTTCTGGTGCCCCCACGTGGACATGGTCATCTTGCTAACTCCTCCCCTTTACAAATGTTTCTATGGCAACGACTAATAGAGATGCTCCCTAAGGAGTCTTTGTTACCCTGGGATCCTCCCACAATCTCTTAACAATAAACAAAATAAGGAAGAGAAGCAGAGTACTCTAATGGGACCTGGAGGGGGGTCTCTCTAATGGACACAGAGAGGGCCTCTGTTAGACTGTTAGAAAGAGCCCCCAGACATACTATAGGAGACGGTCAGAGACTGCAGGCATGATACAAGAGATGGTCAGAGACTGCAGAAATGATACAAGAGATCAATGCAGCCTGATCAGTGCCCATCAAATACAGCTTATCACAGAGGCGTAACTAGAATCTTCAGGGCCCCGGTGCAAGAAACTATGAAGGGCCCCCACCAGTGGCATTGCTAGGTCTACAAAAGATCTCGGGCTAGAGCCCATAGCAGCTAAGTAAGAAAAGTCATACACTTTGGCGGGTATATATATATATATATATATATATATATATATATATATATCGTTACATATCTGAATGCAGATCCCCCACTTACATCAGGGTCCCCAGGGATCCACCACCTACATCAGGGTTCCCAGAGAGCCCCCCTTACATCAGGGTCCTTAGAGAGCCTCCCCCTATATTATGGTCCCCAGAGATTCTCCCCTTAGATCAGGGTCCCCAGAGAACCCTCCTTACATCAGGGTCCCCAGGGACCCCTCTTTACATCAGGGTCCCCAGAGAGCCCCCCCCCCTACATTAGGGTCCCTAGAGAGCCTCCCCTTACATCAGGGTCCCAAGAGAGCCTCCCTACTTATATTAGGGTCCTCAGAGCCCCCCTCATTACATCAGGGTCCCCAGAGAGCTCCCCTTAACATCAAGATCCCCAGAGAGCTCCCCTTAACATCAAGGTCCCCAGAGAGCCCCTCCTTGCATCAGGGTCCCCAGAGAGCCTCCCCCTACATAAGGGTCCCTAGAAAGCTTACCCTTGCATAAGGGTCCCCAGAGAGCCTCCTCCTACATTAGGGTCCCCAGAGATCCTCCCCTTACATCAGGGTCCTTAGAGAGCCTCCCCCTATATTAGGGTCCCCAGAGAGCCTCCCTCCTTACATCAGGGTCCCCAGGGACCCCCCCCCTTACATCAGGGTCCCCAGGGATCCCCCCTTACATCAGGGTCCCCAGAGAGCCCCACTTACATCAGGGTCCACTCCCCAGAGAGCCCCCCTACCTTAGGGTCCCCAGAGAGCCCCCCTACCTTAGGGTCCCCAGAGAGCCCCCCTACCTTAGGGTCCCCAGAGAGCCCCCTACCTTAGGGTCCCCAGAGAGCCCCCCTACATTAGGGTCCCCAGAGAGCCCCCCTACATTAGGATCCCCAGAGAGCCCCCTACATCAAGGTCCCCAGAGAGTCCCCTCCTTACGTCAGGGTCCCTAGAGACCCCTTTCCTTACATCAGGGTCCCCAGAGACCCCTTTCCTTACTTTAGGGTCCCCAGAGACGTAAGCTAGCAAGTGGGTGTGGTGCTGCGCTAATCCTGGTAACTAAACAAATGCATGAGTGCAACTGTGCTACAATGTTGATGAGTCAGAGGCTAGTCGCCCAACGTGAACGTGGGGTGTGAATAATCATCAAACACCATTGTAAGAGAATAAAAATATAAATATACTCCGCCCAGTGTAAAAAGTGACTAAATTGGGTAAAAGTGTCCGGACTATAAAAATTGCAATAATAGCATTAACATGTGTAAGTGGGTGGTGCTGCGCTAATCCTGAATGCAAGAACCAGTATGGCTTAGATGATAGACATCACTTATATCGCCAAAATAATAAATGGTAGAAATAAATTACACTGATGGTATTGGTATTAGGACTGATAAAGTGACTAGTAGTGCGTAAAGTATTCTGGATAAAAATAGTAACATAAATCGTGACAGAGATTGATAAGATAAAACACACATATTGAAGGGTAAATAACAGTGATAATAAAGCTGGCTAAACATCAATATCTGACAGTAATACTACATAAGGTGCATATTAGTTGGGGCTGTGTGCATCCACAGCTCAAAAGTGACAATGTGTACAGTGCAGACGAAGAAGCACCTGATGTGATTCACTTTAGCACTTTAACTGCAACGTGTGCATGCTAGGACGTTGCTGTCACATATTTAAATTCAAAGGATTTTTTTTCTTGTGAAAGTTTCTTCCATTTTTTTCATATTTTCCATTGCTTTTTTCTTTTTTTTCCATTTTTTCAAGATTTGGGACACTTATCATACCATCTTTTGATGAAGTTTTGCACATTATGCACTTTATGCAAAAAGTAGTGTACTTTTTCACTGTTTAGGAGGTTTTCACATTGCACTTATTGTTTGCACTGTACACATTGTCACTTTTGAGCTGTGGATGCACACAGCCCCAACTAATATGCACCTTATGTAGTATTACTGTCAGATATTGATGTTTAGCCAGCTTTATTATCACTGTTATTTACCCTTCAGTATGTGTGTTTTATCTTATCATCTTATCTTTGTCACGTTTTATGCTATACTATATATTTATCAATCTCTGTCACGATTTATGTTGTTACTATTTTTATCCAGAATACTTTACGCACTACTAGTCACTTTATCAGTCCTAATACCAATACCATCAGTGTAATTTATTTCTACCATTTATTATTTTGGCGATATAAGTGATGTCTATCACCTAAGCCACACTGGTTCTTGCATTCAGGATTAGCGCAGCACCACTTACTTACACATTTATTCAAAAGGTCAGGTGTTTACCTTAATCGGCGCATGCAGCTTTTCCACCCTCAGCCGCTTCCATATCTGATAGCGCGGGAATAACCCTCCCCAATAGCATTAACATAAGCAGTTAAAAGGCATGCAGTGTTGGACTAAACATATAGTGCATATGTAGGCAAGTGGGTGACTAAAACATTTATAGCACAATATACAACTTCCAGAAAAATAAAAATAAAACAAAAAAGTGCAATGTTACACTGTACGTCCGGAGAGATCACAATGCCTGTGGTAATGCAAAAAAGTGTCCAGTGCAAACAATAAGTGCTCAAAAAGTGTCTAAAGACAGTCCGACACTGCATGCCTTTTAACTGTTTATGTTAATGTTATTATTGCAATTTTTATAGTCCGGACACTTTTACCCAATTTAGTCACTTTTTACACTGGGCGGAGTATATTTATATTTTTATTCTCTTACAATGGTGTTTGATGATTATTCACACCCCACGTTCACGTTAGGCGACTAGCCTCTGACTCATCAACATTGTAGCACAGTTGCACTCATGCATTTGTTTAGTTACCAGGATTAGCGCAGCACCACACCCACTTGCTAGCTTATATCTCTATTAGGGGCCAGGTTGGACCCCATTCTGTGCAAGCAGCTTCTCCCTTAGTACTATACTGACTACATGGTAGCGCGGGAATAATACACTTTACAGGGTCCCCAGGGAGCCCCTCCTTACATCAGTGTCCCCAGAGAGCCCCTCCTTACATCAGTGTCCCCAGAGAGCCCCTCCTTACATCAGTGTCCCCAGAGAGCCTCCCCCTTACATCAGGGTCCCCAGAGAGCCCCTCCTTACATCAGGGTCCCCAGAGAGCCCCTCCTTACATCAGGGTCCCCAGAGAGCCCCTCCTTACATCAGGGTCCCCAGAGAGCCTCCCCCTTACATCAGGGTCCCCAGAGAGCCTCCCCCTTACATCAGGGTCCCCAGAGAGCCTCCCCCTTACATCAGGGTCCCCAGAGAGCCCCTCCTTACATCAGGGTCCCCAGAGAGCCTCCCCCTTACATCAGGGTCCCCAGAGAGCCTCCCCCTTACATCAGGGTCCCCAGAGAGCCCCTCCTTACATCAGGGTCCCCAGAGAGCCCCTCCTTACATCAGGGTCCCCAGAGAGCCTCCCCCTTACATCAGGGTCCCCAGAGAGCCTCCCCCTTACATCAGGGTCCCCAGAGAGCCTCCCCCTTACATCAGGGTCCCCAGAGAGCCTCCCCCTTACATCAGGGTCCCCAGAGAGCCTCCCCCTTACATCAGGGTCCCCAGAGAGCCTCCCCCTTACATCAGGGTCCCCAGAGAGCCCCTCCTTACATCAGGGTCCCCAGAGAGCCTCCCCCTTACATCAGGGTCCCCAGAGAGCCTCCCCCTTACATCAGGGTCCCCAGAGAGCCTCCCCCTTACATCAGGGTCCCCAGAGAGCCCCTCCTTACATCAGGGTCCCCAGAGAGCCCCTCCTTACATCAGGGTCCCCAGAGAGCCCCTCCTTACATCAGGGTCCCCAGAGAGCCTCCCCCTTACATCAGGGTCCCCAGAGAGCCTCCCCCTTACATCAGGGCCCCCAGAGAGCCCCCTCTTACATTAGTGTCCTCAGAGGGCCCCTTCCTTACAATAATGTCCCCAGAAAGCCCCCCCTTACATCAGGGTCCCAAGGGAGCCCCCCTACATTAGGGTCCCCAGGGATCCCCCTTACATCAGGGTACCCAGAGAGCCCCCCCCCAAGACATCAGGGTCCCCAGAGAGCCCCTTCTTACATTAATGTAACCAGAAAGGCCCCCCCCCCCTTACATCAGGGTCCCCAGACTGCTGCCCCCCCCCCTCCTTCAAGAAGTTCCCCATGTACCTGGTTTGTGGAGGCGGCGACCAGCAACTCTATAGTGTCCACAGGCAGGGTATCTCCATGTGGTTTGTAGTTCTCCTGAGTATACAGTGGAGAGGGGAGGGGCCTCTGACCCGGGATGTATCAGCAGCACAAGCAGAGCCGACTCACTGAAAGTGAAACTAATACCTGCCCGGGCCCCTCCCCTCCTCTCTCCACTGTTTACACTGACACTGGGAAGAGAGATCCCACCGCATACAGGCACAATAGAGCTGCCGATCGCTGCCTCCCACCTCCCCCCACTGCATTACAAACGGCAAGCCAGAGGTGCAGGGAGAAATGCTAGGTCTTGGGCCCCCCCACAGCGGCAGAATGGAAGGGCCCATTCGCAAGTGCGACTGCAGCGACCCCTATAGTTCCGCCACTGGCTTATCAGTGCCCATAGAATGCAGCCTACTAGTGCCCATCAAATGCAGCCTTACCAGTCCCCAACATTTCCGCCTTACAATCAAGGTTCTAAGTGCCCCTCTTACATCAGAGTCAGCAGAGTTCACAAATCACAGCGGCCCTTTCCCATGTCATCAACTGTGTTCAATCACCCCATCAGTACCCATCAATGCCGCCTTATAAATGCCACCTATCAGTGGACATCAGTGCAACCTATCAGTGGCCATCAGTGCAGCCTATCAGTGGCCATCAGTGCAGCCACATCAGTGGCCATCAGTGCAGCCACATCAGCGAAGGAGAAAAATTATTTATTTGCAAAATGTTATAATAGAAACTAAAAACTTTTTTTTAAAACAATCTTTTTTCATTCGTTTTGCAAAAAAAGCAGAGGTGATCAAATACCACCAAAAGAAAGCTCTATTTGTGTGAAAAAAAGACAACAATTTCATATGGGTACAGTGTTGCAATTGTGAGTCAAAGTGTGACAGTACTGAAATCTAAAAATTGGCCTGGGCACTAAGGGGGTGTAATGCCGTGTACACACGAGCGGACTTTTCGACCGGACTGGTCCGACGGAGTGGGCTTCATCGGACCTGCAGCGGACTTTTTCGGTCGAAAATCTGACGGACTTTAGATTTGAAACGTGTTTCAAATCTTTCCAACTGACTCGAGTCCAGTCGAAAAAGTCCGCTAGTCTGTTTGCTAGTCCAACGGACAAAAACCGACACTAGGGCAGCTATTGGCTACTGGCTATCAACTTCCTTATTTTAGTCCGGTCATACGTCATCACGTACAAATCCGTTGGACTTTGGTGTGATCATGTGTAGGCAAGTCCGTTCGTTGGGAAAGTCCGCCAGAAGTCCACTGAAAGCCCGTCGGATAGACCGTTGGACCAGTCCGGTCGAAAAGTCCGCCCGTGTGTACACTGCATAAGTGCCCGGTATTGAAGCGTTTAATACATGTACCTTCCACAGTCCTAGCACAATAAATAATATGCATAAAACATACATTTCATCTGCTTACCACAAAACATGACATCTTAAACTTATGAGGTGACATGCGTTTGTCATCTGCTGGATATTTGCAGCCAGTTTGCTCAAATATCAACACTGCAGGTAGAGTAACTTTCTCCCAAGAGTGGCCTTTCACCACTCCGTCTGCTCCGGTACTAGGTATAGGTACTCCGCAAACAGCTCCACCTGGTCTGGTACCATGTACTCTCATGCCCGGTCTGGTATAGTTCATTACCGGGACAATTAAACAATTTGTTGCGTTATCCTAGTAAAATTTGATGTCAGTACATTACTTTTAATGAAGCAGCACAGAATGTCCTGGTAATGCACTATAGTGTGCTTTATCAGATTCAGTGTGAACGGGGGGCTAAGAGGTACATTTTTTGGTAAGCAGATGGTGTGTCTTGGTAATGGTCTCACGCTGATCCCACTCCTGTGCCTGCTGGTACCTCCCCCAGGTCTTACTTGGCTCCTCCCCCTCATCTCACATGCCACCAGTTCAGCAGAGAGCCTCCCCCTTACATCAGGGTCCCCAGAGAGCCTCCCCCTTACATCAGGGTCCCCAGAGAGCCTCCCCCTTACATCAGAGTCCCCAGAGAGCCCCTCCTTACATCAGGGTCCCCAGAGAGCCCCTCCTTACATCAGGGTCCCCAGAGAGCCCCTCCTTACATCAGGGTCCCCAGAGAGCCTCCCCCTTACATCAGGGTCCCCAGAGAGCCTCCCCCTTACATCAGGGCCCCCAGAGAGCCCCCTCTTACATTAGTGTCCTCAGAGGGCCCCTTCCTTACAATAATGTCCCCAGAAAGCCCCTCCTTACATCAGGGTCCCCAGAGAGCCTCCACCTTACATCAGGGTCCCCAGAGAGCCTCCCCCTTACATCAGGGTCCCCAGAGAGCCCCCTCTTACATTAGTGTCCTCAGAGGGCCCCTTCCTTACAATAATGTCCCCAGAAAGCCCCCCCTTACATCAGGGTCCCCAGGGAGCCCCCCTACATTAGGGTCCCCAGGGATCCCCCTTACATCAGGGTACCCAGAGAGCCCCCCCCCAAGACATCAGGGTCCCCAGAGAGCCCCTTCTTACATTAATGTAACCAGAAAGGCCCCCCCCCTTACATCAGGGTCCCCAGACTGCTGCCCCCCCCCTCCTTCAAGAAGTTCCCCATGTACCTGGTTTGTGGAGGCGGCGACCAGCAACTCTATAGTGTCCACAGGCAGGGTATCTCCATGTGGTTTGTAGTTCTCCTGAGTATACAGTGGAGAGGGGAGGGGCCTCTGACCCGGGATGTATCAGCAGCACAAGCAGAGCCGACTCACTGAAAGTGAAACTAATACCTGCCCGGGCCCCTCCCCTCCTCTCTCCACTGTTTACACTGACACTGGGAAGAGAGATCCCACCGCATACAGGCACAATAGAGCTGCCGATCGCTGCCTCCCACCTCCCCCCACTGCATTACAAACGGCAAGCCAGAGGTGCAGGGAGAAATGCTAGGTCTTGGGCCCCCCCACAGCGGCAGAATGGAAGGGCCCAGTCGCAAGTGCGACTGCAGCGACCCCTATAGTTCCGCCACTGGCTTATCAGTGCCCATAGAATGCAGCCTACTAGTGCCCATCAAATGCAGCCTTACCAGTCCCCAACATTTCCGCCTTACAATCAAGGTTCTAAGTGCCCCTCTTACATCAGAGTCAGCAGAGTTCATAAATCACAGCGGCCCTTTCCCATGTCATCAACTGTGTTCAATCACCCCATCAGTACCCATCAATGCCGCCTTATAAATGCCACCTATCAGTGGACATCAGTGCAACCTATCAGTGGCCATCAGTGCAGCCTATCAGTGGCCATCAGTGCAGCCACATCAGTGGCCATCAGTGCAGCCACATCAGTGAAGGAGAAAAATTATTTATTTGCAAAATGTTATAATAGAAACTAAAAACTTTTTTTTAAAACAATCTTTTTTCATTCGTTTTGCAAAAAAAGCAGAGGTGATCAAATACCACCAAAAGAAAGCTCTATTTGTGTGAAAAAAAGACAACAATTTCATATGGGTACAGTGTTGCAATTGTGAGTCAAAGTGTGACAGTACTGAAATCTAAAAATTGGCCTGGGCACTAAGGGGGTGTAATGCCGTGTACACACGAGCGGACTTTTTGACCGGACTGGTCCGACGGAGTGGGCTTCATCGGACCTGCAGCGGACTTTTTCGGTCGAAAATCTGACGGACTTTAGATTTGAAACGTGTTTCAAATCTTTCCAACTGACTCGAGTCCAGTCGAAAAAGTCCGCTAGTCTGTTTGCTAGTCCAACGGACAAAAACCGACACTAGGGCAGCTATTGGCTACTGGCTATCAACTTCCTTATTTTAGTCCGGTCATACGTCATCACGTACAAATCCGTTGGACTTTGGTGTGATCATGTGTAGGCAAGTCCGTTCGTTGGGAAAGTCCGCCGGAAGTCCGCTGAAAGCCCGTCGGATAGACCGTTGGACCAGTCCGGTCGAAAAGTCCGCCCGTGTGTACACTGCATAAGTGCCCGGTATTGAAGCGTTTAATACATGTACCTTCCACAGTCCTAGCACAATAAATAATATGCATAAAACATACATTTCATCTGCTTACCACAAAACATGACATCTTAAACTTATGAGGTGACATGCGTTTGTCATCTGCTGGATATTTGCAGCCAGTTTGCTCAAATATCAACACTGCAGGTAGAGTAACTTTCTCCCAAGAGTGGCCTTTCACCACTCCGTCTGCTCCGGTACTAGGTATAGGTACTCCGCAAACAGCTCCACCTGGTCTGGTACCATGTACTCTCATGCCCGGTCTGGTATAGTTCATTACCGGGACAATTAAACAATTTGTTGCGTTATCCTAGTAAAATTTGATGTCAGTACATTACTTTTAATGAAGCAGCACAGAATGTCCTGGTAATGCACTATAGTGTGCTTTATCAGATTCAGATTCAGGTACATTTTTTGGTAAGCAGATGGTGTGTCTTGGTAATGGTCTCACGCTGATCCCACTCCTGTGCCTGCTGGTACCTCCCCCAGGTCTTACTTGGCTCCTCCCCCTCATCTCACATGCCACCAGTTCAGCAGCGATTGTCATCTTTGTGCTGGACTGGTCAGTGGGAATTGTTGTTAATTGCAGGGGGCTGGAGCCTACTGTCTGGAGGGAGAGAAGGAGTGGAAAAAAAGGCAGTCTTATGCCTGTTACCTGGGACGGAGGAGGAGTAGCAGCCGGAAGAGCAGATGCAGAGGCGTAACTATAACCTTCAGGGCCCCAGTGCAAGAAACCATGAAGGGCCCCTGACTTGTAGTATGATGGGGGGGGGGGTATAGTGAAAGGATGGGAGGGCAGTGTGATGGGGCAGTATGACAGGGTATTTTGACAGGAGGGGGGCAGTGTGACCAAAGAAGTGTATCTGGAAAGTGTGACCGGAGGGGGGAGTGTGAAAGAAGGGGGTCAGTGTGACAAGAAGGAGCAGTACAATGGGGGCAATGTGACAGGGAGATATTGTGACAAGAGGGGGCAGTGTGACAGGAGAAGGATACCTGGGAAGTATGACAGGAGGGGGGCTGTGTAACAAGAGGGGGCAGTATGACGGGGTAGTGTGACAGGAGGGGGGTAAATATGACAATGTGGCAGTGTGATGACGGGGCAGAATGATGGAGGTGCAGTATGCCAAGGGGGCAGTGTGACAGGAGGGGGTCAGTATGACGGGGGGTATTGGCCAAGGGGGCAGTGTGACAGGTGGGGGGCCAGTGTGACAGGTGGGGGGGCCAGTGTCACAGGTGGGGGGGTCAGTGTCACAGGTGGGGGAGCCAGTGTCACAGGTGGGGGAAGTGTCACAGGTTCGGGGGGTCAGTGTCACGGGTGGGGGAACCATTGTCATAGGTGGGGGCAGTGTCACAGGTGGGTGGGGGCAGTGTCACAGGTGGGGGAGCCAGTGTCACAGGTGGGGGCAGTGTCACAGGTGGGGGAGCCAGTGTCACAGGTGGGGGCAGTGTCACAGGTGGGGGCAGTGTCACAGGTGGGGGAGCCATTGTCACAGGTGGGGGCAGTGTCACAGGTGGGGGGTCAGTGTCATGGGTGGGGGAACCAGTGTCACAGGTGGGTGGCCAGTGTCACAGGTGGGGGGGCAGTGCCACAGGTGGGGGTTCAGTGTCACAGATGGGGGGTCAGTGTCACAGGTGGGGGGGTCAGTGTCACAGGTGGGGAACCAGTGTCACAGGTGGGGGGTCAGTGTCACAGGTTGGGGCACAGGTGGCGGGCCAGTGTCACAGGTGGGTGTTCAGTGTCACAGGTGGGGGGGAATGTCACAGGTGGTGGGGTCAGTTTCACAGGTGGGGGGGCAGTGTCACAGGTGGGGGCACAGGTGGGAGGCCAGTGTCACAGGTGGGGGGGCAATGTCACAGGTGGGGGTTCAGTGTCACAGGTGGGGTCACAGGTGGGGGGGAATGTCACTGGTGGGGGGTCAGTGTCACAGGTGGGGGGGTCAGTGTCGGGCTTACCTTACATTAGAAGACAAAATGCAATAAGCAGCAGCCCTTGTACATGCTTCCTTGTGATATCTGCAGGATGTCCATCCAGCCAGCACAGTTCACTTCCCGAGTTTCAGTGTATACAATGGAGAGGGGAGGGACCTCTGACCCAGTGGCGTAGCGTGGGTTGTCAGCGCCCGGGACGAGGCAAGTAATTTGCGCCCCCTTGACCCACAGACTTGCCTATTTTCAGCTAGCTCCAGTCTGGTCACATGATCTCCTGTGTGAGACAGTGATGGCTGTAGGGGAGAGGAGAGTGTGTTTGACAATGACTGGTAAAGCCTGGAGTGGTGACATCACCTATAGGTTCCTATGCCCCATCTGATGTTGGCGCTCCCTCCTCTCTCCTGCATACACCACTGGCTCAAACAGGGGATAACATGACTGGACAGCCTGAAAATAGGCGTTTACATCTTTTCTACACAGGTTAGCCATCATAGGCATTAGGAGGGGGGATTTTATCATATTTCAGTTAATGGGAGCTACATATGTCATATTCACACTATAATACTTGTTGCAGCACCGTGCCGGGATCAATACCCCAATGGCACAGTGCTGCAACAAGTATTATAGTGTGAATATGACATACTGTATGTAGCTCTCATTAACTGAAATATTGCAAAAAAAACCCTACTGGGAAGTGAGTCCTAAATCACCAGTGCTGCAAGAAACCTCAACCTCATTGTGCAAATAAAGCACAGGAAATGTCATATAACAATTCATCAAATACAATAATTCTAAGATAGCCCTACTGGGTAGTGAATCCAAATCACCAGTGCTGCAAGAACACACAATTGTGCAAATATATAAATAAACAAACTAATTTCATATATTAATTAATAAAATGCATCCAAAAAACATGGCTATGAATGGACTTTATGGCTATGGATGAACTTTTTATTGATTATTATATAAAATTAGTTTGTTTATTTATTTATATATTTGCACAATTGTGTGTTTTTGCAGCACTGGTGATTTGGATTCACTGGGAGAGAGGCAGAGAGAGACATTGGGATCAAAGAGACGGTGGAGCTGAGGGAAAGGGGGGGGGGCTGGGAGAGGGGCCTGAGGGGGAGATAAGAGAGACTGCTAACCCTACCTTCCATGCCAGTCTGTCTCCTTGATCCGGGTGTGCTTTGATCCTTCCAGCGGCGCTGGAACGGCCGCTGTTGCTGAGCAACGTGGATTCTCCTGCATCATAAGTTTAACAAGGGGCTTTTATTCCCGTGCTAGACGGTCCACACTCATGACAGCGCCCCTCTAAATTTTGCGCCCGGGGCGGTGGCCCCCCTCGCACCCCCCACGCTACGCCACTGCTCTGACCCGAGCATGTATTGGCAAGACTGAGTGTACAAGCAGAGGGACAAACTTGTGCACTAGTGATGTCCAGTTCATGAACGAATCGTTCTTTTGAATCGATTCTTATCAGTGAACTGGATGAATCGATTCATCTGAGTGAACTGATCTGTTTGAAACAGTTCACTATGCACTCAATACATAGCAGAGCAGAGCAGGCCTGGTAATATGATCCTAGAGTGAGAGAGCTTGACCCCTCCCTGCAACCAATCAGCGTGCTCAAGGCACAGTGACACTCAGGAACTGGATACAAACTTAAAACAAGAGTCAGGAGTACACAGTACACCGAGTTAAAGAATCATACAGGTTACTGAGTTAAAGAATCATACAAGTTACCGAGTTAAAGAATCATACAGGTTACCGAGTTAAAGAATCATAGAAGTTGTTAGAACATAGTACACTGAAAGAACCATGAGTCGCCACCAGTAGAACAATACACTAAATCAATGATCAGGTAGCAGCACTACACTACAGACTGCTTTAGGCTGGGTTCACACTGCTGCGGTGGCAGACATCGCATGTAATTCGCAGCGCACAGCTGTTCACATCACATGCGATGTCTGTGCTGTGCGATATCAGCCATACAGATAGTATGGCTGATATCGCACCACATTCGGTCCAAACTCGCACAGGACCCTTTTTTTTGTTCGGACCAGAATCGGATCGCGTGGGTGTTCACACCTATGCGATCCGATACATGTCCGAATTGTCAGTTCACAGTGCGATATGCGGGCTGAACTGGGGGTGTCATTAACATTGTATGACACTCCCCAGCAGTTTGCATATGGCAGTGTGAACTGCCGTGCGAGTTGGTGCGATGCGGGAACCCGCAGTAAATTCGCTGCGTTCCCGCACCGCAGCAGTGTGAACCCAGCCTTAAAGACAGAGAGGACAAAGTCAAGATAACAAGCCTCTATGTGATAGTTTGTTGAAGTGACAGGTTCTCTTTATTGCATCTTGGGTCTGTTATATGATCACATGAGTATAGGATTGTGCTCAGTAACCTGGGTAGCAGGTGTTCTGTCAGATCAAGCAATCTATAGGAGTAGCCAATATTGCCACTTACGTGATGCACAAACAGCTGTGTAAACGAAAAGCGGGTTTTTGTGCATGTGAACTGCATTCTGATGGGCCAACTTCACAGTTAAGATTGCTAGCCATCAGATTTGTCCGTAGTCTGTACAGTGCATAATGAGGCCCCTTTCACACTTGTGTGACTTGTCCTGCGACTTGGGACTACAAAGTCGCATGACAAGTGGTACCCTATGATTTCCAATGAGTACCGTTCATATCTGTGCGTCTTCAAGTCGCAGCGACTTCAAAGTAGTCACTGCATTACTTTGGTCCTATTTTGATGTGACTTGAGGCAGAGACCTCAAGATTACATAGGTAATTCTTCAAGTCGCATCAAAGTCACGGTAAAAATCGTGGCAAAAATTGCACGACTTTCAAATGGCACAAGTGTGAAAGGAGCCCAACGATTGGATTTTACTACCGTGGGTACTTCGCCCGCCCGTAGTAGTAAAATCCAATAATTTTTTCTGTGCATGCGCTGTAAAGATTACGGAAAAATCTGATGGCTAGCAATGTTAACTGTGAAGTTGGTCCATCAGAATGAGGTTCACACGCACAAAAACCCGCTTTTCATCTACACAGTTTTTTGTGCGACACCAAAATTGATGACGCCGGTGTTCTGACAAATTATGGTCTGACAGTCTGACACAACAATAGTATTGTGCTTGTGCTCTGAGCAACAAACTAAATACAAGTAAACCTCCCCAGGACCTGCCAACCTTCTGTGAAGAATCATTCTTTTGATTCTAATCATTTAAGAAGGTTGAGTCAGAGATTTGGTTCACTTGCTTGTCAGTAGACTCAGCAAGTGAACCGAAGAACCGAAGAATCGATTCATTGAATCGGTTCATTTCAGTGAGTAGTTCGAAATGAACCGATTCAATTAAAAGATCCGGACTTCCCATCACTATTGTGCACTGAATCTGGCGCCTGTTCAGGTCAGAGGCCCCTCCCCTCTCCATTGTATACACTGACACTCGGGAAGTGAACTGCGCTGGCTGGAGGGATATCACAGAGCTGCCGATCGCCCCCTCCTGCCCCCTCCCCTGTATAGTTAGAGATGCCAGCTGGCCCAGAAGTACAGGGGGAGGTGCGGGGTCTTGGGGGCCCCCACACTGGCGGAATGCCAGGGCGCAAGTGCAACCCTGGTAATTCCGCCACTGGAAACAGCGGCTGAAGTTCATATCATGGGGGGGCTGTGCTGCCTGTCATGGTGCGCTTTGTGGTACCTGTGCTGCTGAGCTAGATAAGAGCGGAAGCGGCGGCAGTGTAACTTTTCTTAAGGGACAGTCAGCCCCGGCTTCAGTGCCCTCCTGGTGCCCTAGCAGCTGCCGGCTCTGTGTGTGACACAAGGAAAGGGAAGCAGAGAGGGAAGCAGTCTGACACTTCGGCGCCCTCTCCTCTGCCCCCCTCTGTGGGGCAGAGCACCCCGCTCACCCGCCCAGGATCTGCCCTGGGTGGGTGAGAGCGAACTCATGTATTTTAAAGGGTAGTGCTGACATCCAGTTTCCATTCAAACCATTGGTGTTCAGTGTATTTAGAACATAAATTCAATATGTTTCTTGGTTACATAATTTTTTTAATCTTTCTGCTAAGGATGCCGCTCTGTTCAGCATCTGGACGGGTGTAAGGATTGGCCTTGTGTGTTCTATGGAGAATCAATGAGCAATATGCTCCTATCCAAGTTGTTAAATCTTCTTGGCTTTTCAAGTTGCTCTATTTGTTCTAGAATTTGGACTTCAGACAGGTAACTTCTTCACTACTTCACACCCGGTTCAGTAATATTCACAGTTGACTAAAATTCAGTCACACAGTCAAAACTTACAAATGTGGTTCTGATTCTCGCATGTCTCTAATATATACAAATGTTTTTTTCTTCATAGGATAGCTTTTTAGTGGTCACAGGAAAGAATAGTTGGCAGCTCTTCAGTTCATTAGCCTTGTCTCCAAATGTCCACTGTTCACAAAATCATCAGCATTTTGAAAAAAAAAAAAAAAACATTATCGAAGAATTTATAATACTTTTTTTTTGTTGATTTAGAGAAATTTGGTGACAATTTCCCATTTTTTTTTGCCTTTTAGACAAAAAGTATTTCTCCCTCAGCTTTGACACTTTTTTAGATTTGACTCTGCAACAAAATACAAATGTATTATTATTACCAATATTGGAAATACAAGGATTGTTTCTGGTCAGTGTTGTCAACCTACCAGATTGAAATTTACTGACATGACACTGAAAATTTACTGGCACAGCCACGTTTTTACTGGCATTTGAAGTTGCAAAATTACAGTTTTAAATGCAAATTTCAGTATTTAGGCTACAAACAAGAACAATATGCAATTAGCAATGTGATTTAAGGTAGATATTAGGGCAAAAAAACATATTTCTTATTTTATTTTCAATATAGTAAGTAAGTAGCTCAGGGACATGACTCCGGAGGGCAAGCAATTAGAATGTGTGGTGCCCACACGTGAAATTGACTCTCACAGTGACAGTGACAGCAGTTTGCAGCAGCACAGATGATGATGATGACACCTCACCGACACGACACAACCCCTCCTGAGTCACAGTCTCTCGCCACACCTGGTGGTCCCTTCAGTTCACTCCAGTCCAAACAGCACTGACAGTCCCGCTCCCGGCTTGCCTTGCTCCGGTTTCACAGACCCACACATGAAGCTCCAACTGCTCTGCTCGGCTCCCTTGCACAATGACATCACACAACATGCTCAGGCACTGCTCCCCACTGGTACCGCCTGAACACACTGTAGTAGGCACTCGGATGGTCTCAGCCAGTGTCACAGCCATATTTTTTACTGGCAACTTTTTCCTGTCACTGGCATTTACTGGCAGGAGAAAAGTGCCCATTTTTTACTGGCTACCAGTAAAAATATGCCCCCCACCATAGCACTGATTGCTGTATAATTGTCAATCCTCCCAAAAAAAATGTCAAAAGTCTCCAATCTGTACCTTGCAATGTCACACTACTGATAAAAATAACACATCACCGACATTACTAGTAAAAAAAATATAATAAAAATGCCATAAAAATGGCATAAATCTTTCCCATAGTTTGTAGAAGCTATAACTTTTGTGAAAACCAATCAATATACGCTTATTGCGATTTTTTTACCAAAAATATGTAGAAGAATATATATTGGCCTAAACTGATGAAGAAATTTGTTTTTTTTTTTTTTAAATTTGGGAATATTTATTATAGCAAAAAGTAAAAAATATTGTTGTTTCTTTCAAAATTGTTGCTCTTTTTTTGTTTATAGCGCAAAAAATAAAAACCGCAGAGGTGATCAAATACCACCAAAAGAAAGCTCCATTTGTGGGAAAAAAGGACGCAAATTTTGCTTGGGGTAAATTAAGTCCAATTCATAAAAAAAAAATAACGATCATGTGGTCATTACAGCAAAAGAAAAATATGTTGGTAAATATTATATAAAAAGCTCTTAAGTTTAATTCACAAAAGGACAAGAGAATAAAAAACCATGTGATATTTACCACCAGGGTTTTGCTGGCAGTATAAAATGCGGTATTTGTCAAAAAACAGCATGGGGGTCCTTTGACAAATAGCTGGTTGCTAAGGAGCAGGCCAGGAAGCTGGGTTCCCCGCTGACAACTGAATGTAAAAAAAAACTGCCGGCAATTAAAAATTCTGAAAAAAAAACATCAGAGGGTACCCTCGCAGTCCATACCAGGCCCTTCGGGGACCCCACGCCGTTTTTAAAAATTGTTGGCGTAGGGTCCCCTCCACAGTGCAGTCAGTGCAGCATATATAATAGTGCATTGAAGTGGTTAAGGGGAACCCTATGACAGAATTAAGAAAAAAAACAGCATGGGGTCCCCCCCAAAATCCATACCAGGCCCTTCGAGTCTGGTAGAGATTTTAAGGGGAACTCCACGCCAAAATAAAAAAAACAGTGTGGGGGTCCCCCCCAAAATCCATACCAGACCCTTGGGGTCTGGCAAAGATTTTAAGAGGAACTCCACGCCAGAATGTAAAAAAAATTGGTGTGGGGTCCCCCCAAAATCCATAACAAACCCTTATCCGGGCAAGCAGCCTGGCAGGCCAGGAAAGGGGGGATGAGCGAGCGCCCCCCCGAACCATACCAGGCCACTTTTCCTCAACATGGGGAGGGTGCTGGTCCTGTGGCATGGTGGTTGTGGGGATCTGCGGATGGGGGGCTTATCGGAATCTGGAAGCCCCCAGATCCCGGCTCCCCCTATGTGAATGGGTATCAGGTACATTGTACCCCTACCCATTCACCAAAGAAAGTGTCAAAAAGTAAAAACCACAATAGACGGATTTTGACAATTCCTTTATTAAAAAAAAAAAGTGTCCCGCGATGTCCATCCATTTTCAATCACACCGCCCGACGGACACGAAAAATAGAAAAAATCCCGCCTCCATGAGAGGCCTCCCTGCGACTGCTGTCTCTTGCCTGTTGCCCCACCCCTTTCTGACATCATGTGATGTCAGAGGGGGTGGGATCATCTGGTTACGTCAGTGGGTGGCCCTGCCCTTGCCTATATAACAGCTGTCACAGCCAAAAGACAGCAGTCGCCGGGAGGCCTCCCATGGAGGCAGAGTTTTTTCACATTTTTTTCTATTTTTCAGGTCCGGCGGCATGATTCACATTGGATGTACATCACGGGACATTTTTTATTTATCTTTTTATTTGTTAATAAAGGAATTCTCAAAAACTGTCTATTGTGGTTTTTACTTTTTGACACTTTTTTTGGTGAATGGGTAGGGGTACAATGTACCCCATACCCATTCATATAGGGGGGCCGGGATCTGGGGGCCCCCTTGTTAAAGGGAGCTTTCAGATTTTGATAAGCCCCCCACCCACAGGCCCCCACAACCACCGGGCCAGGGTTGTGGGGACGAGGCCCTTGTCCCCATCAACATAAGGGACAAGGTGCTTTGGGGGGGACCCCAAAGAACCCTCCCCATGTTGAGGGAAAGTGGCCTGATATGGTTCAGGAGGGGGGCGCTCGCTCGTCCCCCCTTTTCTGGCCTGACTAACTGCTTGCTCCGATAAGGGTCTAGTATAGATTTTGGGGGGCCCCACACCAACTTTTTTTTACATTTTGGCATGGAGTTCCATTTAAAATCTATGCCAGACCCAAATGGCCTGGTATGGATTTCGAGGGGGACCCCACGCTGTTTTTTTTTTACATTTTGGCGTGGAATTCCCCTTAAAATCCATACCAGACCCTTATGGACTGAGAGGGGGGGACTTACGCCGCTTTTTTCCTTGATTTTTTCATTATAGCAGTGAGCAAGTTTAAATTACATTTTTTCCTTTAGAAATGTCATTTTGCTGCGACACTGTTCTACACATCACACAGATGCACCACTTTACAGGCAGACCAAGGGGACCCCCCAGGCACGATATTTAACCACTTCACGCCCGCCCTATAGCGGATTGACGTCCGGGAAGTGGTTCTGTTATCCTGACTGGGCGTCATATGATGTCCAGCAGGATAACATGCCGCAGCGCGCCCCGGGGGGCGCGCATCGCGGCGATTGGTGGAGCGGTGTGTCAGTCTGACACACCGCTACACTGATCTTGGTAAAAAGCCTCCGGCGGAGGCTCTTTACTACGTGATCAGCCGTGTCCAATCACGGCTGATCACGCTGTCAATAGGAAGAGCCGTTGATCGGCTCTTCCTCACTCACGTCTGACAGACACAAGTAGAGGAGAGCCGATCGGCGGCTCTCCTGGCAGGGGGGGGCTGCGCTGATTGTTTATCAGCGCAGCCCCCCCGCAGATCACCACACTGGACCACCAGGGATCGCCACTAGGACCACCAGGGAAGGGGCAACATGTGGATGGCCAGGTATGTACCCCATGGCCATCCACATGTGCCCAGTGTGCCAAATCTGTGCCAATCAGTGCCCACAAATGGGCACTGATTGGCACAATTATGTTACAGTGATGCCCAGCAATGCCACCCTTAGGGGCATCACTGCAAACAAGTAATGCCATCAGTGCCACCCATCAGTGTCCATTCATGCCACCTGTCAGTGCCCATCCGTGCCCATCAGTGCCCATCTATCAGTGCCCATCCGTGCCCATCTGTGCCAACTATCAGTGCCACCCATAAGTAACCATCAATGCCACCTACGAGTGCCCATCAATGCCACCTATGAGTGCCCATCAGTGCCGCCTATAAGTGCCCATCCGTGCCACCTATGAGTGCCCATCAGTGCCGCATACCAGTGCCACCTATCAGTGCCCATCAGTGCCACCTATCAGTGCCCATCAGTGCCGCCTATCAGTGCCCATCATCAGTGCCCGTCAGTGCCACCTCATCAGTGCCACCTCATCGGTGCCACCTCATCGGTGCCCATCAGTGCCGCCGTATCAGTGCCCGTCAGTGCAACCATATCAGTGCCCGTCATTGAAGAAGAAAACGTACTTATTTACAAAAAGTTTTAACAGAAACAAAGAAAAACTTATTTTTTTTTCAAAATTTTCGGTCTTTTTTTATTTGTTGCGCAAAAAATAAAAACCGCAAAGGTGATCAAATACTACCAAAAGAAAGCTCTATTTGTGGGAACAAAATGATAAAAAATTTGTTTGGGTACAGTGTAGCATGACCGCGCAATTGTCATTCAAATTGCGACAGCGCTGAAAGCTGAAAATTGGTCTGGGCGGGAAGGTGTCTAAGTGCCTGGTATTGAAGTGGTTAAAGGTATATCTCATGTTTATTTTTCTTTATTTTACTTTAAGCATTATTAAAATCACTGATCCTGAAAAAACTTTTTTTGCATTGATACATGTCCCCTGGAGCAGTACCTGGATCCCCATACACTTTTTATAGCAATAACTTGCATATAAGCCTTTAAAATAAGCACTATTGATTTTTTATGTTTGTGTCCCTTAGACTTTAATAGGGTTCGCATATTCGCACAGATTTTTTGCATGTTCTGGTGCCAACCAAACCAGGGGGGTGTTCAGCCCATCCCTACTGCCATAGTAGAAGGTGTTATGTTTTGTGGGAAACAAGAATTACCATTCCAGGATAAAGGTGACTCACGACAGTTTTTTGACCATCAAGAGATGATTAGGGCTGAGATTTCATGTCAACTCAAGTGATGATCCCTTTAAAATCAATTTCAGAAAGGTCCTTTGTGTGCCCAATGAATCATGATTAAACAATCGCTGGTTGTGGCTAAATAAACAGTACAAAAAGTGAAAAAAGTTTATAATCTGTTTTCCAATAATTGCTGATACACTGGCAGATGTTGCAAGAATGGAACTGATGTCACTGTGTAAACATTGCATTAATTCTGAGACTAAAGACAGGCCTGGAGCTGATAAAACTTAAGTTGCCTATAGATGGATTGAAATTTTAATCTATTTATGGCTGTTCCCACTCGATAGAACTTGATCTAACGATCAGGTTCTGTTAAATAGGATTGTTGGAAAACATTTGTCAATCAGCCGACTGCAGCCAATATATTGTAGTCACTGAGCCATGTATTCTGAAAACGGAGGAGAACAGCTGTCAGAATACAATGGCACAGCATAGAGGATTTCTCTCATCCAACTTGCAAGTGTGGATGGGGGGATCCTTTCCTACCTGATTGGAGGAAGAGGTTTTTGGGATGAGGGGTCTTAGAGACCTTATTTGGAAGCTTGTGAGCATCAAAATGGCTTCCCACCCACCTTCCAAGGGTGGGTGCCAGAAGGTCATTGAAGATGGCCATTTTGGTTGTGATAAAGTGCAAACTGACCCATCTGGGGTATGGCTTCTCTTTTTTTGTACAGACAAGTCCAATATCGAGGTAATAGGCTGTGTCTGCAGTCAGTTAATGTAAGTGTTGCCTGAGGAGGTGCACTGTCGTTACAGGCCCGTCAATTGTGGTTCCTCAGATACTATAATTTGTTTTAGTGTAAAGTAAAGTATTCATTGTCCAAATGCTAATATGTGTATGTTTGTAAAATGCTGCTCAAACTGTTGGCACTATATAAATCCTGTATGATAATAATAATAATATTTTATGCAAGAAAAAAAATTACAGTAATAGTTGTACAGGGGTGGCACGATGCAGCAACTATTAACAGGTAACCATTGTTCAGCATCTACTTCCTGTACTTAAAGAGTAACTTCAAGTCTGGAACTTTGTTGCAGATTACTACCTTTTGTTATTCTGAAGAAATCCCTGTGTATTTGTCTGTGTCCATGTGGTAAGTGAGTCTGTATGGGAGTGGTTTTGTAATTATCACTCAGCTGCAGCACCTACAGGGCTCTCATGAGAAAAATTGCAGGGCTTGCAACCCTTTAGTCATGTTTTTCTTTGGGAATATCTCACCAAAAATGCTATTTTTTTTTGTTTCAGTGGATGCACAAAATCAAATTTGTATCTTAGTGCAGACTTCTAAGAAAATAAGTAAACCGATCACACAAGCAGGAAATTACATACTTGGGGGGGGGGGTTCTGTACACCATCTGTGTACAGGACGCCTCCAGGTTGCCATATTGCATTGCATTTTACGGAGCATTACAGTGCTACAGTTTGAAAAGGAAAGGTCATTTTTAATAACATTCAAATACAATATGACTTGTGTTGCAATTGTACGCTATGTACTGTATCTTATTGTTTTTAATTGCTAATTGTTTTTCCCACGAAAGTGGAGTCACCCTTTAAATGCTGGTTCGGGGATAGAATCATTTCAGTTTTGGTACCTATGCAGTTCTTGGCTATGTTCTATTTTGACAGAGATCAGCCTTTGCTTCAGCTTCTTACCTTGGTACTTGCTATAAAGTTACAATGTTGCAGTTTGATCACTGAAGAAGAGGGGAGTGAGGACATTTTCTTCTAGGTAAAGTCACTTAATTGGAGCTCAAAGTTAGCCTTTTGGCCAGAATTCAAGGATCTCCTTGAAATTAATACCACTTTCCATTGATCACAGATATTTATGCAATGTGGTGGCTTACAGCATGTTAAATTGTACCTTAGTTGTATTTAAATATATATATCTGTACAACTTAGTTAGTTGCATAAGTGTGCACACCCTTAAACTAATACTTTGTTGAAGCACCTTTTGATTTTATTACAGCAATCAGTCTTTTTGGGTAGAGAAGAGTAAAGAAGAGTGGGCCAATATTGCCAAATCAAGATGTGCCATACTGATAGACTCATATCAGTATGGCACATCTTGACTTGGCAATATTTGCCCACTCTTCTTTGCAAAAACACTCCAAATCTGTCAGATTGCAAGGAGATCTCCTGTGCACAGCCCTCTTCAGATCACCCCACAGACTTTCAATCGGATTCAGGTCTGGACTCTGGCTGGGCCATTCCAAAACTTTATTTTCTTCTGGTGAAGCCATTCCTTTGTTGATTTGGATGTATACTTTGGGTCGTTGTCATGATGAAAGATGAAGTTCCTCTTCATGTTCAGCTTTATGTTAAAGCTTCATCTTAAGCTTTATAGCAGAAGCCTGAAGGTTTTGTGCCAATATTGACTGGTATTTGGAACTGTTCATAATTCCCTCTACCTCCTGGAAGGATTCTACCAACATGTGGAGGAAGCCCTTCCTAAAGGAACGGGAGCAAGAATAGTGGACAACAGGAGCAGGTCAGCACTACTGGGAGATCTCCTGAGAGTCAGCCGGGTGGGTTGGTTAGTGTCAGTCTGGAGGACTGTGGTGGAGGAGTTAGCCTGGAGGGCTAGTAGAGGGGCAGCTTCAGCCAGGTGGGTTGGCAGTGCCTGAAGAGGTGGTGCTGGGATCAGTAGCCACAGGAGGAAGAGTCAGAGCTGGACACTGTAATCTTTTTGCTACACAACCAAGGGGCCTCATTTTCCTGCCTGTAATGGGCCATTACACTTAATCTGACTGAGTGCCTGTCAGATCTTCACAGTGATCCAGGTGGGTTCTGCAAGCAAGTAAGTACTGGAGGAAGAAGTGGAGCTGTATATAGAGACTGTATATAGGAAGAGTGTCCCTGAAGTTCTGCCAAAGTTCAGGGGGCATCCTATAACCTCCTATCCGTACCCAAGGTATTACCCTCAATAAATAAGAGAAACAAAGTCATAGACTGTTCTCTGACTCTGGAGTGCCTGTGAAAATTCAGTGTGCTTGGCTGTGCAGGGATCCCAGTTCACCTGCGGCACTACATATATATATATATAAATAATGGGGCAGACTTGCAGACTTAATGGACCACTTTTCAGTAACCAGCCGCTATCAGGCATTCAAAAGGCGATCCTGCCACCTCCTAAATGACTGTGTTTTTTTTTCTTGTTTTTTTTTTTTGCAATTTGCAATGGGACCTATGTGCTAAAACCAATAATCAAGAATTTGGCTCACTTGAATGGGTGAGTTTGACAGGTGGTGCTGCCTGTCAACTCAGCATGCTGCATTAAACTGTTGTTGCAGCAAAAAGCTTTGCGGCCATGGCATGTTAACAGAACCCTCCAACTGTATTGTAGGCTTCAAATGGGCTGCTGGGGGGGACAGTGTGAAAGAGAGGTCTAAAACATATCTAATCACTGGAGCAAACATTAATATATTGCAGCCTACCTGTTCTTGTAGTAGGCTGCAATGTGGTAGCTGCCTTTGTTTTTTCTTTTTTTAGTTTTTTTTAAAAGAGAAGTATTTTTTTTTTTTGTCCCCCTTTTATACTTACCTAGGTGGATGCAGCATGGGATCGATGCTGCATGCATCTGTCCCCCGGTGTCTCTAGACTGAGAACCAAGCGATAGAACACTGCTGATGGATCGGTTCTCACAGATCCCCGAGAGGAGAGCTGCTGCCTGTCAATCAGTAGCTCTCCTCTCTGCTCCTCCATGCTTACTGGAGCGCTGAGCTATGGAGGGAGGGGGAGCGGCCGTCTCAGTCTCTCAGCGGCTTGCTGAGAGGCTGAGACAGGCATCAGTCCAGGCACCTGGCAGATCCAGACTTTATTATCGTGATGACACAGTGCCTGGACTGATCTTGGTGATGTCAGCAGAGAGCAGACTTCTGCTGAAAAATGGGTCACTGGAGTGCAAAACGAGTTGTACTCCTGTGACCCAGAGGAGAAGCCCAGCCAAACGAGCTCAGGCTGGACTTCTCCTTTAACGCTCACTCACTGTACTATATCGAATGAGAAGCACTTTGCCACCCTAGATTAGTACAAAGAACATGTGACCCTTTCCTCCTCTCTATAACATAAAACGGATAACAGTGAAAGAAACCACGGGTATTTTTATTTTTTGCACTTATCAAGTCGATATAATAAAATGCTTTTAATCGCATATGTACAGGGCCAAAAGGGATGAAATAAGAGAAGTTTGCTGTTAAAGTTCACACCCGATTTACATATTTTAAAAATAGCACTTACTGTATGCTTACAATGGGGAAGTGTTTGGAAATGTTGTGGTATGTTGTCTGTAAAATGTGTAAAAGAATTGCATGTCGAGCATCTTCAGTGGCCAGGTCATGATGGAAGAAGTAGTGTACTGTGTTGCATACAGAAAGTAAAAAGAATTGTACACAATAAAGTCCAATTACGAGGTCACGTTGAGGGGGTTCTATGCCTTGACTGTGTGTAACAGAATTTTGTTTTATGATCATATTGACCAGTCAGAGTTTACTTGCAAGGTTTAGTGTTCTATGGAGAACGTATTCCAATTGCCTGGTTCTTCTGCCTTTTTGGGCTAAGGTGAGGCATCTGGTGTTCAAACTTACTGATGTAGAAATAGGGGACCCCCCCCCCCCCCCTGGGGTGGGACTTTGAAGGCACTACAAAAACAAAGTAGGTAAATGTAAAAAAGTATAAAGTTTATTCAATACATATAGATCACAGAATAAAAAAGAAAAGATGCATTAAATAGTACAAGCAAGAGGCCAAACGGCAGGATACATATTCCTAAACCCAACGACGTTTCAGAGATGAACTGTAGTCTCCTTCATCAGGGGTTTTCACAGGAAGTATACTGTCTATAAAATTTAAATATATAAAAATTAAAAAACAAGTTCTAACATGAGATACTGCACAGGTGTTGAATGTAACAGACATCATCTTACTTACATCGTAATAGCCAGAGAAGTACATGTATGCATCCGAAAAGAATCAAGTTAAAATAAGGAGAGTTGGGGCCTGCAGTCTCCCACCGATCCTGTCCACCACTAGGCACCAAAACAGATTCGGCAAACAGTAATGGAGGGGGAGGGGAATATCCCCCTTCGAATACCCAACAGCCCAGCTGGATTCCGAGAGTTCAGACTCACAGCGGGCTGGCATATGTACTGGGGCCCAAAGATGGGAGGCCTGGAAGGAGAGAGGGGGAAAGAGGAAAAAAGCGAAAGCATTGACAAGCTACAATCAAAATAACAAAGTATCAAAAAAGAATATATACGGGTATGTATGGAGAGGGACAAAAGATCCCTCCAACCAATACAGGCATCCAACATGTGAACAAACCTACCTAACTGAGCAGATGGTAATGCTTGTAGATCAATGGAAGATAGAGGGGGACGGTTGGGAGGTCTGGAAGTCTAGAAAGATGTGAGCTTGGCAAAATCAATGGCTGATTGGAGGTGCTGTAAAAAATATAAAGAGCACATATATACAGTATGTGTACATAGGGGTATATATAGTGTCAGGTATAAGACTTCTATATATACAAGATGGTGCACCAGGCAATCATCAAAAAAAAGGGAGTAGCTTACCTAGACCAAGACTCAGCCAAAGAACTGTCGTACCCCTGGCCCTACCTAGACTGTACTGCCCAGATGGCCTGTATATATCCCCCCACACCCAGCTGCTCAGCCGAATGCCGATTAGCTGAGTGTACACTCCCCTTCTCCACGCCTCCCTGGACGGGCCCCCTGAGTCGTCGCTGCGTCGCTTCCCCCCCGAAAGACGACGCGCGCATGCGCTGCACAGATGACACGAAGAACGAGCCGACACGGAGGGGCACAAGCGACACGGAGGGGCACGATGCAGCGACGTCCCACCGGCGCAGCGAAGGCATCACATGACAAGTCGCCATGGATGCCATTGAGGAGAGGTATCCGCAATGGAGTGGCGGATGCTGAATCCCTAGAGGCACTAGAAAAAAGGGTGCCTCTTGCCGCGCCGGGTGCACATGCAGCTGGGTAAAAATATAACAAAGCCTGGAGGAAAAATATAATATTATGTCCTGTGCAAAAAATGACAAAAAAGAAAAAATGAAGAGGAGAAATATGTCAATTAGCCCAAAGGGGCTCCATACATAATATATTGTGCCGAGGAGGGAGGGGGACCTGGGGGAGACCGCATGTCACAATTCCCACAGGGGAAATGTAGATGATGTAGAACAACATATGTAAATACATAACATCATGAGAGGAATACGCATAACAACAAGGAGGGTGAGCAAAAGGGGGCAGGGCAGAACAGAAGTAATTTGTACTCACTGATGTAAAACTAGGAGAGGATCCAGTGACTTACCTGCTCCATCTAGCTCCCATGTCTTCCAAGAGGTATAAACGATCGCTTACAAAACATTTATTGAATGTGGCCCACCCCCTGTGAGCACATGGTTATGCCAAATTTACGAAACGTTCAGGAAAAGAAATGCTTGCCTCCGCCAACGGTAAAGAGGAACAATTTCGGAAAACATTCTTTTATTGGATAGATTACACCTTCTCCGCCAGTTTCATCGAAGACCTTAATAGTTGATCCATGCTTGCACATGTTTCTTAAATGTAGTATACCTTCAATGTTGGACCCATGGCCCTTTGGAAATGTAGTCATAGCCCTCTGAGGGGCTTTCTATACTCCTCTATTACCTGAACCTCTAGAGGTTCTTGGAGCAGTTTTTGGAGGGTAAACCTACCCCCTTTTCTACTATTCTGCCTAGGTTCACACTACTGCGATGCGATGTACTGCGAATTTGATACTTCTTTTGTCCTGTGTGAGGTGCAAATTTGCCTTGCGTTTTGAGGTAAACAAGTGCGATTTTACAGTGAATTTACCCCGATTTTACTGCAAATTTCAGAAGGCAGACAGTGAACAATTCGCAGAGATGTGAACGGTATGCTGCGAGTTTACTGCAAGTTCAATTGAGGCCCGGTTCACACTATTGTGATGCGAGAACCCAGCGAATCCAGTGCCGATTCCCGCATCGCACCTGAATCGCACAGCGGTTCACCCTAGGTTCACGTATGTGAACCTCCGTTTCCTAGTCGAGGGCATGCCGCAGATATATGAGCTGTATAAGCCGGTATAGGTCAGGAGCTCGGACTACACACGTCCACCTGCAGCCATGTCAGGACCACGCCTCCAGATCAACTTTCTTTGCAAACATTCTGTTTGAGGTTCACAACCACTTTAAGAAGGAGAGGTTTGGGGGTAACCAGTTCTCAGTTATACATTGCTACATACTATAAGTTCTATATTGGGAACTCAGGCAGCTTTCAGTTAGGGGCCATACTTTACAAAGATGTCTAGACAAGGCAGTGTGGTTTCACATGTATTTGCAAATACATTAAAAAAACCTCTGTTGTTAACCTGATAGTTGGAACAGTTTGGTTAGGTTTTTTGTGCCGACTAATTGAAAACTGTGCTGGGAAACCTAAGTAGCCTCAATATTTCCCAGTTCTAAAATTTGCATTACAGAATAAATATCTTTTATGTTGTGGAGAATAGGATACAGGGAAAGTTAAGTTTAGCAAAATCATATTAAAGAAGATGGATGAAATTTGCTTTGTTGGACAATACTGACTTTATTTATTTTCTGGGAAACATATATGCAAAAATTGAGAACTGACTTACCTGGAAGCAGCCCTGGATTCTCGCCAGGGCTGGACTGGGACAAAAATTTGGTCCTGGGACAAAAATTTGGCCCTGGACTTCCTCATGACTGGCCCACTTTAATTTTGAGTGTCCCCAACAGCGTCCCCCTTACATCAAAGTGTCCCCAACAGCGTCCCCCTTACATCAGAGTGTCCCCAACAGCGTCCCCCTTACATCAGAGTGTCCCCAACAGCGTCCCCCTTACATCAGAGTGTCCCCAACAGCGCCCCCCTTACATCAGAGTGTCCCCAACAGCGTCCCCCTTACATCAGAGTGTCCCCAACAGCGTCCCCCTTACATCAAAGTGTCCCCAACAGCGTCCCCCTTACATCAGATTGTCCCCAACAGCATCCCGCTTACATCAGAGTGTCCCCAACAGTGTCCCCCTTACATCAGAGTGTCCCCAACAGCACCCCCTTACATCAGAGTGTCCCCAACAGAGTCCCCCTTACATAAGAGTGTCCCCCAACAGAGTCCCCCTTACATCAGAGTGTCCCCAACAGCAGCTCCCTTCACATCAGAGTCCCCACCAGCAGCTCCCTTCACATCAGAGTCCCCACCAGCAGCTCCCTTCACATCAGAGTCCCCACCAGCAGCCCACTTCACATAGCAGTCCCCACCAGCAGCTCCCTTCACATCAGAGTCCCCACCAGCAGCTCACTTCACATCAGAGTCCCCACCAGCAGCCCACTTCAAATCAGAGTCCCCACCAGCAGCCCACTTCACATCAGAGTCCCCACCAGCAGCCCACTTCACATCAGAGTCCCCACCAGCAGCCCACTTCACACCAGAGTCCCCACCAGCAGCCCACTTTACATCAGAGTTCCCACCAGCAGCTCCCTTGACATCAGAGTCCCCACCAGCAGCCCACTTCACATCAGAGTCCCCACCAGCAGCCCACTTTACATCAGAGTTCCCACCAGCAGCTCCCTTCACATCAGAGTCCCCACCAGCAGCTCACTTCACATCAGAGTCCCCACCAGCAGCTCACTTCACATCAAAGTCCCCACCAGCAGCTCACTTCACATCAGAGTCCCCACCAGCAGCTCACTTCACATCAGAGTCCCCACCAGCAGCTCACTTCACATCAGAGTCCCCACCAGCAGCCCACTTCACATCAGAGTCCCCACCAGCAGCTCACTTCACATCAGAGTCCCCACCAGCAGCTCACTTCACATCAGAGTCCCCACCAGCAGCTCACTTCACATCAGAGTCCCCACCAGCAGCTCACTTCACATCAGAGTCCCCACCAGCAGCTCACTTCACATCAGAGTCCCCACCAGCAGCTCACTTCACATCAGAGTCCCCACCAGCAGCCCACTTCACATCAGAGTCCCCACCAGCAGCTCACTTCACATCAGAGTCCCCACCAGCAGCCCACGTTACATCAGAGTCCCCACCAGCAGCCCACTTCACATCACAGTCCCTATCAGAGAGCCCCCATCAGCAGCCCTTCACATCAGTGTCCTCCCTCTCCTCCCCCTCCCACATGTACTCACCGTTTTGAAGGCAGCTTCTCGTTCCTCTCTCCAGTCATGTGATAACAAGTGATACGGGAGAGAGGAAGGAAAGTCTGCCGTTGGTCTATCTCCCCCTGCAGGCTGGAGGGAGTATAACGCCTAATGGAAGGAAGCTTCTCCTCCTGACAGGAGTGAAATTGCGATCACTCACTGTCAGAGAGGAGCGGCTCCAGGACTGCACCTGACTGGCCCACTGAGACAGCAGCCCACCGGGAATCTCCCGGTAGTCCCTATGGCCAGTACAGGCCTGGTTCTCGCTAAGGGTACAGAAACACACCAGAAGCCCAGCATCACTTAAAACAGCTTAGGACCCCCCAGTTTGTGTCTGCACCTAATCAAGCAAAACAAGAATGCTGTGGATCTGGTGTGTTGCTGTACACTAAGGCCCCTTTCACACGACAAGCCCGCTCGGATCTGCATGTCCGTTTTTCAGGTGGATCCGAGCGGGCCACCCATTGACTCCTATGGGCAGGCGGGTGTCAGTGTCTTCCATCCGGTCCACTATAATCAGACTTATGGCGATACATTCGCCATCCGCCCTGGCGGATCAGATTGGATGAGATCTGATAAAAAGGGACATGCTGTCCGTTTTCATCAGATCTCATCATAGGAATCAGCGGCGCTCTGACAGGCCCCTCCCTGCTCAGTGAGCAGAGACAGACCTGTCATCCGCCGGGTTAGCGGAGATCAATGGAGAGATCTCCTGCTGAGCTGGCGGACTCCGCTGAAACGGATCTGCCTCAAAGTGATTCTAAAGGCTAGACATGTTTTACCTTAATACATTCCCTGTATCAAGGTAAAAAGTGTCCCCAGTGATAGTATCACCCCCTCACTCCCCTAAAGTCCTTACTCAATCCAGTGCTTTGCCCATCTGTAGCAGCTATCTCCTCTCTCCCTGCTCTCAAAGGATTTGCTGAGGAAGCAGGAGCCAATGGCTGTTAATCAAATCCAGTGAGGAGCAGGGCTAAGCTGCACTTTGTGTGTCCATGGATGCACAAAGTCTGGCTTGGGAGCGAGCCCACAGGTGCTCCCTCATAGGAAGCGGCTAGAGAAGAGGAGGAGCCTAGAGTGCCAGCAGGGGAGCCCAGAAGAGGACCAAGCAGGTAAATCAGAGCCAAAGCTAGGAAGGGCGGGGGGCATCTGCCCTGAGCGCCACATTGAGATGGGCGCCGCGGCTCCCTCCTCTTCCCCCTTCCCCTGGGTCATCTGGGATCCTCAGCTCTGCTCTTCTCCCGGTAAGGTCGCTGCCAGCTCCTGTAGTGGAGGGCAGGCAGCATGCCCCGCTGCAGCCCAATCAGCAAGAGCTGGGCAAGAAACTCGCCATTCTCAATGACTAGGGTTGCTTGGCATGCTCTCTAAACATCTCTGCTCAGTAAACATCAAGAAGGTAAACCGGGGGCGGCCAGAGATCTGCACATACAGGGGGGCCCAATGAGAGGCTCGTGGCAGGGGGGCGGTAAAATATTTTTTTTTGTGTCAGTTGTAGTCCCCATGGAGCAGTCTGTCAAGCAGCTCCACTCCTTCTCTCAGTGTGACTGAGCAATATGCAGAGAGGTAGGAGGAGGCAGAGGCAGACAGCATGGAGAGGACTCAGCCTGCCATACAGTGAGGTGGGGAGCAGCTCTGTGGTGCCCGGAATCTCCCTTCACACCCTTGTCCAGCAGTTCGTACTATTCAGTCGAGGGGGAGGGGCATCTGACCCCAACAGGAACCGACTTTGGTACACAAGACAAGTGAGTTGCCCAGCCACTGTATCCCAGAAAGCAAGCAATTGAGCTGCAAGTTTGAAAATGATTTGCTAAGCTATTGCTAGACTTGCCAGGCTTCATGTTTGCTGTACAAATGCAGCAAGTCCGCATTGCATGACTCCCCATATACTTTCTTTGCAAACATTCTGCAAGTCTGTGGCAGGTTCTGGTTCAGTTATGTTGTGCAATAGTCATCCCACCACAGCTGTGCAGAGCTCTTGCTGTAGACTGCCACAAATTTATGGCAGTGTTGAATTGTAAATCTTGTTAACTTGCTGCACATTTTCACTAGCAACGTGTACACTTGCAGAGCACTTGAAGCCCAAGTTCTAGTTGACACTTATCCAATTTGTAGCAGATTAGCATGGCAAGTCTCTAGCAAAAGCAAAGTTGTAGCGGTGAGTCTACAGCAAGAGCTCTGCAAGTCAGTGACCCCTGTGGTGGGATGACTATTGCACAACATAACTAAACCAGAACTTGCAGCAGACTTGCAGAATGTTTGCAAAGAAAGTTGATCTGGAGTCATGCAATGTGGACTTGCTGCAATTGTGCAAAAAACTTGTGAAGCCTGGCATGGGCATCTGCATGGGGGGCAAGTGCCCCCCGAAGAAAGGTGTCCACACATGCAGCCCTCAAAATTTTCACCTACCTGCCCACGTTTGGCAAGTGGAAATTAATGGAGGGTGAGTGTGGAGCAGTGACGGACTGGGATGACGATTTCCTGGCTGATCGCTTCTGGCAGAAGCGGTGCGGCCATCAGAGCGGCCCAGAGGGGGCTCCCTGTCCCTGGGCCATTCTGATGTCCTGTACAAAAGGTCGCACCACTTCTGCCATAAGCGATTAGCCAGGAAATTGTCAGAAGGATTGTTCAGCCAGATGTCCCGCTAAGACGCGGCTTGTATGTTATGAACAGCCGACAGCTGTCAAACAAAGTCCTGCCTCCTGTACTAGGCATTGGACCAGTGTGCTGTCTATTAGAGTAGCCGGTCTAGGAGGCAGGACTTAATTTGACAGCGTATTGTATTCATATACAAGCCGCGTCTCATCGGGAGACCCCCACTCTGTGTCTTCCATCCGGCAAATCCTCCTGATTCCCCCCTGGTGCATTTCTGGGCACTGACGAGGCTGCACGCATGGGCAAAGATAGGCTACATTAACAGATACTGATATGCTGCACTGATGGCCAATGATAGGCTGCACATATGGTCAATGATATGCTGCACCGATGGCCAATGATATGCTGCACTGATACACTGCACTGATGGGCACTGATACACTGCACTGATGGGCAATGATGGGCTGCATTGATGGGCAATGATATGCTGCACTGATGGGCAATGGTACGCTGCACTGATGGGCAATGGTATGCTGCACTGATGGGCAATGGTACCCTGCACTGATGGACAATGGTATGCTGCACTGATGGGCAATGATACACTGCACTGATGGGCACTGATATGCTGCACTGATGGGCAATGATGGGCTGCATTGATGGGCAATAATACGCTGCACTGATGGGCAATGATACGCTGCACTGATGGGCAATGATACGCTGCACTGATGGGCAATGGTAGGCTGCTGCACTGAAGGGCAATGGTAGGCTGCACTGAGGGGCACTGATAGGCTGCACTGATGGCCACCAATAGGCTAAACTGATGGGCACTGATGAAGCGGCACTGATGAGGTGGAATTAATAAGCTGCACTGATAAGCTGCACTGATGGGCACTGATAAGGCTACACTGATCGGCACTGAAGAGGCTGCACCAATGGGCACTAATAGGCTGCACTGAGGAGGCTGCACCTATGGGCACTAATAGACTGCACTGATGGGCACTGATATGCTTTATGTTATTATTGTTAAAGTCGTTGTTAATATTTTTGGAACTTAATTCTGCTTAACCACTTCAACCCCGGAAGGATTTACCCCCTTCCTGACCAGAGCACTTTTTACAATTTGGCACTGCGTCACTTTAACTGCTAATTGCGCGGTCATGCAATGATGTACCCAAACGAAATTTGCGTCCTTTTCTTCCCACAAATAGAGCTTTCTTTTGATGGTATTTGATCACCTCTGCCATTTTTATTTTTTGCGCTGTACACGGAAAAAGGCCGAAAATTTTGAAAAAAAATGATATTTTCTACTTTTTGTTCTAAAAAAAAATCCAATAAACTCAATTTTAGTCATACATTTAGGCCAAAATGTATTCGGCCACATGTCTTTGGTAAAAAAAATGTCAATAAGTGTATATTTATTGGTTTGCGCAAAAGTTATAGCGCCTACAAGCTAGGGTACATTTTCTGGAATTTACACAGCCTTTAATTTATGACTGCCTATATCGTTTCTTGAGGTGCTAAAATGGCAGGGCAGTACAAAACCCCCACAAATGACCCCATTTTGGAAAGTAGACACCCCAAGGAAATTGCTGAGAGGCATGTTGAGCCCATTGAATATTCATTTTTTTTCTCCCAAGTGATGGAATAATGACAAAAAAAAAATAACAAAAAGTTGTCACTAAATGATATATTGCTCACACAGGCCATGGGCATATGTGGAACCCAAAATACATTTAGCTGCTTCTCCTGAGTATGGGGATACCACATGTGTGGGACTTTTTAGGAGCCTAGCCGCGTACAGGGCCCTGAAAACCAATCACCGCCTTCAGGATTTCTAAGGGTGTAAATTTTTGATTTCACTCTTCACTGCCTATCACAGTTTTGGAGGCCATGGAATGCCCAGGTGGCACAACCCCCCCCCCCAAATGACCCCATTTTGGAAAGTAGACACCCCAAGCTATTTGCTGAGAGGCATGGTGAGTATTTTGCAGCTCTCATTTGTTTTTGAAAATGAAGAAAGACAAGAAAAAACATTTTTTTTTCTTTTTTCAATTTTCAAAACTTTGTGACAAAAAGTGAGGTCTGCAAAATACTCACTATACCACTCAGCAAATAGCTTGGGGTGTCTACTTTCCAAAATGGGGTCATTTGGGGGGGGGAGAGGGTTTGCCACCTGGGCATTCCATGGCCTCCGAAACTGTGATAGGCAGTGAAGAGTGAAATCAAAAATTTACGCCCTTAGAAAGCCTGAAGGCGGTGCTTGGTTTTCGGGGTCCCGTACGCGGCTAGGCTCCCAAAAAGTCCCACACATGTGGTATCCCCGTACTCAGGAGAAGCAACAGAATGTATTTTGGGGTGTAATTTCACATATTCCCATGGCATGTTTGAGCAATATATCATTTAGTGCCAACTTTGTGCAAAAAAAAAAAAATTGTCTCTTTCCCACAACTTGTGTCACAATATAAAATATTCCATGGACTCGACATGCCTCTCAGCAAATAGCTTTCCAAAATGGGGTCATTTGGGGGGGTTTTGAACTGTCCTGGCATTTTATGCACAACATTTAGAAGCTTATGTCACACATCACCCACTCTTCTAACCACTTGAAGACAAAGCCCTTTCTGACACTTTTTGATTACATGAAAAAATTATTTTTTTTTGCTAGAAATTTACTTTGAACCCTCACACATTATATATTTTTTTTAAAGCAAATGCCCTACAGATTAAAATGGTGGGTGTTTCATTTTTTTTTTCACACAGTATTTGCGCAGCAATTTTTCAAACGCATTTTTTGGGGAAAAAACACACTTTTTTAAATTTTAATGCACTAAAACACACTATATTGCACAAATGTTTGATGAAATAAAAAAGCTGATCTTAGGCCAAGTACATGGATACCAAACATGACATGCTTTAAAATTGCGCACAAACGTGCAGTGGCGACAAACTAAATACATTTTTAAAAGCCTTTAAAAGCCTTTACAGGTTACCACTTTAGATTTACAGAGGAGGTCTACTGCTAAAATTACTGCCCTCGATCTGACCTTTGCGGTGATACCTCACATGCATGGTGCAATTGCTGTTTACATTTGACGACAGACCGACGCTTGCGCTTTTTTTAAACTGTTCCTTTTATTTTTTTTTTAAATCATTTTTATCGTTATCCCAGGGAATGTAAATATCCCCTATGATAGCAATAGGTAGTGACAGGTACTCTTTTTTGAAAAAATTGGGGTCTATTAGACCCTAGATTTCTCCTCTGCCCTCAAAGCATCTGACCACACCAAGATCGGTGTGATAAAATGCTTTCCCAATTTGCCAATGGCACTGTTTACATCCGGCGAAATCTAAGTCATAAAATGCTCGTAGCTTCCGGTTTCTTAGGCCATAGAGATGTTTGGAGCCACTCTGGTCTCTGATCAGCTCTATGGTCAGCTGGCTGAATCACCGGCTGCATTCTCAGGTTCCCTGTTGAGACAGGAGAGCCAGAGAAAAACACGGAAGACGGCGGGGGGGGGGGGGCATTCCCTCCCACTGCTTGTAAAAGCAGCCTAGAGGCTAATTAGCCGCTAGGATTGCTTTTACATGAAAGCTGACCGCTGGCTGAAAAGAATGATACCAAGATGATACCTAAACCTGCAGGCATCATTCTGGTATAACCACTGAAAGTCGTGAATAGCGTACCTGAAGACAAAAAAATGGTTAACAATAAAGCACAGTAAACGGTAAAGTATAAAAAATTGCATACCTGAAAAGCAAACATGATAAAGCATAATAATAATAAAACATTGCAGAATAGAATACAGTAAAAAAGAGCAGAACAATAGAGAGAATAGAGAGAGAGAGAGAACAATAAAACGACAACTATTTTTTTTTATTTTATATTTTTGTATGTGTTTTTTTTTTTTTTACACTTTTTTTTGTAACTGTAACTTTTATAACCGTAACCGGTTCCAGGTTCGGGTCTCTCAAAATGCGATGGCATCTTGGGAGATACTGTGAAAGTGCGTACCCTACGCTAATACTCAACTAGTGTATGGTAGCGTTCAAAACATTCACCAATGCAAAGACCAGGATTGTCAGGACAGGAGGGACAATAATAGTGGGTGTCACGCCTATATCCGCGGTTGCTGCAGACACGACATCTTTTTTGAGGGGGTTTGTTGGGAAAGGGTACTCGGATGGACGTAAAGAAAATGCCTCTCATGCAGCCGACTGCATTTGGTTGGGGATGTGAATGGGGGAAGTACGGGTGCTGCAGAAGCGGTGGGTTCCCAATTAGGATTGGCGAATGCAGCAGGAAGGGCATTATGGGCACAATAGGCCTGTGTTTGTCTTTTTGGTGGCAGCGGGACACTACTTGTTCTTGCCACCTCACCAGCTTGAACTGCACTTATGGGACTCGCCACGTCACCAAGTGTTACTGCAGTGCTGGTTTGACTACGACCGGGATGTACTAGGGCGCTGGTGCTTGCCAGTTCACCAAAACGCTACCAAAAAAACTGTTAGCGATCGCAGGGATCAGGCCTGACTCTGCGAACGCTGCAGTTATGCGTTTAGTGTTTTGTAAGTGACAGTGATCGATCGATACTGCACTTGGGTGGGCTGGGCCGGGCCAGGGCGGAGGGGCAAAACGCAGGTGCTAGCAGGTATCTGGGCTGATCCCGCTAACACTGCGTTTTTGGGAACCCTAAACTGCTGGGGACACTAGTATAGATCTGATCGGATCAGATATTGATCCGTTCAGATACTATACCACTTAGGGAGGTGTAGAGTGCGTGCGTGGGTGTTAGCGCTACTGGCACTAACCTGACGCTGCCTGGGGCAGGTGCTTGCCAGTTCACCAAAACGTTACCAAGAAAACTGTTAGCGATCACAGGAATCAGGCCTGACTCTACGAACGCTACAGTTATGCGTTTAGCGTTTTGTAAGTGACAGTGATCGATCGATACTGCACTTGGGTGGGCTGGGCTGGGCCGGGCGGAGGGGAAAAACGCAGGTGCTAGCAGGTATCTGGGCTGATCCCACTAACACTGCGTTTTTGGGAACCCTAAACTGCTGGGGACGCTAGTATAGATCTGATCGGATCAGATATTGATGTGTTCAGATACCACTAAGGGAGGCGTATGCTGCGTGCGTGGGTGTTAGCGGTACTGGCGCTAATCTGACGCTGCCTGGGGCGACGCATATCACCGCTGGGCGATCAGGGGGCTAAACCTTTATTCGGTAATAAACGGCGGGTGCCCTGACACTATAAAAAATAAACGAACTAACCAGCGTCAACCGTAACGGTTATACGGTGATCAGTGGTGAAAGGGTTAACTAGGGGGCAATCAAGGGGTTAAAACATTTATTAGGTAGTATATGGGGGTCCCTGTCGCTATAAAATGCTGACGGCGAACCTAAATATTTACGTCCCTAACTAGCGTCACCAGCGACACTAATACAGCGATCAGAAAAATGATCGCTTAGTGACACTGGTGACGGGGGGTGATCAAGGGGTTAAAACTTTATTAGGGGGGGTTAGGGGGGTACCCTAGACCTACAGGGGGCTAACACTAACTGCCCTACCACTTCTAACTGTCACAAACTGACACCATGCAGTAATCAGAAAAAAAAAAACTGCTTGGTGTCAGTGTGACAGGGAGGGGGGAGGGGTGATCGGGGGGGATCGGGGGGCGATCGGGGGTGTAAAGTGTGCCTGGCATGTTCTACTGTGTGTGAACAAGAAAACAGGCCCCTAAAACTTGTCCTACTACCACTGCGCCCTGGTCTTAATATGCTATGCCTTATGCTTTATGCTAGCTGCCACTTTAAAATAAAATCATCAAATCTGAATCATCTATAAAGCAAACGTAACTAGATGAAAAGTGGCGCTATCCCCTGTCAGTGGGATTTAAGGTGAGTGTCCACACCACTTCTAATACCGTATATTAGACCAATCCTAGATCTCTATTACAGAGAGTGGATTATTAATAATAAAAAACAATACTTAATGTGATAGTGACTACTACGAATAACTTAAAAGTGAAAATCCTAATATAACATGTCTTAAAAATAACATGTAAATGATTACAAGTGACACCTCGTGAATAGTGAACAACAATATTGTGATGACACAAATATATGATCAAAAAAATCAAAAATGCACAAATCATATGCAAAATATGTGCACAATATATGAAAAAACACAAGATGAATGAAAAAAAGGCAATCCAATGATGTTGGAAAATCATTCTTCTATTTAAAAAGTGATGAAAATCAATAAATTGAATGGTGGAGAAAAAGTTCAAAAAGTGCCAGTGTCTTCAATCTGCAAATACTGTGATTCTGTGTACACCACCCCTCAGTGCCGTGATTCCACTCCCTTGTGAATTGCTCACTCACCAGCTGTTAAGACCTCACACTCTCGTGTTTGGCCGGCAAAACACCTTAACCCACTCACATGGGGGTTATCATGTAGCCACCGATATCTGCTGTAGAGTGTACCATACACTTTTCCTTTGATAGCAGAACACCACCAGCACGACCGATTGTGAACGGTATTAGATCTGTCACAGCTAGACTGGGCGAATTTTTAGATAAGTTCCTCCAGCCTAGCGTGAAGGCCACTAAAGCGTATCTTAAGGATACAACGGATCTGTTACAATCCTTGCAGGAGGTGAAATTCAACTCATCCTCTGATTCATATCTGGTCACGGCCGATGTGGCCTCGTTATACACCATCATTCAGCATGAGGATGCGGCACTGGCTTTGAACTGGGCATTGAGTAAGAGGGATGATATCCCCCACATGCAAAAGATTTTTGTTGGTCATGCGTTAGATTTTTGCATGACACACAATTATTTTTGGTTCAATGGACATTTTTTTTCACAGAAGGTCGGTGTAGCGATGGGAGCGAAATATGCTCCCAGCCTGGCTAACCTCTTCCTAGCAGAATGGGAGGACAGACGAGTATTCAATGGGAAACCATCTCAACTATTATTTTACCGTAGGTTTATAGACGACCTGCTATTCATTTGGGAGGGATCGAGGGAATCAGCAGTGGAATTTGTATCGTGGTTGAACATTAACTCCAATAAAATCCGATTGGATTATGTGATCAGTGATACCACAGTAAATTTTCTTGATGTAACTATCACTAAAATTAACAACATTTTGAACACCAAAGTCTTTTTCAAGACCACAGATTGGAACAGTTACCTGTCCATCAGGAGTGGACACCACCCTGCTTGGATAAAAAATATACCAAAGGGCCAGATGCTAAGGGTCCGGCGCAACTGTTCGGACTTGGAGACTTATAAATCCCAAGCCAACCTATTGAAGGAGAGATTCCTCCAAAAAGGGTACGAGAATGGCACTATAGATAATATTATTCAGGAGGTAGCAATTATCCCAAGGGAACAGTGTTTGAAGGATAAGGAGACTGGGGAACCTACGAACCAGCCCCAACTGGGTTTTATTTCAAATTTTCATCACCAGTATAGAGATGTTGAACAAATCTTTAAGAAACACTGGCACATCCTGTGTAAAGATAGGCATCTGGGGGAGATTTTGTCCAATCAACCCAGATTTATCTATAAACGGCACCTAATTTTGCCCACAGGGTGGTCAAGAAAATTCTCGATCAACCCAGCCATCAAACGTTAAAGATTGACCTTAAAGGGTTTTTTGCATGTAGAAAGTGCATTTGCTGCAGAACTGTGCGGGTGAGAAATAGAGGTATTACGCAAATTACTAATCTAGATGATGAAACATTCAATATCAGTGAATTCATAACGTGTAATTCTTCCTTTGTAGTGTATCTCTTGTGGTGCCCGTGTGGATTGTTCTATGTGGGCCGCACTAAGAGACTACTGAGGGTAAGAATTGCTGAACATCTTACTAATATTAAAAATGGTTTCCGTTACCATAGTGTTTCTCTTCATTTCAAAGAGAAACACAATCAGGACCCCAGCTTGCTACAATTTTGTGGCATAGATGTGGTGTACCAATCTTGGAGAGGGTCTAATAGGGTCAGGGATCTCTCTCAGAGAGAGACCCTATGGATCTATTTGTTTAAGAGCCTCTTCCCTAGGGGAATGAATATTGAACTGGACCTGAATTGCTTTATTAGTAATTCATGAGGGCGATTCAGGTTCCAGTCCACCTCTGGGGGGAAGGCGAAGGGCTCAGGTTGTGGTACTGTGATAGGAACTATGAGTGACATGCTGAAATATAAATTAGATTTTTCTATTTTTATTTTTATTTTTATATTTATATTTATTTTTATTTTATTTTTAAATTCTAATTTAGATTTTATTTTGTTTTGTTTTATTTTATTTTATTTTTCTTTATTTTTATTTTTTCATTATTTTTTATTTTTTATTTTTTTTATTTTTTATTTTTTATTTTCATTTATTATTATTTTTTAATTTATTATTTATTATTTTTTATTTTTATTTTTATTTCTATTTCTATATTTTATTTTATTTTATATTTTATTTTTTATTTATTTATTTATTTTTTCATTTATTTATTTATTTTTATTTATTTTATATATATTTTTATATATATATATTTATATATATATATTTTTTTCTCTTTTTTATTGTATAATTTTTTATTTTATTTTATTTTTTCTTATTGTTTGTGTTTGGACATGTCACTTGTAGACCATGATTGCAATGGGTTAAACCTTCTCATGTGAATGTAAGGTTTTAGAAGCATGGGTTATAGAAATAGGAGCTCTGTATATATCGCTAGGATGAAGCCACCTGTAATTTCGTTTGGCTTTGATTCTTAGTGAACATTTTTTTCCCATATATTGTACTTTAGAGGAGTTTTGTATGTGCATTCCGGACATGAGGACACATGAAGTGTGGAGACGCCAAGCGATTGACGCCCGCCCATTGCACATTGGAATTTGCATAAAACTGTGATTTCCTTGCCGAGTAGCCAACCCCATGATTAAGTCTGTATGATGAAACATGTCGGGCGTGGCTACGCGGCAATCGTAGGAGTCTGATAGAGGGAAATCTGACGAGAGACGGAGTGGTGACCAGCTGAGAGTACGAACGGTGAACGGGTGAGACGATCGCCGGCGTCCACACTCCCTGGGTCCGCTGTGGCCATCCCTGTTAATGTTACTGCGTGCTGTGGTTCGTTTTGCTGTGATACAGTTCCAATTTGCTGTGAAGTGCTTATTTTTTATTTTTTATTTTTTTTATTTTTTATTTTTTATTTTTATTTATTATTATTTTTTAATTTATTATTTATTATTTTTTATTTTTATTTTTATTTTTATTTCTATATTTTATTTTATTTTATATTTTATTTTTTATTTTTTATTTATTTTTTTATTTTTTCATTTATTTATTTATTTTTATTTATTTTATATATATTTTTTTATATATATATATTTTTATATATATATTTTTTCTCTTTTTTATTGTATAATTTTTTATTTTATTTTATTTTTTCTTATTGTTTGTGTTTGGACATGTCACTTGTAGACCATGATTGCAATGGGTTAAACCTTCTCATGTGAATGTAAGGTTTTAGAAGCATGGGTTATAGAAATAGGAGCTCTGTATATATCGCTAGGATGAAGCCACCTGTAATTTCGTTTGGCTTTGATTCTTAGTGAACATTTTTTTCCCATATATTGTACTTTAGAGGAGTTTTGTATGTGCATTCCGGACATGGGGACACAGGAAGTGTGGAGACGCCAAGCGATTAACGCCCGCCCATTGCACATTGGAATTTGCATAAAACTGTGATTTCCTTGCCGAGTAGCCAACCCCATGATTAAGTCTGTATGACGAAACATGTCGGGGCGTGGCTACGCGGCAATCGTAGGAGTCTGATAGAGGGAAATCTGACGAGAGACGGAGTGGTGACCAGCTGAGAGTACGAACGGTGAACGGGTGAGACGATCGCCGGCGTCCACACTCCCTGGGTCCGCTGTGGCCGTTCCTGTTAATGTTACTGCGTGCTGTGGTTCGTTTTGCTGTGATACAGTTCCAATTTGCTGTGAAGTGCTGAGTTGATTTTCGCTACCATGTGAGTGTATATGTATGGTTTTAAGTTTCTGATTAAATATTTTAAACGGTATCACGCTATTTGGAGCATTTTTTCCTTTTTTATGTGGAGTCATATTCTCAAAGGAAAAGTGTATGGTACACTCTACAGCGGATATCGGTGGCTGCATGATAACCCCCATGTGAGTGGGTTAAGGTGTTTTGCCGGCCAAACACGAGAGTGTGAGGCCTTAACAGCTGGGGAGTGAGCAATTCACAAGGGAGTGGTGTACACAGAATCACAGTATTTGCAGATTGAAGACACTGGCACTTTTTGAACTTTTTCTCCACCATTCAATTTATTGATTTTCATCACTTTTTAAATAGAATTGGACTTTATGATTTTCCAACATCATTGGATTGGCTTTTTTTCATCCATCTTGTGTTTTTTCATATATTGTGCACATATTTTGCATATGATTTGTGCATTTTTGATTTTTTTGATCATATATTTGTGTCATCACACTATTGTTGTTCACTATTCACGAGGTGTCACTTGTAATCATTTACATGTTATTTTTAAGACATGTTATATTAGGATTTTCACTTTTAAGTTATTCGTAGTAGTCACTATCACATTAAGTATTGGTTTTTATTATTAATAATCCACTCTCTGTAATAGAGATCTAGGATTGGTCTAATATTTTAGAAGTGGTGTGGACACTCACCTTAAATCCCACTGACAGGGGATAGCGCCACTTTTCATCTAGTTACGTTTACTTTATAGATGATTCAGATTTGATGTTCTACTGTGTGTTTGTGTGTGTGTTGGTGCACTCACATGTCTTCTCTCCTCGGCGCCGGAATGGAAACTGCCGAGCCGAGGAGAGATGACATCACATCCTCTGCCTCTGTGTACTACACAGAGGCAGGGGATGATTGTCAATGGCTGGGAGCGATCGCGAGGGGGGGGGGGCACAATCGGATGGCCTCCCCCTCATCTCTAAACGCTCCCAGACCAAAGCCGACCGCCGCTGGCACCGGGGGGGGTACGTGATTTTGCCTGCCCGTGCCATTGTGTTGACGTATATAGTTGTTAGGCGGTCGGCAAGTGGCTAAAACATTTAACAGTGTAATTTCATGAGATAATTTACGAGGGCGTGTTTAGGGGCGGACTTAGGGGCGGGGCAGGGTAGGGGTTAAAAACAGATTAGAAATTGCTAATCAAATGCCTATCACATTTATATGAGTCCAAGACAGATGTTGATCCATCCTTACTTGACGGTCTGTCTGTCTTTTTTTACTAATATAACTCTCCCTACACTCTCGACGGAGAACCGAGATGCACTAGAAAGCCCTATATCGCTCGAAGAAGTGCTTTGTGCTATCAAATCCCTTAAACCCCATAAACGGCCCCGACGGTCTGTCTGCCACATATTATAAAAAATTTGCTGATTGGCTAGCCCCCCTTTTAGTTAATGCTTTCAATTCCCTTCTAAAGCAGTGTTCCTTTGGTGGGGAAACACTCACCGCTATAATCTCCATGATTCCCAAGCCTAACTCTGATCATGCCTCCTGGGCTAATTATAGGCCTATATCCTTACTGAATCTAGACATCAAGCTCTTGGCCAAGGTTCTCGCATTGCGACTCAACAACATAATTGGTGCCCTTATTCAGAAGGACCAAGTAGGTTTCATTCCCCACCGACAGGCCAGTGACAATGTCAGGCGTGTAGTCCTTCTGCAACATTTAGCTCGCAAATGACAAATTCTCCTACACCTATTGTCCCTCGATATCAAAAAGGCCTGGTCTTACCTTCATTACACCTAACGGAAATGGGGATTTGGCCCCTATTTCCTTCGATGGGTCATGGCCCTTTATGATAATCCCCAAGCTTACATCAGATATTCCGGTTTCCGATTGGACAGGTTTCCAATTGCCTGGGGAACTAGACAGGGTTGTCCCCTCTCCCCACTAATTTTTGCCCTCGTTCTAGAACCACTGGCCCTATCAATTCGGGCGAATCCGGATATTAAAGGTATTGAAGTTGCCTCCTATAACCACAAATTATGCCTATTTGCCGACGATGCCCTGATGTTTGTCACCTCACCCCGTATTACATTACCTAACCTAATACTTACTTTTGATCACTTTGCCACTATATTGGGACTTGAAGTCAACCAATCGAAGTCCATAGAGCTCAATTTTTCCTTACCGCCGACTGAGGTCTCCTATTTGCAGGAAATATTCTCCTTTAGGTGGGCAACGTCACATCTCCCCTACCTCGGTGTCAAACTCACTGGCGACCCAGCCCTTTTATATCGAACTAATTATCTCCCTATGCTGGCCCATCTGTCAGCCCTTATGGCAGCTTGGCAACCCCTTTACATTTTTTAGCTGGGTCGTATAACTGCAGTGAAGATGTCCGTATTACCAAAGATACTCTATCTCTTTCGGGTCTTGCCCATAGCGGTGCCCTCCTATTTTTTTCGTATAGTCCAGAGCCGTATACATAAATACATATGGGGACCCATTAAACCCAGAGTATCTTCCTCTATACTAATGCGCCACAGATTACACGGTGTACTGGGTGTCCCTTGCTTTTCCAAATACTATCAGGCGGCCCAACTGGCCCAGATTGCCCTTTATCACGCTACTGTGGAGGTTTCGCTGTGGGTGGGCCTCGAAGCAATAGACCATGACCCTCTTTTGGTAGATAACTTGCTTTGGTTACAATGCCCAGAACGTAAGTCCTTACATAGCCCGGTGACAGCACACTCCCTGCAGCTATGGGATAGGCTCAAGGGTCCCTTTAAACTACACTCCCCACACTACCTTATATTATCCTTCCTAGGCCACCTGCTTCTGCTGTTCTTGCTGGCTCACATAGACCCAGATGCTTTTACAATTTGGAAGCGTTTCGGTTTAACTAGGCTAATCAATCTGGTCACTTCCTCTTCCCTGAAAACTTTTTCAAGCCTGCAGGAGCAATTCCAAATCCCAAACAGGGAAACCATTACCTACAAATATCCCACTTTTTGCTTCTTACCTGCGCGCCTCTACATCACCGGCTAACATGACACTGTACAAAGGTATCTGCAACTCTGATCCCCACGCTCCAGGTATCATTTCTAAATTGTACACCCACCTCACGACTACATCCTCCCACCTCCCCTCCTATACTGCCCGTTGGACCAATGATCTGAACGTCTCTCTAGAACAGGAAGATTGGGATGACATTTGGGCTACGACTAATTCCTCATCCCAAAACATACTCGCTGTTGAGACCAACTACAAAGTGCTTTTGCGCTGCTATCTGGTCCCGGCAAGAATAGCTTAAATACCTTTCGACCTACCCTCCCACATGTTTTCTCGAGGTTGCAGAGAGTGGGGTACATATATACATATCTGGTGGATGTGCCCGTTCGTGCAGCCATTTCTTTAGAATATTGTTCACTCTACTAAAGAGGCCGGCCACCCCCGACCCAGCTTTTGCCTTGCTAAACCACTGTCCACCCGATCTTACAAAGGCCCAATTGAAACTAGCAATATACATCATTACAGCTTCTAAACAGACAGTCGGGAGGGCCTGGAAATCCCCATCTTTCTGCTCGCTAGAGACTAAAAATATGGTCACCCAAGCTATGATCCATAGTAAGATTGAGACGACCATCCTAGGTAAGATCCCACGACACCTGAAAATATAGCAACCGTGGGTGGATCATCTCCTCCCTCCACAATTCGACCCCAAGCTCCTGGAACCTTAAAGTGGCAAGCCTAATCTTCCACTTTAGTTAGTCCCTTGCCCAGTAGCGGAAAAGATGGCCTCTCCCCCCTCCCTATTTGCTGTTTCCCTTTCACTCTTCTTTCTCTTTCTCTATTTTCTCTCTTTTTATCTTTTTCTCTTAGATGTCTCCCATCTCTCTCCTTTGATGTTACCTGAGGATATGTGGTCAGGACCTCCCGTGGTACTCCTCTGAGGCCCTTTCCACAATCATTACTCTCCTTTGTAAATATTTGTACTATAACTGCCTGTGTCATGTACGTCAGATGGGAGTTTATTCTCCCCTACGCTCCCTTTATTAATGTTGTAATGTTATCATCTGGTTAACATGTACGAAGACACCGGCTCACTGTTCTACGTTGTCATTGTCTATCATGCCATGTTTGTTATTATCTATCTACCTAAAATAAATAAAAATTTTGAACAAAATTTTGAATTTGCTAATCATACAATGGCAGGTTGATCCTTCTATTAAGCTTTTGCATCAGGTTTCTCAACATGAGCTTTATATGATGACTAAGCCCCTCCCCTTCAAGACAATGCCAAAAAGGTGCGGAGCCTGGGTGACCTTAAAATTATGCCGCCGCCCCCCCCACCCCTGAAAAAAGTTCTGCGGGCACCCATGAAGCCTGGCAAGTTTAGAAATAGCTTAGCAAGTAATTTTTAAACTTGAACCTCAATTGCTTGCTATCTGGGAAACTGCCACATGCAAAACTTTGCCTGGTCTCCACATTGGAGACCAGGCAAACAACTCAGCCAAAATGAGCACTGCCGTTTCGGCTCCCCCAAGATGTCTGCTGCATTAGAGACCAAGCAAGAACTGAGCCAAAACGGCTGCCACCGCTCAGCTCCCTCAAGATGGCCACCACATAGGAGACAAAGCTCTCCATAGACACCAATAAAATGGCCGCCCACCATAACACATGCATAGGGAACCCAGCATCACCCATCAGTACATACATACACATCAGTGTTCTTCTTATTCAATGTATTTTAACAGTTTTAATGAGGGCACAAGCAGACCTTTTTTGACCCTGTCGAACTAAATTAATTTACATAACTTTCTCATATTCCACATAAAACTTCTTATACTTGACAATGTTTATTTATTACCTTTTAAGGAATGTTATCGTATCAGGCTATAGTTCAACTGCTTTCAAAGTGTTTCTCTTCTTCTAATTAGTGAATTTAAAAACTATGAAGTATCCTAATACACTTTCACCCAGTAAACTGTCTTATACATTTAAAAATGAAAACTTTCTATATGGAATAACATATTATACATTAATAAAGATTAATAACTATTGCTTTTACTATTGAATAATAATATTGATAAGACCACTACTACATAATAATAATAATATGAATAATAATTATATTATCAATAAACATATGCAAATTAATATGAATAACATAAAATATATTGGTTAATATGAAATTTTACTACACCGTCCACCTAAACTGACAGGCCGGGCAAGGAGAGCATTAATCAGAGAAGCTCTCGCTACACAGTCCCATTTTCAGGGTCCTGCCAAAGTGGTGACCACTCCCTCAGCCAATCTCCAACCACTAAGAGCCCATTCACACAGGGACGACTTGTCAGGCGACCTAGTCGCGGTCCCGGTCAAGTTGATGACCGGGACCCCTACCAACCTTAACTGCAGCTGCTGGACATCATCACGTGAGCTAACCTTCATCTCCTCACTATGACCCAATCCCCGCTGAAGTTTTATTCCCATAATATCCATGGTTTTAATTCACCAGTGAAACGTTCCAAGGTGTTTCATCACCTAAAATCCAGTTGTGTAGACGTAGTGTGCTTGCAAGAGACCAGGTTTTCCTCCTCTTCTGCCCCAAAATTTGTTTCCTCCCACTTCCCTACATTTTATCTGGCTTCCGCCCCCGAAAAGCAGAGGGGGATTCTCACAGCCTTTAGACGCAATCTCCTATTCTCATGCTCCAAAGAAATAGCGGACCCAACCGGTAGATACCTGCTACTCCAGGGCACATTAAATGGCCAGAATGTAACCCTAGTTGGGTACTATGCCCCCAACTGCTTCCAACATAAATTTTTCTCTCACCTTCTCAAGGTCGTATCCCAACACAGCTCCGGGACCCTTATCTTGATGGGTGACACGAACGTATCTCTGGACTCCTCGGTGGACAGGAAATACTCATCCGAATCCTCCCCTTCCCATGACTCGGTCGTGGAGGAGCAGATGAGATCTCTTGTACAATCCCATGGCTTGGTGGATGCCTGGCGGGAACTCCATCCCCTCGATCGCGACTTCACCTACTACTCGCCCGCACGATAGCTTTTGTAGGATCGACCACGTTTTTGTCCCTCTACGCCACATCTCCAATATCCACAAAATTACGATCCCCCCTTCCGTGTGGTCGGATCATGACCCTATCGTTTTTTTATTCACCCTCTCAGGTCTGACGCGCCCTACCTTTCAATGGCGTTTAAATGACTCACTCCTTACAACACAAGATGCCCTCCTTGAGATCCATACACGACTCCAAACCTTATTTAAGGAAAATGTAGGCTGCGTGTCTTCGCCCATCTCTCTTTGGGAGGCCCACAAGGCTACCATGAGAGGCCACTGTATACAACTGGCATCCTCCCGCAAACGCCACAAGGAAAAGCGGACCCGGGAACTTACAGTTCTTTTGGCCTCCGCGGATGTGGAGTGGAAATCCCACCCCTCGCTAGCAAACAGGAAAGCTAGGGACACCCTAGCAGCCGAATTAGACTTGTTGGCCTCCGACCAAGCCGAGAAGGCCCTACGGTGGACTAAACATAAATTTTATTCCTGCGCAAATAAACCGGGCGCAATGCTGGCTAAGAAACTCAATGCTACATCTCGCAGCCATAAGCCTATCCGCCTTCGTACTGCCAACGGAGACCTGACTTCGGATCCGAGCAAGGCCTCGCTTTATAGCAAACCTTCCCCCTTCCCTCTCAATCTCGCGGACGACTTCGTCCGTGATCTTTACCTTCCGCCTCTCTCCTCAGCAGCCTGTGCGACTCTTAATGCTGACATTACTGAACTGGAGGTGGCTCAGGCCATCAAGGGTATTCGTGTTTCAAAGGCCCCGGGCCCAGATGGCTTCACCGGACTATACTACCGCAAGCTCTCTCTCCTCTTGCTCCCCCATCTGACGGCCTATTTCAACTGCATGAAACAAGGTGCGCTGCCCTCCTCGGACTCATTGCGAGCTCATATCTCCATGATTCCTAAGACCACGGAGGAGGCTTACGAACCCTAAGCCCAATTTCCCTATTAAATGAGGATGTGAAACTTTTGGGGAAAATTCTATGCTTTCGCATTAACAAATATTTGTGCTCCTTGGTTCACAGAGACCAGGTGGGCTTCGTACCTGGCCGTCAGGCGGGGGACAATGTCCGGAAAGTTGTCCACTTGATCACCCTACTACAGCAATGCAAAATCCCCGGCTTTCTCCTTTCTCTTGACATATATAAAGCCTTCTATAGCCTCTCATGGGACTATCTACGTTACGTGCTACAACGTTGGGGCTTTGGCGACTCGATTCTGTCATGGTTGACGGCCCTTTACTCAACCCCCTCTGCCTCAGTTCGTTATGCTGGTTGCCTCTCACCCTCTTTTCCTATCTCTAGGGGAACGAGGCAGGGCTGCCCTCTATCCCCGGTCCTCTTTGTTCTTGCCCTCGAACCGCTAGCTATTGCCCTTAGTGCAGACCCTAATATCACGGGCATCCCTTATGCAGGTGACAACTATAAATTGAATATGTTTGCTGATGATGCCCTCTTGACCCTCACCAACCCCATCGTCACCCTACCAAATCTCCAGGCCCTTCTAACCCGCTTTTCAACTATCTCTGGCCTCCGTATTAACCCACACAAAACTACCGCCCTGAACGTAACTCTCCCAGGCCCCCTAGTCTTACACCTCCAATCTTCCTTCCCTTACCGCTGGGCAAGTTCTTCCCTGGACTACCTGGACGTCAAGTTGACTCCCTCTTACGCTTCCCTTTTCTCCGCCAACTACTACCTGCTCTTACGCACAATTACTGCTCTCATGACATCTTGGCGATTCCCCTCTTTATCCTGGATCGGCTGTATCCATGCGGTCAAGATGACCATTCTTCCGAAGATTCTTTATTTTTTTCGAACCCTTCCTGTCCTGGTCCCTGCCTTCTATCTGAGGCTGCTTCAGAACAGACTTCTCACCTTCATCTGGGCACATAAACGCCCCAGGGTTTCCCGCTCTACGCTCTATGCTCATAGGTTACGGGGTGGGCTGGGCGTTCCGGACGTTGCAAAGTATTACCAAGCAGCTCAAATTTCCCAACTCTCTATGCTCCACGCCACTTCTGATATCCCCTTATGGGTTCTCCTGGAGGTACCCAATTGCGCGCCTGTCCCTATCTCCGCCCTATTGTGGCTACCCCCTAAAATGCGACCGCCTTCTGCCAGCCCCCTTATGATACACAGTCTGAAATTATGGGACTCGATACGATACTCAGGCAGGCTTATGTCCCCATTCTTACCGCTGCTTCCCCTCTTGAATAACCCTATGTTCCCACCTGGCCTAGAACAACCCCACATTTTCTCATGGTGGCCCACCCATGGGTTTTCCCTGGTTCGCCACTTTCTCCATACCCGTGCCTTTCCCACGTGGTCCTCGTTTCGAGAGACCCATGAAGATCCACCTGCCGAACTCTTCCGTTATATCCAACTGCGACACTGGATAACTTCCCTTCGACGCCTGGGCTCCTTTCGGTAGCAAATGACTGCCTTTGAGCACTCCTGCCAACATTGCCCAGGTGCTCGGGGCACCATTTCCATGATATACTCCTCACTAACTGCTGGCAACAATTCCACTACCCTTTCCTATATGCTTAAATGGGAACGCGACCTATCCCCCATAGATCTAGCAGACTGGAGTAAAGCCTGGTCCAGCATAGCAATATGCTCCTTTAACACTGCCACGTTGGAGGCGGCCTATAAGGTCCTCCTGCGCTGGTATTGGGTCCCAGCCCGTATCGCCAAATCAAACCCATCATGCAATGACAGATGCTTCCGAGGTTGTGGTCAACGAGGAGATGAACTGCACACGTGGTGGTCCTGCCCCCGTCTTATAGGCTTCTGGTCAAGGGTCTTTGGTCTACTTTCCTCCCTATTTCATGCTCCTTTCCCCAAAGACCCCAAATTTGCATTACTCCATTGCCCGCTCCCGGGCCTCTTCTCTCATCAACAAAAACTAGCTACATACTTATTTTTTGCCGCCAAATGAACAATAGCGAGGGCTTGGAAAAAACCCTCTGTCTCATTTGCAGAGGTGAAGAATTCCCTGACGACCCTCATGATCCACGAGAAAATGTCCAGCGTCCTCCATGACTTCCATGCAAAATTCCTTAAGGTATGGGCCCCGTGGTGGTCCTACACACTCCCCAACCTAAATCCGACTAGCCTAGGTCTGTAGAATCAACTTGAGCTAGCCTCCAGCCTGAGGGACTTCTTTTTCCCCCTCCCATTTCCCCTCTTTCTGGGCCTCTCGCCCGCCGCTCTGTTCTACTCTTATATACCTTCCTCCTTCCCCCTCCGTTGTTGTACATGTGTTCTTTTCCCCCCTCCTTTTTTTTTTCTCTCTTCTTTCCTCTCTTCTCGTGTTTGTTTGTCTCCCCTCACCCTGTTTTGCGGACAACTCCGCTCACTTTTGTCTGCCTTAGCCCCTGGGCCTTATGGCTTGGGCATAGCACGCTGACTGCCGGCCCTGGCTGAGAGGTCAATGCCAGTCGATAAAATGCACTCAAAAAATGTTCGTTATGTGCTTTCATATAAACCTTCTTCTTATGTTTCTGTACATATCCCCTGCGTGGGAACTCGTTATCTGGGTTTTTCTCTTTCTTATATTTTAATAAAAAACATTGTACCAGAATAACAATGTATACTACCGTATGTACCTTGTTTTCATTCACATAGGACTGAATATTTGTGCACCCACTCTTCCCCCCTGCAAACCCCCACATCTTTTTTTCGGCACAGGAGGAGGAGTCAATGCAAGATGCCAACCTGGCTGAGTGATCTTCCTCCCATGGCCCTTGACATCAGGGCATTATTCTTCTACAAAAAAAGAAAGCTGCAGCATTTTTCCTCCCACTGACCACCAACCATGACTGACTGCCAAGACCAGCTGATCGCCCACACTGGGGCATTTTTTATTCCTTCTGCTAATTTGCCTGACCACTGCACTTTGTACGCTATGCTGTGCATTACATCCTCCTATGTAAAAGTATGTATGGTTAATAAGTGGTCTGTTTTCATTTTTTTTCAAAAACAAAGAAGTTTTTTATAGATGTAGCCAAGTACTGGCTATATCGCTTTTGCCATCATGGGACATTCCTTAACAAAGATTGCATTGAGCCTTGTTCCCTCTAGTGCCCAGCATGGGGATTATGACATAATTTCCTGATTGCAGAGAGGAAGAGACCACTACTGAAAGCAGGGGATCATGGAACATGTAATCCTAAAAGCAGGGATTTCAATAGATCTAAAGCTGCTGCAAACTACAAGTTCGAGCTGGCCGGAGAGAGAAAGAATTCTGGGTAAGCAGATACATTGTCTTGAAAAAGTATTCACACCCCTTAAATTTTCCACATGGGGGCGCATGCGCGGCGCCGAGCGTGATGGATGTCTGATAGTGTAGCTCCGTCCAGCCCGGGAAGATAACGGCTTTTGCAGGGCTATTATCAGCATTTAACCCAGCGATTCTATCACCCCTCGAGCCCCTTAGACGTGGTGCATGCCTGGGAGAAAGAAGAAACCCAGAGGATCGTCTCAGCACACCCTAACCCACTATCTCCTCCGCACTCGTGAGCTCGGCAGCATGTCTCAAAATGGCGCTGCAGGGAGAAGCAAGCCTCCGTCTCCGGCCTCATCACCAGGATTTATCCTCGACCAAACATCCGCCCTGGATCCTAGCCGTGAGTACACAGCCTCCCTTACCAAGACAGACCCAGAGAGCAGCCTGGAGGCCATGTACGCTAGGCTGGCTACTAAGTTCCAGACTGAGCTGCACAAAACATCTCACACACTCTCCCAGGAGATTGCAGCCTTAGGCTCCAGGACAGAAAGACTGGAAACTAAACATGATGAGCTGGCGCTTGCATACAGTGACCTCTCCAGGGAACATGAATCTCTAGCCACGGCCTTTTCTTTGATGCAGTCCCAAATAGAAGACCTCGATAACCGCAATAGACGCAACAATTTGCGCATAAGAGGTATCCCAAAATCCGTCACGGATCTCATTCCCACAATGATTTGCCTGTTCAAATCTTTGCTCCCAGACACGGATGCTGGATCTTTCACCTGTGATCGCATTCATAGAGCCCTCAGACCTAAACCTCCGGATGATAAGCCCCCCAGGGACGTTGTTCTTTGCATGAAGGACTTTTTAATCAAAGAGGAGATTCTCAGAGCTGCTCGCAATCAACAACGCATCACTCTAGACGACCGTACCATTCAAATATATCCTGATATTTCCCCCGCCACTCTGGACAGGAGACGTGGCATGAAAGAGGTTACTTCTGCCCTTCAAGCTGCCCACATTCGCTATAGGTGGGGCTTCCCTTTTAAGCTTGTAATCCGCCCTAATGGTACCACATACTCTGCCACGTCACTCCTGGAAGGCCAAGAGGTGCTGGTTAAATTGGGCCTTCTGGATCCTGATGTCATTTGTCTGCCCCCTTCTACCCCAAGACCTTCACCCATCTGGCAGACACCTCCAACCAGGATTGACAGACGGAGAATCAGATACGACGTCGGAGATAGACTGGAGGACCCCTTTCGTTGATCGTCCCAGCACAGATGACACCTACATGATACCCCAGCAACTTGCACCCCGTTCCAGTTTACAATGACCCGGACGTCGGTCCCTTGGAGCTGTGATATGTTCACCCCACCCAGCCGCGGCCTGCAGATTCTGACCTCTTTTTTATTTTTGGTTGAGTCATTACTGCAGGCTTGTTCTCTTTTTGTTTTTTTTATTTCTTTCTACTTGATCAGCATAGTACAGAACTTATTCCAGGCTGGGTTCGAGACCTTGTAGTCTCGTGAGTTGTGATTTCTCTTATCAAGTCTATTACAGTTACCTGATCCGGTTACTAGTTATGAGGACACTTGTATTATTATCAGACTTATGGTGTTTTTTTCATTTTTTTTTTCTCCATCTTTTTTTTTTCCTCTTTTTTTTTTTAGGTTTTGGTCAGCCGTTATACTACTTTTGCATCTAATCTCTATTGAAGAAATATTTTATACATGCTTCAGTTAGTCTTTATGGCTTACATTTTTGTATGTTTCAATCTACTGCCCTCCAGTGCTCGAGTATGTCGGCCCTCTATTTGGTTCTTGAAATGCTAGGTGCTTGTCTTGGGTCCCACTTGGCTCCTATTTGTCCCCAGACTATAGAGTATTGTAACTGCCACCATGGTAATTAGGTGTATATCACACAATGTTAAGGGATTTAATTCCCCACTTAAAAGGAGGAAAGCTTTTTCCTTCTATAAACAGCTTGGGGCCCAAATTCTCCTCTTACAGGAGACACATTTTGCACACTCCTCACACCCCAAATTTCTCCACAGAAGCTTTCCTCAGACTTTTGCTCTTTGCACCAGACAAAAAGCAGAGGTGCCGCCATACTCTTGCACAGTTCCTTTCCAATGGAAGTCAAACAGGTATTTAAAGACAAAGATAGTAGATATGTTATAATCAAAGGTCTGATCCACAACAGAGAACTAACTATTGCCAGTATTTATGCCCCAAATGACTCTCCTGCCTCTTTTTTTCACTCCTTCTTTGACCGCCTTTCTCATTTCTATTCACCGCACATGATAATAGGAGGGGACTTCAATATGGTTGCTAACCCTAACCTTGATAGATCCTCTTTGTCCCCCTCCTCCAAATCTTTTCCCCGCTCTCTCTCCAGTGGACTACTGGACCATCAGCTAGTAGACTCCTGGAGAGCACTTAACGTCAGTGCTAAGGAGTACAATTTCTACTCCCATCCCCATAAAAGTTATGCGAGATTAGATTATATCTATACTACCCCCATTATTCTTGCTAATACCACAGATGCTAGCATCCACCCCTGCACTTGGTCTGACCATTATGCTACTGCCTTCACCACTACATACATTAGGCTTGCACCCACTTCTTACTCATGGCGGCTAAATGAGGCTCTCCTCTCAGATGCAGTCGTGGAGGCAGAAGTAGCACAAGCCATTGAAGAATATTTTAATCTCAACGCCATTCCAGAAACCCCTCCCTCCACTGTTGGTCAGCACATAAAGCAGTCCTGAGGGGTAAACTGATTAGTTTAGCTTCCGCCCAGAACAAAACTGACAAACAAAACATCTTAACCCTCACTAAAGACCTAGATAGTCTTTACAAGAATGCTAATCTCCTACACTTAGAATCCACCAGACAACTGATTGATCAAAAGAGATTGGAGTTGGATGGCATCTTGTCGAAAAGGGTGGAAAAGGCTCTGCGTTGGTCCAAAGCCAAATTTCTCCTTCACGAGAGCTCCGCTTCTACCCTTTTCGCCAGAAAATTAAATCGCTCTTCCCGCCCACCCCACGTATATAGATTAATGACCCCCTCAGGGCACCTCACTTCCCATCCCCAAGAGGTCTTTCACATCTTTGAACAATTTTACTCTTCTCTGCTAGCCCCCTCCCAACTAAAACCCTCTCCAGCCAACGTGGCCTGGTTTCAGAATATTCCTCTACCAAATCTCACCTCTACACAACTAGATAAACTGAACGCCCCTATCACACCGGCAGAGGTTTTGAATGTAATTAAATCTTTAAAATCAGGCTCAGCCCCTGGGCCCTGACGGATTTTCCTCTCTATACTATAAGAAATTTTCCTCCCTCCTTACCACTAGATTGCTTCATTTATTTAATTGGGTCTTACAAGGGGGTAGTTTCTCCGAAGAGATGTTATTAGCCAATATGTCCCTGATACCGAAACCTCACAAAAACCATACCCTACCCCAAAACTATAGACCTATTTCGGTCATTAATAATGATTTAAAAATCTTTAGCAGGATCATGGCGGACAGACTGGCAGTGGTTATCCCCTCTCTGATTTCCCCTTATCAGTCTGGATTTATACCCCATAGACTTATTACCGATAACATTCGCCTGGCGACAAATATAATACAAGATGCCAACCTGTTTTCACGTAAACTCCTCATGCTTAGCCTAGACATACAGAAGGCATTTGATAGTGTCTCATGGACGTACATCACTACACTCCTACAACGTATGGGATTCCAGGGAGCTTTCCTACAAGCATTCTTGGCCCTCTATCGTAACCTGAAAACTAGGATTAGACTCCCTGGCTGTAATTCTAGGTTTTTTAGCCTGGGCAAGGGTACAAAACAAGGATGCCCATTGTCACCTTTAATTTTTGCATTAGCTCTCGAACCTCTGGCCATAGCTATACTCCAAAACCCTAATATTTCCGGTTATTTGAAGAGCCACTCGACATACAAATTTGGGATGTATGCTGATGACGTTTTGATGTTTCTCACCAATCCCCTGGTTTCTCTGCCGAACTTATTTCAGACTCTATCGAAGTTTGCAAAGATTTCAGGTCTATCCATAAACATGGCAAAATCGAGCGCCCTCCCGATAGGTTACACTTCTGGAGAACTGCAGCATCTTCAGTCAGTCTATTCTTTTATTTGGGCAGACTCTCACCTCCCTTACCTGGGAATTAACCTGACTAAGGATTTCTGTAGACTCTTTGAAGCAAATTTCCCACCCATGGTTTCTAAACTGAAAGGTATCCTTAAACAGTGGTCACACCTGCACATTTCATTTCTTGGTAGAATCACTGCACTCAAGATGACAATTCTCCCCAAACTTCTCTACCTTTTTAGATCCCTGCCACTTAAAATATCTAAAACCTACCTCCACACTATTCAGGTGTTGTTTAATAGATTCATTTGGAAGGACAAACCCCCACGCTTCGCCAAGGAGGTCTTGTACCGCTCCTCTAAAAGGGGTGGTTTAGGGGTTCCTCAAATATGGTTTTACTACCTAGCCAGTAGATACACTCAACAAGCGCAATGGAACATTCACAACTCCAGAGTCCCTTGGGTGCAGTTTGAATGCAAATCCATCGCCCCTTTATTTCTCCTTGGCCTTATGTGGTCAAACAATCCAGCTAGATCAGAAGTGGGTACTAAAAATTTGATCACGCAGGCAGGCCTTCAACTCTGGGACACATATAAAAAAAACATACAATCTCGTCTCTGCTGTACCTTTGGGTGCCTCATTTCTAGGAGATTCTAGATTCCCATTGGCCTTTGATAGACCCTCCTCCTTCCAACTCTGGATTGATTTAAAATTAACTACATTAGATAAAATTCTCCTAAATTCAAAATTCATTTCATTTTCTCGGTTGCAAACCAATTACCACATCCCAAACAGTGAATTTTATCACTTTTTACAAATACGACACTTCTTCCAAAAGCATTATTCGGGCCCTTTTTCGACCTCCACGACTCTGTTTGAGGACATTTGCCACGATTCACCTCGCCAAAAAGGCCTTATTTCACTAGTCTACATCAACTTAGAAGCTAACACTGAGGTCGCAACCCTAAAATATAGATCTCAATGGGAAACAGAATTAGACTTGGAGGACAATGACATAGACTGGGTGAAGGGCTGGCAAAATTTACGCAAGTGTACCAAATCCATTATGGTTCGTGAAACGGCTATCAAACTGATGACACGCTGGTACTACACCCCAATGCGTATTCACAAGATCTACCCCCAATCCTCCCTTTTCTGTTTTAGGGGTTGTATACAACAAGGCTCATTCCTCCATACCTTTTGGGAATGCGAGAAATTACGCCCCACATGGAATGAGATCCTGAAAGTAATAGACAAATTGGCGGGTAAACCTCTTAACATTTCCTACCAACATTGCCTGTTGTTTCAATTTCCTCCAGACACCCCTAATCTGTTGGTTAAACTGATTCATTCTATCTGTATAGCTATGCATTGGGTGATTGCTCTGCATTGGAAGTCATCTTCAGTTCCATATTCACAAGTCATTGCAAGAATAGATCACATGATGTTGGCTGACAAGATTTATCACACCCTACACGACACTATCCCTCAATATGATGCTATCTGGAATCCTTGGTTTTTATGCAGGCTCCAAACCTGACCGTTTTATATTTCCTTTCTCCTTTTATTTCACATTTTGTATGTTTTATCCACCTGTTTAGCTATTTTATTTTCTCTTTGATTTTGTTTCTAGCCATGTTTTATCTATTTGGCTAAGTTTAGACTTTCAGACTCTGTCGATAGCTTTAATAGATATATTTAACTCAGCAGTATATTTATGTACTTAATCTTTGCAAATAATTTTGATCCCTGCACTTTTTGTACTCATTGCTCTGATTGTTTTGGATTTGTAACTGCTTTACTTTTGTTCTAAAATAAAAAACCTTTTGAAAACAAAAAAAAAATTTTTTCCCACATTTTGTCATTTTACAACCAAAAACATAAGTGTATTATATTGGGATTTTATGTTATAGACCAATGCACAGTGGCACATAATTGTGAAGTGGAAGGAAAATGATAAATGTTTTTCAAATAAAAAAAAAAAAAAAAAAAAAACTGAAAAGTGTGGAGTGCATTTGTATTCAGCCCCCTTTACTCTGATACCCCTAACTAAAATCTAGTGGAACGAACTGCCTTCAGAAGTCACCTAATTAGTAAATAGAGCCCACTTGTGTGTAATTTAATCTTAGTATAAATACAGCTGTTTTGTGAAGCCTTCAGAGGTTTGTTAGAGAACCTTAGTGAACAAACAGCATCATGAAAGCCAAGGAACACACCAGACAGGTCAGGGATAAAGTTGTGGAGAAGTTTAAAGCAGGGTTAGGTTATAAAAAAAATATCCCAAGCTTTGAACATCTCACAGAGCACTGTTCAATCCCTCATCTGAAAATGGAAAGGGTATGGCACAACTACAAACCTACCAAGACATGTCCATCCACCTAAACTGACAGGCTGGGCAAAAAGAACATGAATCAGAGAAGTAGTTAGGACGTCCATGGAAACTCTGGAGGAGCTTCAGAGATCCACAGCTCAGGTGGGAGAATCTGTCCACAGGACAACGATTAGTCGTGCACTCCACAAATCTGGCCATTATGAAAGAGTGGCAAGAAGAAAGCCTATGTTGAAAGGAAGCCATAAGAAGTCTGTTTGCAGTTTGCAAGAAGCTATTTGGGGGATACAACAAACAAGTGGAAGAAGGTGCTCTGGTCAGATGAGACCAAAATTGAACTTTTTGGCCTAAAAGCAAAACGCTATGTCTGGCAGAAAACTAGCACATTACCCTGAACACACCATCCCCACTGTGAAACATGGTGGTGGCAGCATCATGTTGTGGGGATGCTTTTCTTCAGCAGGGACAGGGAAGCTGGTCAGAGTTGATGGGAAGATGGATGGAGCCAAATACAGGGCAATCTTATGCCGCGTACACACGTGCAGACTTTTAGACCAGACTGGTCCGACGGACCAAATCCGGCGGATAATTCGATCGTGTGTGGGCTTCATCGGACCTTTAGTGGAGTTTTCCAGTCTAAAATCTGACAGACTTTAGATTTGAAACATGCTTCAAATCTTTACGGCGTAACTCCGCCGGACCCAGTCCCTATCGAGAAATCAGCTTGTCTGTATGCTAGTCCGACGGACAAAAATTGACGCATGCTCAGAAGCAAGTATGAAATGTAAGCGCTCGGTCTGGTAAAACTAGTGTTTGTATTGTAGGTAGCACATTCCTTATGCTGCAAATTCTGTGATCGTTGAATGCAGCGCATTAATGGTCTTCTTTATAATGCTAGAAGAACAAAGTTGTTTTGCTGTTCTCACAAACTTATTTCTGGATTATTTCTCTTGATCTCATGAATGATATTGTATTTTTTAAAAGCCATATCTCCATACTCATGTTTACACAAATGTTTTTTGGAGTCATCTTTTACTATTTTTTATTTCATCAAGATCTTTTTTTAGGATTGTTACAAAATTATTTTCTATTTACCTCCATATATCTTTTTATTTTTGGTGTAAAGTTACCAGAAGAACCTTTTTTTTTAAGATTTTTTGCTTTTTTTTATTTTTTGGTGTAAAGTTACCACAAGAACATTAGATCATTTTTTGTTTTTGGAACCTCAAGGAGGTTGTTGTCCCTTGTTAATTCAAAATTGTCTCTAAAAAATTGATGTTAATAAAAACACATAGGCAAGTATTTTCATAGAATAAAATATCCATTTATTATGGTTAACAAAATAAAGATGAACTAAACGCTGGAGAAACCTTTCGAATTTGTGAAGACTTTTGGCCCCAGGGCACACCAAGTCTGTAAAAAAGAAAATTGGGATCTTGAGGAGACCATATAATAGGGAGCACAATCTGGTCCAGGAATCCCAGAGATCAAGAGCAGCAGCAGATGACATATATAGTCAGGTCCATAAATATTGGGACATCAACACAATTCTAATCTTTTTGGCTCTATACACCACCACAATGGATTTGAAATGAAACGAACAAGATGTGCTTTAACTGCAGACTTTCAGCTTTAATTGGAGAGTATTTACATCCAAATCAGGTGAACGGTGTAGGAATTGCAACAGTTTGTATATGTGCTAATTTGTAGTCCTGTGAGCCTCCAGGTAATTGACCAAATCTGGTCTCCAAAATAGTATATCTTTGTAAATGATCAGCTGCTAACGTTACGCATGTCTCATAACCATGCAAAATAGTTAAACCAAATTGTACACACGCTGCGCTTATCAAAATAAAAAATAAGAAATTTCCACCAAAATATTAATAAAGTGATATTGTGCCTAACATATACAAAATCTATTAATAACTATTAATACTATACTATACGTAATGTGCAATAAATTTCAATGAATGAATAAATAGGTAAAAGTGCTCCAATAAGCCTGTGTATTGCAAATATTCCACAAAGCTTGTGCAATTTTAAAACATTAATAGATAATTCAACACAAACATCCATGCGATTTAGTGTTGCATCCAAGCATATCAGTACTGCATCTATGCAATATGGTGTTAGTGCAATGTTCGAACAATAAAAAGTTAAAAAATACAAAAAAACGCATCCATGCGATTTGGTGCTACATCCATGTGATTCTATTCAATTCAGTGCTGTGTTGCTGTGCAATGATTAAATTAACAGTCCGATTTAGTGTTACATCCATGCATTTCAGTGCTGTATCTATGCAATATGGTGTTAGTGCAATGTTCAAACAATAAAAAGTAAAAAAATACAAAAAAAACGCATCCATGCGATTTGGTGTTGCATCCGTATGATTCTATGCAATTCAGTGCTGTGTTGCTGTGCAATGGTCAAATTAACAGTCCACAGATCTTCCACAATCCATTCATGTGTTATGGTGAACACAAACTAAAGTGCTGTGCGCTCATACAAGTGCTCTCCCCCGGGTGATAGCCCCTCACCTTAGGGCGTGCGACCTTGCAATTAAGCTTGGTCAGAATGCGCCTTAGAACCTCTCTGGGTTCGATGTTATATGCAGGGTCCTGGATAGATTTGCACTGGTGCCTCTGTTCCTCACAGCAGTCCCGTTTGTACCTCAATATATCAACATAAAAAGGACTTCATGGTGCAGTATGTACTAAATTTATTAAAATCATAAACAAATCCCGCAATGGGTACTCACAGTAACAAGGCGCTTAAGGGCGACACACTAAAACAGCAGAAACGAACGGGCAACAGCGGCCGGTATGGGGTGGCGTGCTAATCTGTCCCAACAGGTTGTATGTATAACGTTCCGTCCTGACTCCTTCCCCTACTCGTGTTCGATACAAAGGGATATTTCGTATCTTCATCAGGGGGTGATTTGATTGGACGGTGAACCTGTCAATTAATATATCCTCTCCGTGGCCATTTTGTTGTGGCCTGCTGACACTCTAATAAGCAATCAATGTGTTTCTATGGGGAAAACGTCTATATGCAAAAATAGATGGATACAAATGGCAAAAGATAATAGCCATGGATTCCCCATTTTGCCTGATATATATAGTAAAAACATTTAACAATGATATTACTACGTTAAACTACTCAGGACGGACGTGGGACGATTAGATCTAATCGTCCCACGTCCGTCCTGAGTAGTTTAACGTAGTAATATCATTGTTAAATGTTTTTACTATATATATCAGGCAAAATGGGGAATCCATGGCTATTATCTTTTGCCATTTGTATCCATCTATTTTTGCATATAGACGTTTCTCCCATAGAAACACATTGATTGCTTACTAGAGTGTCAGCAGGCCACAACAAAATGGCCACGGAGAGGATATATTAATTGACAGGTTCACCGTCCAATCAAATCACCCCCTGATGAAGATACGAAATACCCCTTGTATCAAACACGCGTAGGGGAAGGGGACAGGACGAAACGTTATACATACAACCTGTTGGGACAGATTAGCACGCCACCCCATACCGGCCGCTGTTGCCCGTTCGTTTCTGCAGTTCTAGTGTGGCGCCCGTAAGCGCCTTGTTACTGTGAGTACCCATTGCGGGATTTGCTTATGATTTTAATAAATTTAGTACATACTGCACCATGAAGTCCTTTTTATGTTGATATATTGAGGTACAAACGGGACTGCTGTGAGGAACAGAGGCACCAGTGCAAATCTATCCAGGACCCTGCATATAACATCGAACCCAGAGATTTACTGTATAGATGAGATTTCGCGCAAACACATTATGTACTGGTATAACAAATGGGTAGTGCAGAACCAAAACCAGAAAGTGTCCAATAATAATGAAAGCGTAATCTTCTATTTTCTTGTTGGACACTTGGCTAGATGGTGTATTTTCACATATATTAAATAATTAGATGATTTCCTTCCCTTGAAACAAGTCTCCCATTGCCCTTACCTTAAAGGGCTTAAGATAAAGCCTTGATGTAGATGTAGGTAATGGTCTGGGAGTAGCTGGAATCTGTCCCCTGGTGGTGGTTCCCGGTGTGTTGATGTTCAGGATACTTCTAAATACGAACGATTCCGGATCCTAGGCTCAAGCCCGACCAAGTGGGGAAAAAGAGAAGGGGAAAAGAGGCTTCCGATGGTGTAGTTCGTTAAAAAATAGTTTTTATTGCACCAAAAAGAACTTTCCAAACAATGGATAAAAATCACTACACACTGTGGGTACAGTGTGCAGCGGTGACAGGTAAAGATGGCGGCGGGACGCCGGCACCTAGTACAAAACTTCCGGTTCACACTGACAGCTTCTGGGTAAAGGCAATGTGTAATCTCGTGTAGAGTGGTTGACCACTCTACACGAGATTACACACTGCCTTTACCCAGAAGCTGTCAGTGTGAACCGGAAGTTTTGTACTAGGTGCCGGCGTCCCGCCGCCATCTTTACCTGTCACCGCTGCACACTGTACCCACAGTGTGTAGTGATTTTTATCCATTGTTTGGAAAGTTCTTTTTGGTGCAATAAAAACTATTTTTTAACGAACTACACCATCGGAAGCCTCTTTTCCCCTTCTCTTTTTCCCCACTTGGTCGGGCTTGAGCCTAGGATCCGGAATCGTTCGTATTTAGAAGTATCCTGAACATCAACACACCGGGAACCACCACCAGGGGACAGATTCCAGCTACTCCCAGACCATTACCTACATCTACATCAAGGCTTTATCTTAAGCCCTTTAAGGTAAGGGCAATGGGAGACTTGTTTCAAGGGAAGGAAATCATCTAATTATTTAATATATGTGAAAATACACCATCTAGCCAAGTGTCCAACAAGAAAATAGAAGATTACGCTTTCATAATTATTGGACACTTTCTGGTTTTGGTTCTGCACTACCCATTTGTTATACCAGTACATAATGTGTTTGCGCGAAATCTCATCTATACAGTAAATTTCTATGGTGATTCAGTGAGCACTACTTGATTTTGCAGCATCACTCCTATGCTTTCACACACATCTTGCACATCAAATAGATTTATTTAGTAGCGCAGAGGTCCCAACACTTTAATATCGAACCCAGAGAGGTTCTAAGGCGCATTCTGACCAAGCTTAATTGCAAGGTCGCACGCCCTAAGGTGAGGGGCTATCACCTGGGGGAGAGCACTTGTATGAGCGCACAGCACTTTAGTTTGTGTTCACCATAACACATGAATGGATTGTGGAAGATCTGTGGACTGTTAATTTGATCATTGCACAGCAACACAGCACTGAATTGCATAGAATCATATGGATGCAACACCAAATTGCATGGATGCGTTTTTTTGTATTTTTTAACTTTTTATTGTTTGAACATTGCACTAACACCATATTGCATAGATGCAGCACTGAAATGCATGGATGCAACACTAAATCGGACTGTTAATTTAATCATTGCACAGCAACACAGCACTGAATTGAATAGAATCACATGGATGTAGCACCAAATCGCATGGATGCGTTTTTTTGTATCTTTTAACTTTTTATTGTTCGAACATTGCACTAACACCATATTGCATAGATGCAGTACTGATATGCTTGGATCCAACACTAAATCGCATGGATGTTTGTGTTGAATTATCTATTAATGTTTTAAAATTGCACAAGCTTTGTGGAATATTTGCAATACACAGGCTTATTGGAGCACTTTTACCTATGTATTCATTCATTGAAATTTATTGCACATTAACGTATAGTATAGTATAGTATTAATAGTTATTAATAGATTTTGTATATGTTAGGCACAATATCACTTTATTAATATTTTAGTGGAAATTTCTTATTTTTTATTTTGATAATTTAGTTTGTATATGTGCCTCCCACTTTTTAAGGGACCAAAAGTAATGGGACAATTGGCTGCTCAGCTGTTCCATGGCCAGGTGTGTGTTATGCCCTCATTATCCCTTTTACAAGGAGCAGATAAAAGGTCCAGAGTTCATTTCGAGTGTGCTATTTGCATTTGGAATCTGTTGCTGTCAACTCTCAATATGAGATCTAAAGAGCTGTCACTATCAGTGAAGCAAGCCATCATTAGGCTGAAAAAACAAAACAAACCCATCAGAGAGATGGCAAAAACATTAGGTGTGGCCAAATCAACTGTTTGGAACATCCTTAAAAAGAAAGAACGCACCAGTGAGCTCAGAAACACCAAAAGACCCGGAAGACCACGGAAAACAACTGTTGTGGATGACCAAAGAATTCTTTCCCTGATGAAGAAAACACCCTTCACAACAGTTGGCGAGATCAAGAACACTCTCCAGGAGGTAGGTGTATGTGTGTCAAAGTCAACAATCAAGAGAAGACTTCACCAGAGTGAATACAGAGGGTTCACCACAGGATGTAAACCATTGGTGAGCCTCAAAAACAGGAAGGCCAGATTAGAGTTTGCCAAACAACATCTAAAAAAGTCTTCACAGTTCTGGAACAACATAATATGGACAGATGAGACCAAGATCAACTTGTACCAGAGTGATGGGAAGAGAAGAGTATGGAGAAGGAAAGGAACTGCTCATGATCCAAAGCATACCACCTCATCAGTGAAGCATGGTGGTGGTAGTGTCATGGCGTGGGCATGTGTGGCTGTCAATTGAACTGGTTCTCTTGTATTTGATGATGATGTGACTGCTGACAAAAGCAGCAGGATGAATTCTGAAGTGTTTCGGGCAATATTATCTGCTCATATTCAGCAAAATGCCTCAGAACTCATTGGACGGCGCTTCACAGTGCAGATGGACAATGACCCGAAGCATACTGCGAAAGCAACCAAAGAGTTTTTTAAGGGAAAGAAGTGGAATGTTATGCAATGGCCAAGTCAATCACCTGACCTGAATCCAATTGAGCATGCATTTCACTTGCTGAAGACAAAACTGAAGGGAAAATGCCCCAAGAACAAGCAGGAACTGAAGTCAGTTGCAGTAGAGGCCTGGCAGAGCATCACCAGGGATGAAACCCAGCGTCTGGTGATGTCTATGCATTCCAGACTTCAGGCTGTAATTGACTGCAAAGAATTTGCAACCAAGTATTTAAAAATTGAAAGTTTGATGGATGGTTGTTAATCTGTCCCATTACTTTTGGTCCCTTAAAAAGTGGGAGGCACATATACAAACTGTTGTAATTCCTACACCGTTCTCCTGATTTGGATGTAAATACCCTCAAATTAAAACTGAAAGTTTGCAGTTAAAGCACATCTTGTTTGTTTTATTTCAAATCCATTGTGGTGGTGTATAGAGCCAAAATGATTAGAATTGTATCGATTTCCCAATATTTATGGACCTGACTGTATGTCCCCCAGGCTGTGGTACTACACCAGCTTGTGTCTTCTGTAAGACCAAACTGAAGCCAGGTCATCACTTTCTTCTCTTCGTTCCAGCCCTGCACCCTTCCCTGCAGCCTTCCCTGCAGCCTTCCTTGTAGGCTGTGGCTCTGGTGGTTGACTTGTGGCAGGAGGAGGAGGAGGGGCTTGCTCATTTATTTGGGTGTTGACAGTTAACTCGCCCTTCAGCCCCTTGTGAAGGACATCAGAAAAAGTTTTTTACACAGGAGGCGTTGGCCCTTCTCCATTTCGAGCAACCTGCTGGCTATATAGGAGCCATAGGCCTCTTCAGCTTCAGGGGGGCTCTTGAGGAAATTTGTAGCTTCTCTCATGAGGCGCAGTGATGCCTCCTCTGTCACTGTCCCCTTTCTGGGCCTTTTTGTATGAAGGCAGAGGGGAGGAACCTGCGATTGTGTGAGGCTCCTACTGGGCCCGGCCACCTCCTGGCTGACACTAACCCCTGACTCCTCCTGGATGACACTGGGCCCAGCCTCCCACTGGATGACACTGGGCCCGGCCTCCTTCTGGATGACACTGGGCCCGGCCTACTCCTGGATGACACTGGGCCCAGCCTCCTGCTGCCTGCCACTTTCCACACCTTCCTCCTGGCTGAGCTCATCCTGTGTATAAAAAAGGGACATAGTTTTAGTTTTTGGTTCATCAATCACACACAATTTTCAGCTCATGACTTGCAAATTCAATGTTAATACATATAAAAGAGTATACATCTGACACCAGCATTTTTTAAAGCTGGTGACAAACATTTTTGGCCATTACTGTCAATTAATATGTATACATAATTTTTTGGAAAAAATCCTTTAATAGGTAATCAATTATAACATCTAGTTAACATCATTAATATTAGGACACTAAATGTGTCTAAAAATAATATACCTGGCTCCAGATGGTCACATCCGGTTCTTTCAGGATTGTAGGCCCAGCTTGGTCCTCATCAGCCTCTGCTGGGGTGGAGGGAAGTGTGGAGGAAAGGGTGCAGGGAAGGGTGGAGGGAAGGGTTGAAAGTGATGCCCTGGCTTCAGTCTGGTCATCAAGAAAACATAGTTTATCGTAGTACCACAGCCTGGATACATATACATCATCTGCTGATGCTCCTGATCTCAGGGAAATCTGGATCTTGTTATGCTCCCTTCTATACACATTTCGCAAGATCCCAATTTTATTTTCCACAAACTTAAAGGTTGCTTCTGGGATGAAAGTCTGCAGAAATGCGACAAGTTTTTCCAGCGTTGACTTCCTTATTGTTTTAATATAATATGCAGGGTGTTTGACCTCCCATAGATTCCTCATCTCCCTGTACTTCTCTATAAATTGAGTCAGAAATTCAGGGTCCTTAAACTTAACATTCATGTTTTCTGTCAAAGATAATACACAAGACAAAAACACTAATGTTAGGCTAAACTCTCATATTCTTACTTATCCCAACATAGGCCTCAATCTTTAAGCAGTACAGGCATACCCCACTTTTAAGTACACAATGGGGTTTATTTACTAAAGCTGGAAAGTGCGAAATCAGGCTCACTTCTGCATAGAAACCAATGAGCTTCTAACCCCAGCTTGTTCAATTAAGTTTTGGTAATAAAACCTGAAAGCTCATTGGTTTCTATGCACAAGTGAGCCTTTTTCTCACTTTCCAGCTTTAGTAAATAAACCCCATTGTGTACTTAAAAGTGGAGTATGCTTGTATAGGCTGCTACAAAGTTAATAAAATTTACCTTCATTTCGGACGCTCACAACTTTAGTTCCTCTATCCTCCGGGCACAGACTGTACATACGACACATGCGTGATAGCTTCATACACACTGTACATGTGTGAAGCTCCGCCTGCGTCGCCCGCCCCTGACGTTCTTTTTTAACGAATATTCTCCGCCCCCTTTTTCTACGTACAGAACGTACGTACGGCACATGCGTGATAGCTTTGTATACACACTGCGCATGCGTGAAACTCCGCCTGCGTCGCCCGCCCCTGACATTCTTTTTTAACGAATATTCTCCGCCCCTTCTCTCTACGGTGCGCAGTAGGAGCAACAATGGCGGAGATACAGCAGGTGTGTACTAATTACTCAAGTAACAAGGAAAGCCCAGAGCCTGAAATGTCCCGATCCGGGAAGAGGAGATTTAAGGCCTCCAATATGGCCTTTGAAGAGATGGTGGAGATGGTAGCAATTTTTTAAAAAAAAGATTACGATGGGAAGCACGGACCGTATGCCCAGCCTAATCGTTCGTAGCAAAAATCGTTTAAAAAATATATACAATGTATTTAGTTGATATAGGGTTTAAACAACATTTTGGTCTTGGTAGTTTGTCTTATTAAAAGAAGTTTAGGACATTGTTGTCTAGATGTCTTTTGAAACTAGAATGAATAGCAAACTTCATTCAGTGGAATGTAAGGAGAGGACACTCAGCAGCTGTTTACACATCTGGACTCAGGAGCACTAGTGTGGGAGACCAGAATACATTTTTTTTGGTTAACCCACACAGGTACTCCAGTGGATACTTGTTGGGTTGTCTCTATCTGTGAAACGTGGCCAAAAAAGGTAAGTATTCCAGCTTGTTTCCAAGGGAATTTTAATTATGTCTTCAACTTGGATCTCTGCCCAAACAGACAATTGTACACCACTTCAATGCAATGTTTCATATTCTTATTCCTGGACTCAACAAAAAAAAAAAAGCCTGTTTGTTTAAAAAAAATAAATAAAAAAAATAGAGGCCTGTTTGTTAAAAAAAGAAAAATAGAGGCCTGTTTGTTTAAAAAAAAAAAAAAAAAGGCCTGTTTGTTAAAAAAAAGAAAAATAGAGGCCTGTTTGTTTAAAAAAAAAAAAAAAAAGGCCTGTTTGTTTAAAACAAAAATAGAGGCCTGTTTTTTTTTTTTAAAAAAATAGAGGCCTGTTTGTAAAAAAAAATTAAAAAATAAACAACATTTTTTTAAATAAAGAAAATTCTATTGTTTGAACAAAAAATTATATATATTTTAAATCCTAAAATTTTAACAAACGCACATGTGACTGTGCACAGATTAAAAAAATCTGTTATTTAACAACAAGATGTGTGGCTTCTTCATTCAATGCTCAATACCAGTATTGGAAGTTATTTGGTGTTTACAGTGACAATGGGGCTTATTTACTAAAGGAAAATACACTTGGCACTACAAGTGCACTAGGATAATCTAGGAGACAGCCAAAAAGAAAGGCAAGCAATAAATACAATTCAAGATTTTATCTGATCCTTATTTATTATTAAAACAAATTATAGATTGTCTGGCCCCCTACCCGAAAAAAATCAACATATTTATCCAGAACTTGATGGACGCTTTGGGGGGCTTTGCAGGGCTTTGGGGGGCCAAACCAGTACGGCCAGTATCCAGGCCCGTCAGAGGATTCTCTTTAAGTCCGGCCTCAGGCCCAAGTGATGTAATATAATTGCTCGAATGTTTGTTTAACTAATTGTGCAGGATGCAGCATGCTAGGACAAGCTGATTTAGTTTGTATTCCACCATGTGGATAGCTGTCTGAAACAGGTGGAACCGGCTGGCCATGATCCTGAAGGCATTCTCCACAACTCTATTCACTCTGGCCAGCTGGTAGTTAAAAACCCTCCTCTCCGGGGTGAGGGTCTTTTGGGGGAATAGCCTCATCATGTGCTCACCCAGACCGAAGGCTTCATCTGCAATGAAGACAAAGGGGAGTCCTTCCACATTATCCACATCAGATGGCAATCCCAGGCCACCACTCTGGAGATGCTGGTAGAACTCCGAAGACTCCTCCATCCGACATCCAGCTATTCTTCCCCACGTCCACATACAGAAATTCATATTGTGCCGACACCACCGCCATTAAGACAATACTATGAAACCCCTTATAATTAAAATAGTATGACCCCGAATAGGGTGGTGGCACGATGTGGATGTGTTTCCCATCTATAGCCCCTCCACAGTTGGGAAAGTCCTAACGGGTGGCAAAATGGGATGCCACAGTCTGCCATTCCTGTGGTGTTGAAGGAAACTGGGGAGTCAAACAAGAAAAAAAAATATAAGTACTCTTGCACATAACATTGCAAGCACATTACACAAAAACATTATTGCCCAGCATCAGTATAACATTAATTGTAAGTATTATTTAAAGACTAAAATATAAGGCCCACTTATCAGGTTCATCACCCCCTCTGATGGCCCATTGATACATTTTGGGGGGGGGGGGATTCTAAATCAATTTAAGGACACACAGACCATTTTCAGACATTTTAGGGGGGAGGGTATTCTAAATCAATTTAAGGACACACAGACCATTTGCAGACATTTTAGGGGGGATTCTAAATCAATTTAAGGAGACACAGACCATTTGCAGACATTTTAGGGGGGGATTCTAAATCAATTTAAGGACACACAGACCATTTGGAGACATTTTAGGGTAAAGCAATACAATGGAGCTGACAAAATACATTGTTAAGTGACTAGACTAGGTGGATATGGGCCCAGTATAGCATGCTGGGGAGGTTAGTGAATGCTAATATGCATGCAGTACAAAAAAGAGCATTAAAAAATTACAGCATGCATGAGGACAAAGGGGACATTCACACTATATTGCAATCATGGTAATTAGTGTTTGAGTAAAGAAATACATTACATTAGCAAACATTAAATACAATAAAATGTGACGTTAAAGGATAAAATTCTTACCTTAATATAGTCCTTCTGCAGGACCTGTATGATGGCAAAACAGGTCTCTTGGATAATGATGCCTGTCGAGAACTTAAGGTCCTGCAGGCTTCTCCCCGTCGCCAAGTACCGCAATGTGGCGACTAGCCTCTGCTCCGCAGTGATGGCTTGCCTCATGCAGGTATCCTGCCTGCTGATATAAGGGGTCAGCAAAGCCAACAAACGGTCAAAAACGGGGTCCATCATCCGGATAAAATTCCTGAAATTCTCAGGGTTATTCTCACGGATCTCACGAAGCAAAGGCATGTGACAGAATTGGTCACGCTGGAGCAACCAATTCTTCGTCCATGAACTCCTCCTCACCCTGTTCATGGACTGGGCTTGGGCTGAAGAATGAACTAAGCACCAAGCACATACAATGCACGAGCTCTACGATAAGTACGTACACGCAACATGGCTTCAAAACGGTTGGCTTGTCAGAACTAACTTAACAGAACACACTGAAGAACAGCAAGGCCTGTGAAGAGCGAGCTGAAAATCAGCAATGAGCGGACAATAACACACTGAATAAATCAATGCAAACTGACTACACGCACTGAAAAGCAGATACAAACCTCACAAGCACAAACTGAACAACAATTAAACGATCTGAAAAATATGAGTCTCACAAGCGCGAATCGTCTCTCAACCAAGCTTCTACTAACACAAGATAAACACGAGACCAGCAGAAGGGGCCCAACGGGTGGCGCACGAGCTATTGAACTTCTCGTTGGACCTGGTGTACGTCACCGTGTACTAGACGGCCGGACTTTTGTGTGACCGTGTGTGTGAAAGTACATTCGTTCTAAAGTCCGTTGGAAGTCCATCAAAAGTCAGACGAAAGTCCTCCGGAATGCCCGTCGGACTTTTGTTGCCGAAAAGTCTGCTCATGTGTAGGCGGCATAAGAAGAAAACCTGTTAGAGTCTTCAAAAGACTTGAGACTGGGGCAGAGTTTCACCTTACAACAGGACAACGACCCTAAACATATAACCAGAGCTACAATGGAATGGTTTAGATCAAAGCATATTCATGTGTTGGAATGGCCCAAAGTCCAGACCTAAATCCAATTGGGAATCTGTGGCAAGACTTGAAAATTGCTGTTCACAGGCACTCTCCATTCAATCTGACAGAGCTTGAGCTATTTTGCAAAGAGGAATGGGCAAAAATGTTACTCTCTAGATGTGCAAAGCTGGTAGAGACATACCCAAAAAGACTTGCAGCTGTAATTGCAGCGAAAGGTGATCTTACAAAGTATTGACTCGGGAGCTGAATACAAATGCCCCCCCCCCCGCACTTTTCACATATTTGTAGAAAATGTTGAAAACCATTTATCATTTTCCTTCCACTTCCCAATTATGTGCAACTTTGTATTGGTCTATCTCATAAAGTCCCAATAAAAAACTTTTAGTTTTTCAAGGCACAGTATGTGTCCCCTGTGGGAAAACTCACATGCTGGCCCACTCGTAGATAGGGCTGTTACAACCGACCTCGCACGCACAGCTGTGCTCATAAGTTTACACACCCTGGCAGAATTTATGATTTATTGGCCATTTTTCAGAGAATATAAATGATAACACAAAAACATTTCTTTCACTCATGCTTAGTGTTTGGCTGAAGCCATTTATAATCAATCAACTGTGTTTACTCATCAACTCATATTAAATCATAATGGTAATAGAAACTACCCAAATGACCCTGAGCCGCGCGCGCATGCAAAGTGACGTTACATAACGTCGCTTCGCTCAGCCGTGCCATTCTGCCGTAGTACAGCTGCGGTGGCTGATCGGCAAGTGGTTTAATTAGGAAAACTGTACCGCGCTCAATTAAATACAAAAATACCAAAACTACATATGTGTTAATCAGTCCCAAAAAGTCCCAAAAAATTTTCTTGCTGCAAACCATACAACATAAAGTGACAAAAGTGTTGAGAATTGTCTCTTGAAAGAGAAGTGACACCCAGAAGAAAAACAGTGCTCTTCCTCTTCTCCCAGATAGAAACACTCCGCTCTCACCAGAAATATATGACCTCTTCTCTCAAAGGAGGTCAATATCGCATAGGGTGTAAGTATATCCCAAATGAATAGCAAATGTTCGGTCCACCAATGAAGTTTTAAGCCTCTGATGTGTCTCGGAAAGTCCTTCCCAACGCATTTCTTCAGCGTCGTCTGACGTCATCAGGGGTCATATGTCCGGACACGTCTCACTCATTATATATACCCCTCTTACTGCCCACAGAATCTTTCTTAATACAATTAAAATCGGAACCATCCTCTCATTAAAAACCAACCTTTCATTAAATATAATTAGTGACTTCTATATGTATAATTAGCAAATATATTATTTATAATTAGCATTATTTATGAAAATATGTATATCGTTATACCTAAAATTAAAAATATTCTAATACATATGCTCAAATCCCTCAGTCACCATAAAGAATCAACACACATAGATCTCAATAGAGACATCTAGATGTCATAAATATGTAAAGCTAGTAAAAAAAATTAAAAAATCTAATATATAAACCGCTCAATAATTATATCAAGGTCTTACTCCCTATGAGAAAAAACTTTAAGATTCGGTTCACAATATTGCGATGCGGGAACCAGCGCAATTCCACTGCAGGTTCCCTCATCGCATGTCTCTGGCAGGCAGTTCACACTGTCCTATGCGAACAACTGTGGGTGTCAATACAAAGGTAATGACAGTCCAAGATTGGTTCGCAGATTGCAGTGCGAACTGCCAAATGGTGCAGGGATCCGATAGTATGGGTGTGAACACCCTTGTGATCCGATTCCAGTGCGAACCAAAAAAAGGGTCCTGCACCATTTTGGTGCGAATGCGATGCAAATTCAGCCTTTAATCTGTATGGTTGAATTCGTATTGCACAGACTTTGCATTTGATCTGCACAGCAGTGCGGTGCCAATCACATGCAATGTCTAACATCGCACCAGTGTGAACCCAGCCTCAATGTTTATTTTTTTGTATATTATCTTTTTTTATTATTATAAATTCTTAAAAAAATATTTTTATAAGTCAATTCAAAACATTTAACGTGAAAGTTCTAGTACCCCTATCCCTCCCTTCCCAAAAAAAAAACAAAACATTAAATGTTCATAAAAATCTTCTAAGTTGATTGAGTTAATGATAATATCAAAATCTGAAAAAAAAAATAGAAATTAGAAATAAAACAATTTAAACCAATATCCACATTCAAGCCAGCTGGACATAAAGTATCCAACTCAAAGATCCACTTGGTTTCATGGAAATAACTTGTTTCATATTGCATCCCCTCTAAGCTCATTCAATCCTATCAATACCACACAATGTTAGCAAACTCTGATCTTTATTGTGGTTTAACCTGAAATAGTTGGATACACCGTGTTTAGGGAATCCCTTTTTAATATTCTTAATATGTTCATTTATTCTAATTTCCAACTTCCTTGTGGTACTGTATACCACAGGGACAACTCCGTAAATATGTAACATGGTCACTCTGGTAGGTGATAAACCTTTTTATTTTATATCCCTTCCCCTATTAGATTTAATCAAAGTTGTTTTCCTTACCCTGTTTTTAACTGTTTTGCATGCTTTACACTTTCCACAAGAGAAAAAAACACTTTAAATTCAATTTTTTTGGGGAGGATCAGGCATATTACAAGCTTTTTTATTCCTTAGGTTGGGAACTCTCCAGTAAATACATTTTGGTCTTGCAGGAAGGAGATCAGCCAGGGTTTTATCCCTAAGAAGGATGGACCAGTGCTTTTTAATTATGCCTTCAATAGATGTATAATCTCTATTAAAATCAGTAAAAAAGGCTATAGCAAACTTTTTGTTTTTATCTCTGTTACTATCCTCCAATAAAATCTCTCTATTCATTCTATAAACTGTGTCTTTAACAGATTGCAACATATTGTTCCTGTAGCCTTTTTCCCTAAACCTATTCAATAATACCTCTAATTGCTGGTGAAAGGCATTGAAATTTTTACAATTGCGCCTTATGCGCGTGAGTTGACCATTTGGGATTCCTCCAAACCCCTTAGGGTGGTGGTAGATCCCAGTAGCTATTGTGGTTTGTATCCTTAAAAAGGTTTTTGTTCCTATTTTGTCTCCTTTTTGGTCAACACGAAATCCAAAAATGTACTGTTTTTCAATTTCATCCACCTGAAAACAATAATTTGTGCTGATTGCTATTGATATGAAAAAAGGGGGGCATTTTGGGACTTTAGATGAAGCACATCAAAAGATTTGCCTCCATTAAAGATTCAAGTAGCAAAAAGGGGGGGCATTTGGGAATTTGAGTGAAGCAGCTGACTGTTTGGGGTTAGGAAAAACCGAACAGATTGGTATTGCAAAAGTGTATTGTAGTAATAAAACACATATATACAGGTAACAGATGTGTGCAGAAACACATAGCATAACCAATATCGGTCCATATACATAATGTCAACATAATAACACATAGAAATAAATAATTGTGATCAAAAACGGCATAAAATGTGTATAATAGCAGAGCGTGGAGAGCGTTGGATATCGGATTGAGCAGCTGTTCTGAAATTTGCCGAAATTTTCAGAAATTTGTTTCTGAAACCAGCGGTCTCTCTGATCTCCCCTACACTCTGCACCCGGCCCCTTCAATTTCATTCATTCATATCTGAAACCAAAAGTCACAGTAGATGTGGGGGCTGAAGATGTGCCGCTGAGAGACTGCTGAGGGACCACGTTAGATCGTGCTGGGGCATGTTGGAGAGCACAAAGTGAGCCACCGAGAAACACAGGGTAAACACACACCTGGGAAACACGCCGGTGACTGGACCTGCTGTTGCCCCTAGTAAATCTGCGCTCTGCTGGGGCTCACCATGCTCACCGCGCTTACCTATCTACCTACCGCCTACCTATCCCTACTTTCTGGTTTCTCCGGAGGCGAGGACGTGGTGAGTGTGCTATTCTACAAAAGCTATAAAAGCTATAAAAGTGACTGTCTGCATTGTTTCTCTGGGTCTATTACAGCCTATTACAGCCTATTACAGCAACGGCAACGGTATTGGGACATAGCAAGACAAGGCAAGGCATCTTATAATTCTTAAAAGTCCAAAGGATAAAAAAGAAAAAAGGAAACTGTTTAAAAACGGTTTAAATACTGCCTGTGAGACTGTGAAATTGCGCAACTGTGTGATTAATTTTTAGTGTCTTCTTCAGCGCTAATCCCCCATCCTAAACCCCCACCCTCACTAGTGTAGTGCTGACATTTTTGCTATGTAATGTTAACTAATAGACAGTGTTATAAATGGGTATTTGGCACCATCTAGTGGCTAAAATGTGAAATGAACTTAATTTATTTTCTGTTTCAAGTGCATGGAGAAATGTTACAGGAAGTGACTGTTTGTTTACATTGTACAAGGAACTGACCTACCCACAATACCAAGTGACCTCCCATGAGCACCAAGAGACTGAACTGCATGCTGGGTAGGTTATAAAAGGGCCCGCGCGGCTATTTTCTTTCTCTTGTTCCTGGGATGCATGGCCTGCCAGCAAGGCTCCATGGGTGTGCCCACAGAGCCGCGGCCTACATCGTGAGGAGCGAAGCAGCCAGCAATCCTGCCTTACATCACAGCGTGCTGGAGCAGCAGTGTGATCGTTCCAGAGATGCCGGTCATCTGTGAGACAGAATAGTGTGACGGGTTGGCCACGGTGAACGAACTGAGATACTGTGGAGTGGAGGCATCCATCTGCCTGGACCCAGTGTGGTGAGAGGGCTGATGCCCAGAATGTTTGTACCGCACCTTTTCACACTTAGTCTATAGACACAGCATTGCTGGGACCTGTAGTCCCACAGAGAAGATCTTATACAAGAGGGACTGCGTTTGAACAGGCCTCAAGCCTATCCTTTGCTGTACTACTGACACTGTGTTACTAAAAGCCAAATTGCACTGGAGGCAGCTGCAGGTGTACTGCACTACAAGAATAGTTCTAACATTCATTTTCTGTTAACTCTTTGTTTGTTCAACTGTCGGATTGCAATTAACACTACACAAATAGCTAGCAGAAGACAGAAGACTGAAAGGACTGCATGTTACATTACACAACACAAATAGCTAGCAAGAGACAGAAGACTGAAAGGACTGCATCTCTCATTGCAAGACCTTGCATCCTGCTAAAGATAAGAGGAACTGCATTATAAAGCAGGGGGAGCTGCCTAGAAATTGTGTTGTGCTTTATTGAATAACATTGTCTTCTTGTGGTTACCAGAGCGTGCTGGAAGTGGGAAGGTACCCACTCTGAGCATTAGTCCCACTTGGAGACGCACTTTCAGGGGTCATCTAGGACAATCCTATGTGTGCGGATTGTTGTGAATACCTATTGGGCTGTTGCATTACTTTTGTGTGACAGTGCAAATACTGTAATTACTATTTTATACCAGTTCCAGTAAAATTTTCTTCCTGGTTAAGTACCATTGGTGTGGAGTGCTGTTCTTCTTCATTTCAGCAGGTGAAGCATCGGATGCCCAGGTGATAACAAAGGTATATTTTTATTATATTGCTCATTGTGGGGTTATCCTGTACTATTAGCTTCACACTAACACTGCACCACAGTTGTGTCAAGGGGACTGAGCCAAGTTATAGGGGGTGTGAGAGCGGAGTACAGTCCCAATCAAATACCAGCAGATCCTTCGGGGGTAAGTGCTACACTAGTATGAAGGTATAAGGGTATAAAGGTATATAAAGGTATAAGCGGCTGCATGGAGGGTGGAGGAATTCGTTTGAATAAGAGAGACAATAACCTCTCACAGGCAAAAACTGAAAAAACTGAAAGAAATTAGAAGGTTGATTGGAAAAAAAAAAGAAAATAAAATCAGAAATATTTGAGGGGTTGAAAAGTTGAAAAGAAGAGCTGAATTAACCACGGTGGAACTGTTAGAGATTGCTATCGCTACTAAGGACATTTTTTTTTTTTTCAAATTTTTTGGATTTTTCAAGGATTTTTTTTTTTTTTAACAGTTGCTTTAATAGTTTTTGTTACAGTTTTTGCTACAGTTTCAGCTACAACCACTGTGGAACAATTATAAACTGTGATAGATATTGCGGACAATTGTCGTTTTTTTTTTTTTGCTATAGCTATAGTCATAGCCATATAGCTATAGCCATTGCTATAATCTTTATTAATTAGATATTAGATATTAGTTATTTGTTATTACCCATTTGTTACTGCTATTTTATGTTTTTGTCCTGGTTTATGGGTATATAAGTATATAAGGATATATATGTATATATATATATATATATATATGTATATACAGTATGGTATATTATTTATATATTAGATATGTATATAGGGATATGAATATTTGAGTATATTTGTTCTATATCTCAGCCTATTCATTTTTTTCAGTGTTTTTTTTTTTTTTCTTTTGTCATGTGTTTCTGTTTTGGCACCCCCAGTGTTAAGATATTTCAATTCAGCTTGACCTGCTCAACCTAGTGTGATTCAGTCTGGCCCAGCTTGTCTTGACTAATCTAGCTCACTTCAGGCCTTAGAACTGGTCATAGTACTGACCTCATAGGATTGGTCAGTTGTTAAATGTTTTTCTTGGGGAGTCCTTTAGCCAGTTCTGCGTTACTGAAGACTTTGCAAGGACATGACTAGGGGTAGGAAGCACGCCGAACAAATTACAGGAGCAACAGCTAAAGAGCCCAAACTGTCTAGGCCAAATAGCCTTCATCGGTATATGTCCTCTGTTCCTTCTATTTCCACCTCTATTTCTACCTCCTCATCCGCTCCTTCTTTAATTTCTGGAACAACAAAAATAAAAGCTACCCCTTCCTCAGCTATAGCTCGAAATACCGGGAACGCTAAATCTATAGGCCCCCCTGCTGACATGGTTGATATGGAACATCACCAGGAAAATTAGAACATTTCTAGAAACCCCTCTGATACAAGGGGAAATATAGCTGTTAGTTCAAGAGAGGTCCAGCAGGGCTTAGAGGGCTCAGAGGGGGGGGGGGGGGGTAACCAGGGACTTATGGTAGCCTCGGAAACAGGAACCATCAGCGGCGACAGTGGAGATAATTTCTCCCTGATTCTGGTACCGGCGGATAACTTGGTTAGAACAGAAGGACCGGTGAACTTGCCATTTATCCTACCAACCCTTCCTATTAGCTATAATGCCCCCTCGGCTACCACGCCAGCAATAATGGAGGCACCCGATCACATAGCAACTGTCGCTCAATCACGTGCCTCAGTATCTCTAGACGAGACCGGGAGTATAGTCAATATACAGTCAGGAATATCTGCTCCTCTAAATTCAGCTCAACCAAGTATTCCTCATCCATGGAGAGAAGATCAGGAGTTGAGGGAAATATTGCTTTCACTCCCCACCAAACAAGATCTAGCATTATTACTAAATCGAGGAGATCTGGAAAGCAGTGGCATTACGCTTAGAAGGGGCCTTACGGAAAGAGATTTCTGAGGTGCAGGAACAGTTTGATATTGAGGAGACCAGGGTTACTAACCTAGAATCTGCAATCGATAATGTGAATATGCGCATGGATGAACTGGTATTAATGAATTCTGCAGCGCAGTAAAAGTTTACCTCAATTCTTCTACAGGTAGACGAGCTGGAAAACCATAGCTGAAGGAACAATATCCGTTTTAGAGGTATTCCCAAAAATGTCGACGACACAGAACTGAGACCAACAATACAGTCTATTTGTAATAAAAATCTTGGGCAAACCCTCATCAACTGAGCTTATAATAGACAGAGCACATAGAGTCACTCCGTATTGGAGTCACCAGGGGTCAGGTCCACGAGATGTTCTTTGTCGCATTCATTTTTTTAATATAAAGGATAAGATTATGCGTCGAGCATGACAGCTGGGCCAGATTGAACATGCAAAAGTACGGATAATGGTCCTCTCGGATTTATCTAGGAATACACGACGCATGAGAGGATGCATGCGTCCACACTTAGATCAGATTAAAGCTTCGGGGGCTACATACTCCTGGGGACACCCATTCCATCTGAGGGTTAAAAAAGACAATCAGTCTTTTTTACTTCACACACAGGATCAGCTTCAGGAACTATTTAGTTTTTTTTTTTTCAAATATAACATTTTTTATTTCAAAGAGAGAGTAAAAAGAACAAAGATGGAATTGAGATACATTTTCCAGCCTGATATCTGATATACATAAATGAAAACATATCCTAATATGAACAGTAACAATGGCATTTGTGTTTAAGTGTTCAGAATTTTGAGTTGACATCTAGCTAACAGAATCAATTTCTGTAGGTAATACAACTCATCTCATTCTGTATATAATACAAGCTTCATTCCTGAAATGTTTTGAAACTTCCAGTATGGAATATCATAACTAGGGATGAGCCGAACACCCCCCGGTTCGGTTCGCACCAGAACCTGCGAACGGACCGAAAGTTCGCACGAACGTTAGAACCCCATTGACGTCTATGGGACTCGAACGTTCGAAATCAAAAGTGCTAATTTTAAAGGCTAATTTGCATGGTATTGTCCTAAAAAGGGTTTGGGGACCCGGGTCCTACCCCAGGGGACATGTATCAATGCAAAAAAACTTTTAAAAACGGACGTTTTTTCGGGAGCAGTGATTTTAATGATGCTTAAAGTAAAAAAAAAAAAGTGAAATATTCCTTTAAATATCGTACCTGGGGGGTGTCTATAGTATGCCTGTAAAGTGACACGTGTTTCCCGTGTTTAGAACAGTCCCTGCACCAAATGTCATTTTTAACCACTTCAATACCAGGCACTTAGACACCTTCCCGCCCAGACCAATTTTCAGCTTTCAGCGCTGTCACAATTTGAATGACAATTGCGCGGTCATGCTATACTGTACCCAAACAAATTTTTTATCATTTTGTTCCCACAAATAGAGATTTCTTTTGGTGATATTTGATCACCTCTGCGGTTTTTATTTTTTGCGCAACAAATAAAAAAAGACCGAAATTTTTTTAAAAAAACAAGTTTTTCTTTGTTTCTGTTAAAACTTTTTGTAAATAAGTACGTTTTCTTCTTCAATGACGGGCACTGATATGGCTGCACTGACGGGCACTGATACGGCGGCACTGATGGGCACCAATGAGGTGGCACTGATGAGGTGGCACTGACGGGCACTGATGATGGGCACTGATAGGCGGCACTGATGGGCACTGATAGGTGGCACTGATGGGCACTGATAGGTGGCACTGGTATGCAGCACTGATGGGCACTCATAGGTGGCACGGATAGGCACTTATAGGCGGCACTGATGGGCACTCATAGGTGGCATTGATGGGCACTCGTAGGTGGCATTGGTGGTTACTTATGTGTGGCACTGATAGTTGGCACAGATGGGTACGGATGGGCACTGATAGATGGGCACTGATGGGCACGGATGGGCACTGACAGGTGGCATGAATGGACACTGATGGGTGGCACTGATGGCACTGCTTGTTTGCAGTGATGCCCCTAAGGGTGGCATTGCTGGGCATCACTGCAACATAATGGTGCCAATCAGTGCCCATTTGTGGGCACTGATTGGCACAGATTTGGCACACTGGGCACATGTGGATGGCCATGGGGTACATACCTGGCCATCCACATGTTGCCCCTTCCCTGGTGGTCCTAGTGGCGATCCCTGGTGGTCCAGTGTGGTGATCTGCGGGGGGGGGGCTGCGCTGATAAACAATCAGCGCAGACCCCCCCTGCCAGGAGAGCCGCCGATCGGCTCTCCTCTACTTACGGCTCTTCCTATTGACAGCGTGACCAGCCGTGATTGGACACGGCTGATCACGTGGTAAAGAGCCTCCGCCGGAGGCTTTTTACCAAGATCAGTGTAGCGGTGTGTCAGACTGACACACCGCTCCACCGATCGCCGCGATGCGCGCCCCCGGGGGCGAGCTGCGGCATGTTATCCTGCTGGACGTCATATGACGTCCAGTCAGGATAACAGAACCACTTCCCGGACGTCAATCCGCTATAGGGCGGGTGGGAAGTGGTTAAAGGAAAAAATCTCATTTAAAACTGCTTGCGGGTTAAATGTAATGTCGGGTCCTGGCAATATGGATGAAAATCAGTGAGACAAACAGCATGGGTACCCCCCCAGTCCATTACCAGGCCCTTTGGGTCTTGTATGGACATTAAGGGGAACCCCGCACCCAAATTAAAATAAGGAAAGGTGTGGAGCCACCAGGCCCTATATACTCTGAACAGCAGTATACAGACGGTGCAAACAAGACAGGGACTGTAGGTTTGTTGTTAAGTAGAATCTGTTTGTCATTTTGAACGGGTACATTTTTAACGTGTTTAGCTCCAGCCAAAAAATCTTTTTTAAGCTTTTTGGAAAACATAGGGAAGGGTTATCACCCCTGTGACATTTGTTTTGCTGTCTTTCCTCCTCTTCAAAAGATTTCACCTCACTTTTTGTCCCAATGAAAAATGTTTTTTGAAAATTTGGGGTTTTTTGTGGAACAAGGATTGGAAAGCATCAGTGGAAAGGAGAAATGTTTTTCCCATATTAACTCTTACAGGAGAGAATTTCCCTTCCTAGGGGTAGATTTCATCTCACTTCCTGTTGTCTCCTTCCATTTGCAAGTAGGAGTCGTTTGTAAGTTAGATGTTTGAAAGTAGGGTCCTGCCCTATATACTCAGCAGAAATTTGGGCCTTAGGTGTTGTTGTGGCCACAACAGTGTAAGCCCTCACAGGGCCCTGCTGTGAAATATTAGATCAAGAATTGTAATTACATGCCCCTGTTGAACAGGAGCTGAAAAATTAGGCCTTAGGCACTGGTGCTGGTGCCACAACACTGCAACCCCTCACAGACACTCTAGTTGGAACGCAGGAACGAGCCCTGCTGCAAAGTATTGCATCAAAAATTGTAATTACACGCCCCTGTTAAACAAGGGCTGAAAAATTGGGCCTTAGGCACTGGTGCTGGTGCCACAACACTGCAACCCCTCACAGACACTCTAGTTGGAACGCAGGAACGAGCCCTGCTGCAAAGTATTGCATCAAAAATTGTAATTACATGCCCCTGTTAAACAGGGGCAGAAAAATTGGGCCTTAGGCACTGGTGCTGGTGCCACAACACTGCAACCCCTTACAGACACTCTAGTTGGAACGCAGGAACGAGCCCTGCTGCAAAGTATTGCATCAAAAATTGTAATTACACGCCCCTGTTAAACAGGGGCAGAAAAAATGGGCCTTAGGCACTGGTGCTGGTGCCACAACACTGCAACCCCTCACAGACACTCTAGTTGGAACGCAGGAACGAGCCCTGCTGCAAAGTATTGCATCAAAAATTGTAATTACACGCCCCTGTTAAACAGGGGCAGAAAAATTGGGCCTTAGGCACTGGTGCTGGTGCCACAACACTGCAACCCCTCACAGACACTCTAGTTGGAACGCAGGAACGAGCCCTGCTGCAAAGTATTGCATCAAAAATTGTAATTACACGCCCCTGTTAAACAGGGGCAGAAAAAATGGGCCTTAGGCACTGGTGCTGGTGCCACAACACTGCAACCCCTCACAGACACTCTAGTTGGAACGCAGGAACGAGCCCTGCTGCAAAGTATTGCATCAAAAATTGTAATTACACGCCCCTGTTAAACAGGGGCAGAAAAATTGGGCCTTAGGCACTGGTGCTGGTGCCACAACACTGCAACCCCTCACAGACACTCTAGTTGGAACGCAGGAACGAGCCCTGCTGCAAAGTATTGCATCAAAAATTGTAATTACACGCCCCTGTTAAACAGGGGCTGAAAAATTGTGCCTTAGGCACTGGTGGTGGCGCCCAGAACCAAAAATGTTCTTACAAGCTATCAGCGTGATGATTGAGGAGGAAGAGGATAATTACTCAGGGATAGTCACTCAGCATCAGCATAGGCAGTCTTTGAAGGGATCTGAGATTTCAAAAAAAATTATTCGGTTACATCAGCATCAGGTGCTTGGTAGCTGGTGGTGATCCAAGACTGATTCATTTTTATGAAGGTCAGTCGATCGACCGAGTCGGTGGACAGACGCACCCTGTGATCGGTTACCACGCCTCCAGCAGCACTGAATGTGCGTTCCGAAAGAACGCTGGATGCAGGACAGGCCAGTAGCTCAATTGCATACTGTGCAAGCTCTGGCCAGTGATCCATCCTCAAGACCCAGTAACCCAGAGGATTTTTGGTGGGAAAGGTGTCCAAGTCTGATCTTGCCCCTAGGTATTCCTGCACCATGTAAAACAGACGCTGGCGATGGTTGCTGGAACCGATCATACCTTGGGGCTGCGGACCAAAAAATTGTCTGAACGCATCGGTCAGACGGCCACCTTCTCCACCGCTCCTTCTTTGACTGACCGAAGCCTCAGCAACACGTTGTCCAGAAACAGGAGTTTGTAACCTCCCAGTCTCTGGGAACGCGTTGCACAGACCTTTCTGCAAGGCCTCGCGAGGATGTTTCATCCTCTGCTCCCTCTGCGATGGCAAGATAAGGTCCGCAACCTTACCCTTGTAACGTGGATCAAGGAGGGTTGCCAGCCAGTATTGGTCCTTCTCCTTGAAACCAGGAATACGAGGATCCTTCCGCAGGCTTTGCAGGATCAGGGAGGCCATGCAGCGTAGGTTTGCTGAGGCATTCGGTCCGGAGTCCTCTGGGTCACTAAGGACGACATGGTCCGCAGCCACCTCCTCCCAGCCACGTACAAGTCCATGTGTTTCTTGGGACTGATCCCTTAAAGACTGCTGCTGATGCTGAGTGCCAGGCTCCACCTCCATACTGACACAATCTTCCTCCTCCTCCTCCTCCTCGTCCTCCTCCTGTGTTATCGGCGGGCACGCAGGAACACTGTCTGGATAAAGGGGGCCTTGAGAGCTAAGGAAGTCCTCCTCTTCCTGCCTCTGTTCTGCCTCAAGTGCCCTGTCCATTATTCCACGCAGCGTGTGCTCCAACAGGTGGACAAGGGGGACAGTGTCACTGATGCATGCACTGTCACTGCTCACCATCCTCGTGGCCTCCTCAAATGGTGACAGGACAGTGCATGCATCCCTGATCATGGCCCACTGGCGTGGGGAAAAAAAACCAAGCTCCCCTGACCCTGTCCTGGTGCCATAGTCGCACAGGTACTCATCGACGGCCCTCTGCTGCGTGTGCAGCCGCTGCAGCATGGCCAACGTTGAGTTCCACCTGGTGGGCATGTCACAGATTAGGCGGTTCTTGGGCAGGTTAAACTCCTTTTGGAGGTCCGTCAGCCGAGCACTGGCATTATATGACTGGCGGAAATGCACACAGACTTTCCTGGCCTGTCTCAGGACATCCTGTAAGCCCAGGTACCTGCCCAAGAACCGCTGCACCACCAAGTTAAGGACGTGAGCCAAACAGGGCACATGGGTCATTTGTCCCTGTCGGAGGGCAGAGAGGAGGTTGGTGCCATTGTCGCAAACCACCATTCCTGCCTTAAGTTGGCCTGGCGTCAACCACCTCTGAACCTGCCCCTGCAGAGCTGACAGAACCTCTGCCCCAGTGTGGCTCCTGTCCCCCAAGCACACCAGCTCAAGCACCGCATGGCATCTTTTGGCCTGCGTACTTGCGTAGCCCCTTGAACGACTACGGAGCACCGCTGGTTCCGAGGACAAAGCACAGGAAGAGGCCATGGAGGAAGAAGAAGAGGAGGGGGTGGAGGAGAGAGGTGTGTCACATCATTAGCATTTTGGAGGCGTGGTGGCAGAACAACCTCCAACACTACTGCACCTTGTCCTGCATCCTTCCGAGCTGCCAGCAGAGTCACCCAATGCGCCGTGAAACTTAGGTAACGTCCCTGTCCATGCCTGCTGGACCATAAGTCAGCGGTAATATGCAGCTTACCGCTGACCGCCCTGTCCAGCGAGGCATGGACATTGCCTTCCACATGCCGGTAGAGAGCCGGAATCGCCTTCCGTGAGAAAAAGTGGCGTTTGGGTACCTGCCACTGAGGAACTGCACATTCCACAAACTCACGGAAGGGGGCAGAGTCTACCAACTGAAAAGGCAGCAGTTGAAGTGCTAGCAATTTTGCCAAGCTAGCATTCAACCGCTGGGCATGTGGATGGCTGGGAGCAAACTTCTTTCGGCGGTGCAGCAGCTGGGGCAGGGAAATTTGCCTGGTACAATCTGACGTCGGTGTACAAAAAGCAGATTGCCCACAAGTACTTGGCTGTGACACACCTAATTCTACACCTTCATTCCTCTCAGTGCAGGTCTCAGAAAGGACTGAAGGTCTAGTGGGGTTGGAAATCTCAGCTGATGAGGAGCAAGGAGAGGTCCTCTTTGTTCTTTGGTGTGGGTCTTTTAGATACGCTTGCCAACGAACTGCATGGCAGGTCAACATATGTCTGGTCAAGCATGTAGTACCCAAGCGGGAGATGTTTTGGCCACGCGAGATACGCTTGAGACATATGTTGCAAATAGCAGCGGTGCGATCTGATGCACTCGTCTCAAAAAAGGCCCACACCAAAGAACTTTTTGAATAACACGCAGAGACTGCAGCGCCCTGCACATGTGGAGCTTTGAGGTGTGATGCAGTCAATGTGCTGCCCTTAGGCTGGCCCCTGGATGGTATCCTGCCTCGTTGGTGATGTGCCGCCTCCTCCTCCTCCTCCTGCTTTCTCCTATCAGGCACCCACGTTGAGTCAGGGACCTCATCATCCCCTCCCTCCTCATCACTGGAGCAAACCTGGCAGTATGCTGCAGCAGGGGGAGCATGACTGCCAGATTGCTGTCCTTCTTGGGCACCCCCTCTGTCTGTGCTCATGTTACTGCCTTCATCGAGCTCAGTATCATCATCAGAGCCTTCCAAACGCTGGGCATCCTCCTGGAGCATGTACCCAACACTGTGGTCAAACAGTTCGAGGGACTCCTCAGGAGGACATGGTGGGGCTAGGGAAGGAGTCACTGATGACATTGAGCCGAGGGAAGAGGCCGCTGCTTTGCCAGACAAATTACCCTGGGCATGGGTGAGAGAGGATGAGGACGGCTTGGCCATCCACTCGACCAAGTCTTCCGCATGTTGCGGCTCAACACGGCCAGCTGCCGAAAAAAAGGCCAAGCGTGTCCCACGGCCGTGTCCCACGGCCACGTGCTGATGAGGATGCATCGTCTCCACGACCAGCACTAGACACAGAGCCTGCTTGCCCACTCTTATTGGCTTGTGACTGTCTGCCTCTCCTTCTTGGCCTTCCAGACATACTAATGGCCTGTAGCTGCACTAAGCTGGGATATATATATATGTACTGATACTGCAGCTAGCAAAATCAACTGCCTGCCTGTAGTATGAGAACACCACCAACCTTCTACAGGTAGCTTTAGCTGAACACTGTGAGGTGGACGCACCCCACTAACTTGTAGGCTTAGCTGAACACTGTGAGCAGGACGCACCCCACTAACTTGTAGGTTTAGCAGAACACTGTGAGCAGGACGCGCTGCACTAACTGTAAATAGTCTAGCTGCCTGACTGTGGTACTAATAGGATCAAAAGAACACCAGTAATTTTCTTCAGGTAGCTGTATATACTGTAACAAGACAAGCCTGCCTGTCAGTAAGAAGATAACAGGAACTGATCTAGCTGAACACTGTGAGCAGGACGCACTCCACTAACTTGTAGGTTTAGCTGAACACTGTGAGGTGGACGCACCCCACTAACTTGTAGGTTTAGCTGAACACTGTGAGCAGGACGCACCCCACTAACTTGTAGGTTTAGCTGAACACTGTGAGCAGGACGCACCCCACTAACTTGTAGGTTAAGCAGAACACTGTGAGCAGGACGCACTGCACTAACTGTAAATAGTCTAGTTGCCTGACTGTGGTTCTAATAGGATCAAAAGAACACCAGTAATTTTCTTCAGGTAGCTTTATATACTGTAACAAGACAAGCCTGCCTGTCAGTAAGAAGATAACAGGAACGGATCTAGCTGAACACTGTGAGCAGGATGCACTCCACTAACTTGTAGGTTTAGCTGAACACTGTGAGCAGGACGCACCCCACTAACTTGTAGGTTTAGCAGAACACTGTGAGCAGGATGAACTGCACTAACTGTAAATAGTCTAGCTGCTTGACTGTGGTACTAATAGGATCAAAAGAACACCAGTAATTTTCTTCAGGTAGCTGTATATACTGTAACAAGACAAGCCTGCCTGTCAGTAAGAAGATAACAGGAACGGATCTAGCTGAACACTGTGAGCAGGATGCACTGCACTAACTGTAAATAGTCTAGCTGCCTGACTGTGGTACTAATAGGATCAAAAGAACACCAGTAATTTTCTTCAGGTAGCTGTAAATACTGTAACAAGACAAGCCTGCCTGTCAGTAGGAAGATAACAGGAACGGATCTAGCTGAACTGAATACAGTGTATATATATATATATATATGCAACACCTGGGATGCATATATATACACAATACACTGTAAGTGCAGCTAACTGACTGACTGTCCTGCCTAATCTAGCTAACTCAAATGAAATGACACTGTCTCTCTCTATCTCTCAGCACACCGGAGCACACTGCACAGGGCCGCCGTGCAGGCGGCCTTATATAGTGTGGGGCGTGTACTAAATCCCCTGAGCCATAATTGGCCAAAGCCTCCTTGGCTTTGGCCAATTATGGCTCTCTGTTCAGGCGGCGCTGTGATTGGCCAAGCATGCGGGTCATAGTGCATGCTTGGCCAATCTTCAGCCAGCAATGCACTGCGATGCTGCAGTGAATTATGGGCCGTGACGCGCCACACGAATTTGGTGCGAACGGCCTATATCGTTCGCAATTCGGCGAACGACCGAACAGCCGATGTTCGAGTCGAACATGGGTTCGACTCGAACACGAAGCTCATCCCTACTCCCTCTATATCATTTCTTTGCTGATCCCTTGGTGGCCACTGGGAGGGGGGGGGCGTGTGGGTAATTCCAATGTTGCCCTCCCCTTCTCCCTTTGTATATAGGTCTCCCCCTAGTGGGGTTCCATGGACCCCTCCTGTTGTAAATAAGGGAATCCCCGTGTCCCCTCCATCGAAAATCCCAGAGGCTCAGGAGTTTATTGTTGGACCGAATATATGCTACTTATCTTGGATATACTTACCTTATACAATTTGGCCTTCATAGAGAGAAGAGGTCATATATTTCTGGTAAGAGCGGAGTGTTTCTATCTAGGATAAGAGGAAGAGCACTGTTTGTCTTCTGGGTGTCACTTCTCTTTCAAGACACGATTCTCAACACTTTTCTTACTTTATGTTTTATGATTTGCAGCAAGAGCATTTTTTGGGACTTTTTATGAATTTAACACATGTAATTTTGGTATTTTTTGTATTTAATTGAGACCGGTACAGTCTTCCTAATTAAAATTTAAAATGTAAAATGTTTATAATTTGAGAGGTCCTGTTTGACAATTGTCAAAGATTGGAGCTTAAAGCGGAGTTCCACCCAAAATTGAAACTTCAGCTTATCTGTCTCCCTCCTCCCGGTGCCACATTTGGCACCTTTCGGGGGGAGGGGGGAGCGGGTAGCTGTTTTTGACAGGTACCCTGTCCCCACTTCTGTAGGACCCCGCCGCGGTGAGGTCCATCAGAAGTTCGGCCTGCTCCTCCTCACTCCTCCTTCCCCTGCTGCCAGGCCAGTAAGAGAGTGCAGCTACAAGCTTCCCGGCTGGGTTCCCTTACCAGCAATGACGGCGGCAGCACCCGACAGCCAATGGAAACATCAGCTGCAGTGCCGACATTGCTGGATTCCAGGACAGGTAATCCTATGTGTCCATACACATTAAGTAGTCTAGAGGCATTTTTTAAGCTCAGCTTTAGAGGGAGAAAAAAAAAACTATTTTGCAATGTTTTTATGGCAGAAAAAAATAAATGCAAAATGCTCCTACACGCTAGCGTTTTTTCTGTCAAGAGCACTGGCGTTTTTTTAGGCTAGTGTGCATGAAGCTTTAAAACCTCAGTTTTTGTGAAGATGCAAGGTGTTGGCTCACTTACTAGGTCCAACCTCCATGTGCATGTCAATCTCTCTACTCTCTATTTTATACTCTTTACTCTACTTTATAACCCTTACATTTATTTCTTAACTCTTCTCTTGTACATAAACTTTCAAAATGTTTCATTATGAGTAGAGGTAGTTGTTTTCCTTATAAGATATCCACCCCACAGGGATTGCATCGGTTGTTTTAGAGGAGTTGATTTACTAAAGGAGTATAGGCTGTTCACTTAGCTAAATTCATTTTTTAATTAACTTAGTGAAGGAGATAAAGATGTGTGACTGTTATTTACAAGCAAAAATCCTATTTTCCTTATTCCTGCACATGATTGGGTAGTCAAAGTGACATAGTACCTGCCTCATCATAAATATTTAGTCGGCTTCCACAGCAAATGGGATCAATATGTCACCAAAGTACTGACAGAATCACTTTACTTACACCGACCGCCTTGGAACATTGGGGAGATTCTGTCCTTCATCCCACCCATGCCGGACTGATGCCACTTGTTCTCATTGGTCTTTTCTGTTTTAGTCGTGTTATTTTGGACTGGTGCTTTATGTCTGTCCTTTAATTAGTAGTACCATCAACCCATTTACTGATTTGATCTTGCAGTTATTTGTGCTTGACGTATACAAGCCCTCTGTTAGCTCCTAGCTCTAGTAAAATGGTTGTACTTCTGCTACCCAATAAAAAAAAAAGTGACACAGTGAACACAGTTTCACTTGGGCATTCACTGAGCTAAGTCAAAATTCACACTGCAAAGTGAACATGCTGTACTATACAAGTAAATCAACTCCAAAGTCCTTCATTGTAATAAGGAATTGGAAATAATTTCAATTATTATGTAGCTCTGAAAAGCATAAAGTAGACCTAAATATGGCTGTCCCAAAGTATATATTTAATTACAAAAATTATACAAATGTTTTTTTTATTTTAAAATAGACATACATTAATAACTATATTCACATCCAGATGGTGATTTTTTTACTCATGTATCTAAGAAGTTATTAAAAAAATTATACAGGTAGCAGTGTTTTGGAAATGATGTTGATTAGAGAATATACAATTCGTATATGGTTCTTAGCCAGCACTTACAGGATTTTTGTTTATAAAAGTTTTTTTTTTTTTTTTTTACATTTACAGTTGTGTTTTTGATTCGTTAGTTGTAAAGATTCTTTGCTGGTCCTTCTTTCACTATTCCATCATATATTATCTCCAAATGTCCTTGTAATTTACAAAGTCCTCAGTCTTTTCATTTACAGTGTTTTATTTTGAGATTTAGCAAAAACGATTCTTCAGAGCTCATACTAATTTTCCACAACTTTCCACAGCGCTGATTTCACCTCCAGATTTGATACCTCCGAGGCTTGACTCTGCTACAAAGTAAAATATTTTATCATTATTATCACTTGTGAAAATACTAGCAGTGCAGACATGATTCATTTTCAGAATTCGTTTATATATTCAGATTCGTTTTATATATTTGGATATGTTTAGTTTATTATTTCATTTTGAATCGATTCGTTTTTTGGAAGCTATTTTAGAAGATTGGCTATATTCATTTTAATGCGTTAATTAATTATTTTGGGACATTATTAATGTATTGTGTTTGGGTTGGATGGATGTGGATCCATCAGAATCATAACATAATGGAATGAAACAAAATACATTTTGGATTTGTTTGTTGTGTTATGATTCAGAGATTCTGATGGATTCACCTCCATCCAACCCAAACACAATAAGTAGGAAACATCAACTTATTTTACTTTTATACCTTACTGCGTTTATTGCAATATGTTCCCATTTCATATGTAGTATGTTCTTATAATAATGAAAAATGTTAATGCAACATAAAAATTAAGTGGATCCAAATCAATTCAGGTTATTCATTATGTTGTTAAGTTATTTCAGATCAGAATTACATTTTTTTTGTAGAAGTTGAAATTCGTTACTATTGTGATTCGGAGACCTGGATACCTCCGAATCTCTGAATAAATTTCATCCAAATTTTGATTCGAAACTAAAACCAATCACACATGTCTAGCAGGATTGTGATGACTGAATGGATGTGGCTCATGAAGATTATAGTATAGTGATTTGGGAAAAAAACATATTTTACTGTGGAATTACTGATTTAGCTAATGGTGAAATTATACTGAAATTATACTGAATCGGAGGCTCAATTTGGCTCATTGACCTGTTTAGGGGAAATTTGTTTTAACAAAAAAAAAAATCATTCTTTTATTTTAATTTAGAAAGTGTTAGTTTTCTTTCATGTGCGTGTGTGCGTGTGTGTGTGCGTGTGTGTGTGTGTGTGGGGGGGGGGGGGGTTACGCTGGGGTAGAAGGCCAGAGGGACTGCATTAAGGGTAGTTCAGTTTATTCTATTTAGTCCTTTTTCTGTATTTGATCATTATTGGTCACTAGGTTTTTAATGTTTATGTTTTCTTTTATGAAGTTAATGAGGGGAACAAGAACAGGTCAAGGGTAGTTAAAAAGAGATTCTTACACCCTCAGGAACCAGTTAAAGCCCACTGCACCATCCAAAACGACCAAAAACACATTCCTTTTGTCTTCCCTATGAAATGACTTCAGTGCTTTAGACAAGATTGGCAAAGTTTTGTGAAAATCACCTGATTTCAGAAAAATGGGAACTCTGTTTTATTCATCCCTATTGATAGTCTTTTGAAAGATGACAGGACATTTGGAGAAAATAATCATTAGGATGCTTTTAAAGTGTATGTAAACTATGAACTTATCTTATTTGCCCAGTTTTGGACTGTAAAACATACCTTTGAAAGCATTTTGTTACATCTGTTCGATAAGTGCCAAAAAGTACCTGTTGATCCATCAGAAATCCTATGAGCTCTGAACAGTTCATAGTCTGCAGTCTTATTATGGAGAGGTTTGAGGGGGAGGTGTTCTTTAGTCCTAACACACTTTCTGTCCTACGGTAACAATGCTTCTTCTCCATAGAAGAGTAAGCATTGTTACCTTAGGACAGGAACTGGCAGGATACCAGGTGAAAATAAAGGGTAAAAAAACCTAAAAAAGAAATTGAATGCAGCCACCTCATCTGTGGACTGGTAAGTTTTAATGTTTTATTGGTTTTAGATACATTTTATCATATCTCTATTGGAGTCTGTTTGCACTTTTTGTAGTGTATGCAGAATATTAAAACATATGAAAGTCAGAACTTACAAACTTTATAGTCATAGGCATTGTACTGCCAGATGTGGCTTCCGAGTCTGACTTCTTGGACTGGAATCTTCGGAATCCTCTTCTATACTCTTCTCTTACCTGGACATGTAACAAGGAAACTGTTATTTAGCAGAGAAATATGGAATAGCACCATAGACACAAAGCTTGGTAAATAAATGTATGTCACATGACCTGGTGGTTGAGCAGGCAGTGTACACAGAAGATGTACAATCCCTGGAGGCTATTGCAGATGGTGAAGATGTAGGACATGACCAGGGAGCCCGACCCAAACTGAAAGATCCCAATAATCCAGGTACAGCCCAATATGAACAGCTGGGACAAAGCCTTAAATGTCAGAAGACTGTGGGGGAAAAGTAATGTACATAAGTTTAAAAAAACCACAATGCAAATGTGTCTCAAACTAAAGTTCAACGACATCCCAAAATTTTTTTTTCTTAATAGAGTAGTGAGGGTTTAGAACCAGACCTTTTTATTGCTGTATGTGTCAATGATTTCTTCTCACTTATAGTCCCTGTGACATTCTGTCATTCCCCATGAGAGGCATAAAGAGCAAAAACAATTCTAATTCTAGTCCTTTTACAGCCTTTTTAAAACGTTGCATGTAATTAGGCTTTAAACTCAACACTTGACTATTTACATTCCAAGCTCAGATGCTTTCCATTCTTTCAGCTATAGATGAGATAATACCTGTATAAAATGCGGATGGGACATTTAAACAACTTTATTTTCAATGTATATCTTGTGTGATGATAAAGTTAATTCCAATACCCCCACTGTCACCAGAATGTAACTATTCTTGCCTCAACCTTTACATAGAGGCAGGTGGACAAAAATCTAAGTGCCAGCAGACTGATAATGATTGTCACTGGGTCGGTTAACTATGCATTTAACCCTATAAACACACACACATACAGTAGTGCCAAAACAAAGAAAACATGGGTCCGTCCAAAACCCAGGGTAAGGTGGAAAAACCCAAAAATGAGATTTTAAGTTTAGCCAAACTGGGAGATACAATAATGTATAAACATATAATAAAAACACAATGTTTTATTACAAAGTTTAAAATGTTACATTAAAAACCCAATATACATCCAATGCCATATCTCTATATAATTTTTACAATAATAACCAATCAGTATCTTTTATAAGTGTGTAGGCTTGATGTGTGGTCCTTCCTCAGGATCCACTCTTGAGCACAGGCAGAATAGTTTGAAAAAGGATCACCCCCTTGTGTTAGTATTTTGTTGAACCACCTTTTACTTTAATTACAGCCTTTAGGTGTGTGAGTGAGTGAAGTGCTCCTCCCCCCCCTCTCATGTTCCCGGGCTAAGAGCACGAGAAATCATCTGGCTGTCAGATGGAATACAGAGACGCTGAGATATAGAGTGAGAGAGAGAGAGAGAGCCTGTCTGTCTGCATATCTGCCGAATACTTAGCTTCAGTCAAGCTGAACGCTGGGAGGATACACACCAGAGCTCTCTTGTCTGCCTGGGCATGCCTGTCTAACTGTTTGGCTTTAATCCTGTTACATACCTCAAGGCAGGCAAACACACCCCAGGCTCTCAGGAGAAACGGACGGGCGACCAAAACCGAAAGTGAAAGGAGAGTGAGGTGAGAGGTGATTGGCAGCTCCTCCCTATTCCTTCATGAACATTCCTTCTATCTACACAGACTATTTACAAATATCACTCCATCGCTGTGTTACTGGCCGGCTGGGTCACTGTTTCTACACACCACAGCTCCCATTGTGTCACTGTACTAAACTCCCTCAATCTAATTATATTACTCCACCGCTGTGTTACTGGCTGGCTGGATCACTGCCTCATTACAACACAGCTCATACTGTGTCATACTGTGTCAGAGTATGAAATTATATCAAGTTAAGCCATATTATTAACTTTACTATTCCACCGCTGTGTTAATGACAGGCTGGATCACTGCCTCATTATACCACAGCTCCCACTGTGTCACTGTATGCAATTTAACTATACCATTAACCATACCATCTCACCACTGTGTTACTGGCTGCTGGGTCACTGCCACATTACATCACAGTCCCCACTGTGTCAGTGTATGAAATTATTTCAATTTAACCACACCATTCCACCGCTGTGCTATTGGCTGGCTGGATCACTGCTTCACTACATCACAGTTCCCACGGTATCACTGTACAAAATCCCTTTTATTTAATTACATCATTCTACTGCTGTGTTACTGGCCAGTCGGGTCACCGCTTTATTACACCACAGCTCCCACTGGGTTATTGTACGAGGATGACAACTCGCAGACAAGTAGCCGCGCAGCCAACAGCAGGGAGAGGAAGGAAATCAATGGACGGCATTAAGGCTTTCATGTCCCCCCGCACACCTGAGCTAACTGGACGGCTGGATATTAAAAAACGGAGTGGAGCCACCATAACTGACGATGTGGAGAAAACAGAGTGTGAGTCTGGGATAAAGCGGGCGGATGTACAGCCGAAAGGGGACAGTATCGTCGTGAATGGTAAGAGACCTCCTACAGCGGGAAGAGGGAGGAGGACCCCTGAGCAGAGCTCCCCCGGTAGTGGTGGTGGGTGCCCCCAGGTAAAAGGGGCTAAAAATATAGGCCAGTTAGTTCCTGGTAATGGACATTTAGAAACGGCCATACAAAGTAAATCAACGGGAAGCCGGGGTACAGTGACACAGGGGGAGGATAATAGACAGACTCAAGAAGAGTCTGAGACCACAGATATGGGGAGGATGAGAGCAAGAGAAGGAGAGGACCCAACCCCCAACATGGACCGAAGTAATAGTCAGGAACACCCAAATATAAAAGGTGGGGGAGAGGGAAGATGTGGGTCACCGCAGAGACATGTCATGGACTGTGACCAAGAGAGCCTCCAAAACGGTGAAGGGAACCCACAAGGATGGACTGGACAAAGTGTAGACCCAGAAAGGGATATCTGGGGTCTGTTGAAGGCCCTTCCCACTAAAAGTGATATTCAGCAATTAATAAATGCAGTTGAACAGTCTTGTATGCAAGCAGTAGCAAGCGTAAAAGAGGACGTCAGGGACCTGGAATACAGAGTAGAGGGGATGGAAAAAGAACAAGAAGTCATTATACAAGCTGTGACGGAAACTCAAGAATCCATGAAAAAATATGAAGAAACTTTAAACGCATACAGGGACCAGCTGGATGAATATGAGAATAGGGATAAACGCCAAAATATACGTATAAAGGGACTGAAAGAGTCAATCACAGCGACAGAACTAGCCCCAGTGGCACAAAAAATGTTTGGACAGATTTTAGGAGACCAAGCCCCTAATGTTATAGAAATAGACCGGATACACCGGGCCCACTCCAAAAGCACAAAAACTGACGTACCCAGAGATGTAATATGTAAAGTGCACAAATATGCAGTGAAGGAGAGTATAATGAAGATGGCACGTGATAACCCTAGGATTACATTTGAAGGTTCAAACATAGCTCTGTATCCAGATATATCGAAAAGGACTCTCTTTAAACGTGGGGCGGTTCGCCCATTGCTGGAAATTTTACGGAAGGCGGAGATCAAGTATAGGTGGGGGTTCCCTTTCAGTCTAACAGCTTCCAGGAATGGAAGAACCGCAACATTGCGAACGAAGGATGATCTAAAAGTATTTGTGGAAAAATTAGATCTCCCGATGGTGGACTTTGTGGACTGGAGAATAAGTTGTCTAGGGCCCCCCCTACAACGAGCAGAGAAATGGCAAGAAGTACCAGCAAAGGTTAATAGGGGAATAGCCCAGAGAAGGACTGAAAGGACAATTTTTTTTTTTTTTTTTTTCTTTTTTGTCCTTCCCACTCAGGAGGGGGTTAATAGAGTAATACCGGGGAGAGGGGGGGATTGGAAGGGAAGGTGTAGTGGGGAATGTGTACCTTAGGTAGGTCAATAGGTCATCCCCAATGGAAGGGGAGAATAATCCTGCGGAAGGCAGGGAAGGGTGGTGGCAGGCGCACAGGAGATGTGGGTGTGCGCAAGCTAAATACCCGATTTTTAGAAATACCCCTAATGGAAGGTTTGTGGTATCGGAGGACAGGATGTAAGTATGTAAGGTATATATTTATGATACACGAGTGGTATATTTTTTGTTTTTCTTGGGTTTTTTGTCTGGAAGTAATGAATGATGGGGAGGGGGGGGGTAGAAGGGGGGGTGGGATTGGCAGAGGAGAAGATAGAGAACAAGGGCAAGGGGCTGGGCGTTCTAAAAATGAAATGAAATGACAGCCATTTTGAAAATTTTGTCATATAATGTGAGGGGTTTGAATTCCTCAATTAAAAGAGGGCGCTTATGGGTTGAGCTGCAACATTGGGGAGCTGATGTTGTTTTCCTGCAGGAGACCCATTTCAAGAGCAGCTCAATTCCAAGCTTACCCCAGAATATACTGAATCAATGGTATCATGCAGTATCCCCAATAGCGAGGGCAAGAGGGGTCACAATTGCGTTCAAAAAATCATGCCCATGGACTACGGAGACCCTGCAAAGTGACCCAGAAGGTCGGTACTTGTTTGTAAAGGGCACGCTACAGGGGAGACGATATACCTTTGCTTCAATATATTCACCCAATGTTGGGACAGCTAACTTTCTGGTTAAAGTATTTAGAAAACTGGAAGAATTTAAGGAAGGGTGTGTAGTAGTAGGAGGAGATTTTAATATGGTGTTAGAGCCGAGTATAGATACCTCTACGGGTAGAACTGCTGTGTCTTTTAAAGCCATAAAGCGGGTTAAACAAATTTTACGCTCTCAACACCTAGTGGATACTTGGAGAGCTTTACATCCAGGTATCAGGGATTATAGCTATTACTCTAAAATACACGATATGTATTCACGGCTAGACCTCTTTTTGGTGGATCAATTCTACTTGGGGAATGTCAGCACAAGTACAATTGAACCAATAACTATGTCTGACCATGCTCCAATAATTTTGACCCTTCAACCAACTCAAATGACTCGGGCGGAACGAACTTGGCGTCTGAACGAGTCATTGTTGGATAAAGAAGACATAGTGGAGAAATTAAGGGTTAGGCTAAAGGAGTATTTCGAAATAAATAAAACGGAAGGAGTGTCAGATCAAGTGGTGTGGGAAGCACACAAAGCGGTTGTGAGGGGGGACTTAATTGCCATTGGCACATATATGAAAAAGGAAAGCAAAAGGGAAATGGACGAATTACTAGAGAAGATCAGAACCCTAGAGATAAAGCATAAGGAAAATCTCGATCCAGTGGATGGTAGATGTCTGGAGAGTGTACGGGCAGAGCTTGCGCAATATTTAGAATATAAAGCAAAGAACAAAATTAGGTTTTTCGCAAATAGAGCATATGAACAAGGAAATAAATGCGGTAAGCTACTGGCAAAACAACTTAAAAAACAACAGGACTCCAGACACGTGCACAGCTTACTAGTTCAGGGTAGGAAAATAATAGACACAAAGGCGATAGCAAAAGAATTTAGTAAATTTTATGAGGTACTATATAACATCTCCAAAACAGAACCATCTGAAGAAGGGGAAAGCGAGGAACAAAGGAGAGATAAGATCAAGGATTACATTGAGAACGCAGACATGCCCATACTAAATAGAGAAACCTCCGAGATTATGGAACGCCCAATCACGGTGGAAGAGTTGAGCAGAGTGATAGCAGCCCTACCCCCAGGGAAAAGCCCGGGCCCGGATGGGCTGACAAACATATATTACAAGAAATTTCTCCCAATTTTGGTAAGGCCACTTTGTGACTATTTCAACTCTATGGGTGCTGGAAATCCACTCTCCTCAGAAGCATCACTGGCGTACATAACGGTTTTGCCAAAAGAGGGAAAAGATCCCCAGGTATGTGCCAATTACAGGCCAATCTCTCTGCTGAACTCAGACACCAAGATACTGGCAAAAATTCTGGCCCTGAGACTACAGGAAGATGTAGGAGATTTAGTGCACCCAGATCAAGCAGGGTTTGTAAAGGGGCGAGAAGCAAGAGATAACACCACCCGCGCACTCCATATACTGCATTGGATGCAATATGGCCCAGGTGAAGCCCCAGGAATCACTCTGTCGATGGATGCGGAGAAAGCCTTCGACAGAGTGAACTGGGGCTTTATGAGAGAAGTACTGGGGAGGATAGGACTGGGGGAGAGAATGCTGGGATGGATTATGGCACTATACACAAAACTAAGAGCAAGAATTAAGGTAAATGGGACAGTATCTGAATGCTTTAACATACAAAACGGTACCAGGCAGGGGTGCCCACTGTCCCCATTGATATTTGCAATAGTAATGGAACCCTTTTTGTGTAGAATCAGAAAGAACAAGGAGATAGTGGGGATGCACATAGGCCATACGGAACATAAAGTAGCAGCATATGCGGACGATTTATTATTTTTTATGTCCACTCCCCAGACATCTATAGCCGCATTGATGGTAGAAGTACAGAAATTTGGAAGGGTGTCTGGCTTTAAGATTAATTTCGAGAAATCAGTCATCCTTCCCAGTCACGTCCCAGCAGAGATGGAGAGAACACTGAAGGAGAAATACCCATTTATATGGAACAGGGAGTCGCTGACATACCTGGGGGTACAGATAAGCGCAGACTATGAACTATTGTTGGAGCAGAATTATGGCTCATCAGTGAAAGAAATAACAGAAGAATTAAAGAAATGGAAGGGGAAATATCTGACCTGGTTCGGAAGAATCAGTGCCATAAAAATGAGTATACTGCCCAGAATAGTTTATGTGCTGCGTACAGTGCCAATCAGGTTGCCGGCGAGTCTCCTTAAACAAATGCGTCGGCTATTAATGGCCTTTATATGGAACGATAAAAGGCCTAGATTGGCGTACGACATTTTAAGAAGGAGTAGAGCGGAGGGTGGCCTAGGACTCCCGGATATAACATCCTATTATAAGGCCATGGCACTAGTTAGAATAATAGACTGGTGCCATGACCTAGATAGAAAACCATGGGTACAGGCAGAAATGATGATGGCGGGGAGAAACCTGGCAGGAGCACCATGGATCCAAGGGTCACTGAGAGGGCTGTCACAATGGACATCACCAATAACCCTGAATACATTAGAAGTATGGGATAGAATGAATAAAGAGGGCAGGTATGCCCCACAGACCTCCCCTCTGACCCCTCTGGAGGGATTTCCGTGGTTCCTCCCGGGGGAGAAGACGGGAAGTCTGGGGGCGTGGGGACAAGACGGGAATATTAGCTGCGGTAAGTTTGCCCCAAGGGGAATTTTAATACCACTGACTGAGATGATCTTGAAATTTGGGGAGACAAGAATGGCAGAATGGAAATACCGTCAAATGACGAGCTTCCTTAAGAAAATAAAACCGTTAAGATCCATAAATACATTTACCGCATTTGAGAGGAAGTGTGCACAGACATCAGAAGATGGGCATACATTATCCTGGATGTACAGAATGATCCTAGGAGAACAAGAAAAGAAACCCCCATACTTCATGAAAGAATGGGAGAGGGAGCTAGGCCAAGTGTGGACAGATAAACAAATAAATAAAATGATATCGTTAACATTTACTACCTCCATAAGTACAAAGGTGCAAGAAATGGCATATAAATTCCTAGCGAGATGGTATAGGACACCAGTTAAAATGGCACAAATCTCTTCAGAAGCTAATGATAAATGCTGGAGGGGCTGTGGACAGAAGGGAACTTTTCTTCATCTATGGTGGACGTGCCCAATAATTAAGCGTTTTTGGGAATTAGTAGCCCCCTGGATTAAGAAAATGACGACAGAGCACATAGAGTTTGGGCCCATACAATATTTATTTCATGGAATGACTGGACCTATCAAAAAATATAGAGAAAGTATAACCCCACATTTGTTAAATGCAGCAAAAAAACTAATTCCGAAGTACTGGAGACAGGACCGGATTCCGTCAGTCATAGAGTGGAGAAACGAGGTTAATATAATAAAGGAAGCAGAGAGATGGGTTCATGTGGTTAAAAACCAAAGAAAGAAATTTGAAACGACATGGGCAAACTGGGAACAATGCGCTGAGGAGATAATAGAAGAGGGAAATACAGATGGGTAGGAGGAAGGAATGGTATAGTCATTTAGAATAGAGACATAAGAAGAATGGCCCTGAAGGGTAGATGTAAATAGTCAGATAACTTCTCTAATGCTAATCAAAGAGGGAGGGGGGTAAGATAATGCATGGTTAAATGTATATGTGGTCTCTGTTTTTTGTTTTTTTTATTATTTCCCTCCTGTCCCAGTTTTGACAAACATTGGAGGTGGAGGGGGGAAGGAGATAGGCACACGATTAATAACAATTATGAATTATAGGGAAAACCCCCCCCCCTTCCCCTTTTTTTTTTTTTTTTTTTTAACACATTTTCATAATTATGAATTTTAGTGGTTAGTGACACAAACTAGAATAAAGGGGTTGTATTTGATAATGAACTGAAGTAAATAGTGACACGAATTAGAATAAGGCGGGAATGTACTTATAAATTTATCATTAAAAACACTTTATAAATTATATAAATACAAACACGAATATACACGGAAGGGGAAAATTTTTTTTTTTTTTTTTCTTCTTTCTTCTCACAATACATAACAAGGAATTGTAGGGACTAAAGACACTAATCAGAATAAGGGGGGAACTCCCCACCCCCCTTCTCCTTTTTTTTTTTGAAGTGATTAATGACACTAATAAGAATAAGGGGGAACTTATTTATAATTTCATTTTTAAACACTTTATAAATATAAACACGGTGGGGTGGGTACCAGAGGAGAAAGAAAGTAAAAGGAAAGAGGAAATTTTTATTTATTTATTTATTTTTTTTCTCTCTTCACACAATATATAATTGAAGTGATTACGGACACTAATAAGAATTAGGGGGAACTTATTTATAATTTTATTTTTTTTAACACTTTATAAACATAAGCACGATAAACACGGTGGGGTGGGTAACATTTATTTATTTATTTATCTAATTTTTTTCTAATTTTTTTTTTTTTTTTTTCTCTCTTCACACAATATATAATTATGAATTGAAGTGATTAAGGACACTAATAAGAATTAGGGGGAACTTATTTATAATTTCTTTTAACACTTTATAAACATAAGCACGATAAACACGGGGTAGGTACCATTTATTTATTTATTTATCTATTTTTTTATTTTTTTTCTTCCCCTCGCATATGTAAATGTCGGCCGCTGGGACAGGGGGGAAAACGGTGGTAGGTGATGTAGGATGTAATGTGTAGTATGTTTCTAGTGTTTGAACAAAGGGGTATAGAATGTTGTATAAATGGTGTATATATAAATGAAATAAACAATACAATTTTTGATTATTAAAAAAAAATAATTACAGCCTTTAATCTGTTGGGATATGTCTCTTCTAACTTTGCACATGTAGACTTTGCAATATTTGCCCACTCTTCTTTGCAGAACTGCTCAAGTTTAGTTAAATTTGATGGTGACTGTTTGTGGACTGTAGTCTTTAAGTCATTCCACAGATTTTTAATGGGGTTTAAGTCTGGGCTCTGACTAGGCCATGCAAGGACATTTACCTTTTTTTCTCCTTCAACCCCTGTGTAGTCATTTTTGCTGTGTGCTTTAGGTCATGTTGGAAGGTAAACCTTCTTTCCATTGACAAATTTCTGGCAGAGGGCAGCAGATTTTCCTTAAAAAATTGATGGTATTTTGCCCCATCCATTTTTTCTTCTATCATTACAAGCATATACCCACTGTATATATACGGTTTACTTTTGTGTATATGATGTTCATTTGATTATTTGTTTGCTCTAGACATATCTATTCTCTATGTGCAAGCGTGGATCCTGAGGAATCAAGTTACGCTAACACGTCCAACACGTCAATCCTACATGCTTATAAAAGATAGTGATCAATTGTTACTGTAAAAATATATAGAGATATGGCATTGGATGTATATTGGGCTTTTAATGTAACATTTTAAACTTTGTAATAAAACATTGTGTTTTTATTATGTTTGTACAATATTGTATCTCCCAGTCTAGCACAACTTAAAGTCCCATTTTTGGGGTTTTCTGCCTTACCCTGGGTGTTGTCCCATGGGGTGTATGGACCCCTGTTTTCCTCATTTTGGCAATGCTTCATTGGGATGGTGCCCGAGTGGGGATGGTATGTAGAGCTCATTTCACATATTTGATTTTCAACAAATACAGCAGCTACTACCACATAATTTAATGGAAACAAGCACCATTTAAAGAATCTGGTGTAGTGATTCTGACCTTTAAGAAATACTTGTGACACTCACTGCCACAGCAGACGGGAAGGTAAGAGGGTTTAAAATATGGCAGATTTGTTTGAAGGAGCAAGGATTCTTTAATTTTTGATTACATCTTTTAAAAATTAGCTTAATGATTTTAAAAAATCATGTTAATGAAAAAAGTTAAAGAAAAAAGTTTTTTACAGATATTACAGATATTTTAAAGGTATTACAAAATAGACAATTGCAACATTAAAATAAAATAGAATAAAAGTAAAAAAATGCTTATATAAAATTTCCAGCAGAATCCAATCCCCCGTAGAGTAGGTCCAAACGTATGTATTAAGGTATCAGCTCTCATGAATGACCTTTAGCGATCCATCACAATTTTGGTGGAAAGCACGAGTTACAGCTGCAAATTGCAGCAGCTTTGTGTTGACCCCTCAAAGGATGTTTATGGAAATTAAATAAGCAATCAAAGGGTCTGAGTGGTGTGCTGAAGGGTGTGCTAATGGGTATTGAAGTGTTTTATAATACTTTAGAGACACTCCCTTAATGCCAGTTATTCATATTTTAACAATATTTCCAAATATAAAGGTTTCACAATGCGACAACCAATGTATTATTGAACAAAATGATATCTCGGTTTGATAGACATCAAACCTGTATAGATCTTATTTATAGTCTTCTCAGGAGTTAATGTGTCCCACCCACCTTCTGCACCTCATAATATAACCATGTTTGGTGTAACTGATAGCTATTTTCTAATACATCTATGCAATTGCTTTTTATGAGTGTGATTTTTATCATCGCAGGATTTATGGAATATAAGTAGATTTTGGCAGGTTAAAAAGCACCAGACCAGGATGTGTGTTTGCTTACAACCATTCCTGGAGTGTTTAATGACTATTTTACAATAGCTATTAGTAGGTTCTGTCTTATTTGAGGCTTATGATACCCAGTTATGACCAGGATACAGGAGAGCTTGTTGAGGGCTCTGCTAGATGTTTTATGACATGGCAATTTTACAACAGGGCTTAATTAGAAGTCTTTAGAGGTTTTGCAGACCCTGGCTAGTAATGTTTATCCAACTTGATCTGCTTGAGGTTGTTGTTTTGGAGTAGGAAGTGGATGCATTATATGAAATGTATCAGCTCTCTGCTTAGCCCTACATATTTTTGAAGGGTCATCAGTTTCAATTTAGCCATTCAATTCCATAAAAGTATCGAACAGGCTGCTGCAGTCTTCAAGGTGCCCTGAATCCCAGACCACTATAACATAGCAGTTTCCCCCCATCCCTCTTAGCAGTGCTCTTCCGAGCTACTGAAATTTTATACTGACCAGTTAGGGTCATAATGATGACCTGTTATTCCGCTGCTTCACCCCCTACATGCCCCTAACTTTAAACACTATGAGGAAGCAATGAAACTGGCACGTGTACATTAGTAATGTAAGGATTCATAGGCTTCATAGGATTCATAGGCTTTCCCATTCTAGTCTAAGGAGCTGAGCACACCCAACCTACTGGCTGAGTGACAGTTCAGGTGAATGACCAAATATGACACTATACTTTATGGCAATAAGTAACATGTGGCTAGTCCGGTTCAGAAGCAAGGTAAACATTACTATTAAAAAAAATACTGCATCTTAAAGCCTTTTCTGGTAGCAGAAGAACATGCTCTCTATGCATTTTAAAGTTCCCATTGGTTTCTGAACTGCACCACTCTGCATTCTGGGTGAACTGTGCAGTACATATTTGTAGTATTATACTGTCAGAATGGTCCTTCGGTCTTTTTTATTTACACCCTATTAGTGATACTCAGAAGTGTCTCTTGATGCCTCCCTGTGACCTCCCTCTGAAGCACCTGTGACAATACTGACATTGACATTAACATTAGGTAGGTCTAAATCAAAGGCAGGTAGTAGGAGAGCTGTCAGCATAGTCAGGGACCAGTGCTGTGGATATGATTTGTCAGGGAAGAGGGGGCAGAAGTGCACCAAATTATCAATGTAAATCAATAACTTTTTTCTAGCTTACTAATCTGTTCTCAGTAGTTCACCAGGTTTTTGTCATTAAGCAAGGACTGAAAGAGGTAAGAAAAGGTAAAGAAAAAAAAAGTTGATGGATTTGGATTTGGGACTAGTGAGGACCCTGAAGACTCTGTGCATGGGAGGTCAGCTCAGATATTGACTTCACAGGGGCTCGAGATCTGTGTCAATACAACCTCTCTGATCTTTTTTTTTTTTTTTCATATATATATATATTTTTAGTAAGTTTTGAATCAATTACACATAACATAGAACAGAATCACCCGTGCAGGGCCACACAAAAAAACAAAAAATGAGGGCCCAGTGTGAGAAGAGAACAAACACTTACGATTTATCTACAAAATTAACTACCAGAGAGGGATAGGGGATAGTACAGGAATCGCTAGGCTCAAACAACATATTAAGGATTAAGGCATAGGTAAGACATCATTGCAACCCTGGCCAGCATATTCCAGAAACACCTGAGTTTTAATGTACATCATCTGCCACCATAGCAGCCGTGGAAGCATCATCTAACCAACAAGACCAGACTTTCTGGAACTTACGGGGACAACCTCTATTAGTATAAGTGGCTTGGTACAGAGGCAGATTAGAATTAAACACATCCAAAAGGACATTGTGGGAGGAGAGATTTGTTTCCAACACATAGTGATTGTCTTACAGGCATAAAATAACAGGAGGCTGACAAGGGTCCTTTACGCCATCATAGCAGCTAAGGATTCTACCAGACCCAGTAAACAATATTGTGGTTCAAGGGGAATGGCAATTTGCCTCACATGACTTATAACTTCCAATACACCTTGCCTAATTGTACTATACTGGACAGGTACAAAAGATGTAAAAAAAACTCCCTGATTTGGTGCGAGCAGTGCCAGCATTCTGGGGAAAGAGATGTAATCATCTTACGGAGTCTGTGCGGGGTGTAGTAAGCTCTGTGTAAGATTTTAAATTGAATCATGTTATCCCTAGCGTAGAAAAAAATTAGAAAAGGGAAAGTCCCAGATCTCTTTTCAGTCTTCATCGTCCAGTCCAGGAATATCCACAGTGCATTTCTGGCATAATAAGGATAGCTTGGGACTGGGCCTCACCAGTCTTTAATGATCCCTATGCATGTGTTATCAGGTGCAATCAAATTTTCTGTGTTTATTTTGCCTCAACAGTCTCTCTAATGAGTCCCCTCCCGCCCATATGGGCTGCCATGACAACAGTTACGCCACTGTTCACACTTTTAAGTTTATGAAACAAAGTTATTAAAAAAGTAAGGAGGGTATAGAATGTGCCATATCGCAAAACAGTCAATCAAATTTTAGTTTGGAGATATCAGAAAAAAGTTGCATTTTGATTGGCTGCTGTGTGTTGCTACACTTTGCACATTGTACTTTCCCTAACCTATATTTGCCATACCTACCGGGTGTGTTTTAAAGTTGAAACATTTTTATTGAGAGATGCCAGTTTCTTCTTAAGGAGCACAAATGTAAGAACCAAGAGGATGACATTTATCTACGGAAACACATTAAAAGAAAAAGGGTTAGTTAAAGATTTTTTTACAATGGTCAGATCATCTTCTGAAAGATCTTCTATCTAGATGAAACTTACACTGATCAAAATTCAGTCAACTCAGCAGGGACTGTCCGAATTTCAATCAGCAGGTGGGCTTCCATGCTTGACAGAAGTCGTTTCTTTAATCAACTTCCGTTGGAGTGATATGTTGGAAATTTTTTTTTGATCAGCAGCTGCAGTCAATCAGCCAATCTCCAGGGGGGGAATTTCTCCGTTCACCTAAAGCTGGCTATACACTAGTAGATTTTCAAATGAACATTTGTACCAATGCTGTCTGAAAGAACTTCAACATTCTGTTTGCTTTTAACATTTGATTCTGGTATATATATAATTTCCCAAACAAAAATCACATACACTGTTATAAATGTGTTTGTTCGAGAAATATTTTCCATCCTGCGCCTTCAAATTTTTTCACTGCAGTCAAAATCAAACTTTGACTTGACCCCACTAACAATTGGAAAATTAAATGAATGCTCTTAAAATTAATAATTTTGAACAAAATTCTATTAGTGTATAGCCAGCTTTAAAGTGTATGGCCAGCTCTACTATTTGTATCCTCCAAGCATGCTTGCATGTTTTTTAGATCATAAATCCTCCACCTTGAGCTGACACTTATCTGGGGGGGATAACCGCCCACTGAATAAAATACTCCAACTTGGCTGATACCTCACAGGAGATATACAGAAGCTGTTGGAAATTCATAGATACAAAATGTTGTTCCTTCTAAAATCAGTAGCATTAAAAACAACCACCAAGTGTGTAGGACAACCCAAAATGTAACTAGCTAGAGATAGGAATACAGTCAGTACAAGGAGTCTCATTTTATATACTCACAGTAATAAGCACACAAACTGGACCAAGGAAACTCCAGATGAGATCTTTTTTAAGCCAACAACTAGAAGGAACACATAAGTATGTTTTCAGGTGACTATGTGTAAATCTATATTTTTTAAACATGTTTACAAGGAAGAGAATCTCAGAAAGGTGATCCTTAAAAAGAAAAGCTCTGAGACGTTAATAATTGAATACAAGAAAATATCAGGTAATCAAGGAAAAAAAGAATCTCAGGGAAGGTTCCTGAAGATACTCAGAAAGCACAATAGCTGAACAGAGTGGGCATCTTAGGAAGCATAGTTGGTACAGGGGAGAATATCAGGAAGGTAAAATAATGGAGAGAGGAGAATCAAGGGAAGAGTTAATAATGGAGAGAGGAGAATTTCATGAAGGTATATTAGCAGATAGAGAAGAACCTTGGAAAGGGTGATTACTGAAAGAAGAGAATCCTCTGAAACATTAATTAGTGGGAGAGCACAATTTTGGGAAAAGTCAGTGGTGGAGTGGAACAATCTTAGGAAGGGTAATTGGTAAAGAGAGCAGAATGTTGAGTAAAGTTATGCCGCGTACACACGGTCGGACTTTTCGTCTACAAAAGTCAGACAGCCTGTCCGACAGACTTCCGGCAGACTTTCGGCGGACTTGCGGCGGACTTGCGGCATACTTTCTAACGAACGGACTTGCCTACACACGACCACACAAAAGTCCGACGGATTCGTACGTGATGACGTACACCGGACTAAAATAAGGAAGTTCATAGCCAGTAGCCAATAGGTGCCCTAGCGTGGCTTTTTGTCCGTCGGACTAGCACACAGACGAGCGGATTTCGGGGTCCGTCGTAGTTACGAAGTAAAGATTTGAAGCATGTTTCAAATCTAAAGTACGTCGGATTTGAGGCTAAAAAAGTACGTTGAAAGTCCGGAGAAGCCCACACACGATCGGATTACCAGCCAGCTTTAGTCCGTCAGCGTCCGTTGGACTTTTGTAGACGAAAAGTACGACCGTGTGTACGCGGCATAAGAGTAAATGATGGAGAAGTGAGAATTTTAGGACAACTTTGGAAGGAATAAAGATTGTTCCCACAGTGGGATGAACAATCTGTGAACAGAGGGATGACTGCAGAGAAAATCAAAGAGATGATATACTCTGGAAGGATAATTTGGAAAGTTATTAGAAATGGAAAAAGGGATAAGTCTTTTCTATACTGCCATACACAACTTACTAATTTTCTGTTCCATATGAACCCGGTCGCATTGCTGCAGAGATAATAATGATGATGACAGGAATTCCAAATCCGGCTATACAAACGTATGGGAAAAGTTGGCGTTGAGATGTCATGTAATTCATGGCCTGCAGGTTTCGGACTGTCATGAAGAGTAGAGCGCTCTCCAGAGACATCCAGCAGAAGGCACAGAGGAAGGAGAACTGGAGGAGACCCGCAATCACCGCACAAAGGACCTGAAACGCATAAAACAGAGAGTAGAGACACAGAGAATAAGTCCACTTCCCTATGAGTGAGCTCACATACACATGGGAATTTGATAGACTATACTGTATAATACTGTATAATTCATTTTATTTTATTGATGTATAATTTAATAAAAGTTATGTAGGTAGGCCATGTAGATTTAACATGTGGGCAAGCGCATCCCCGTCCTTTCAATTTTAACTTTATTTCTTGGCTTCTTTATTTCTGGTGGACTTGAGTGTGTATACTTTATTATGTATTACCATTAAGTTACCTTGCTTTTTGGTTTGTTTTCTTTTTTTGTATTGCACCTTGAGCCAATGAATGCCCAACTATAGAAACAACTATAAATAGGTATAGACCATTTTTACAATCTGAAGCTAATGTTATATAGTTAACTCTCAATGGTATTATATATACATTCACCAGCCACTTTATTAGGTACACCTGTTCAATTGCTTGGTAACACAAACTGCTAATCAGCCAATCACAGGGCAGCAACTCAATGCATTTAGGGTACTTTCACACTGGGGTGGTGCCGGCGTCATCGGTTTTACCGCTGTTATAGCAGTGTTTTCCGACCGCTAGCGGGGCGTTTTTAACCCTTGAAGCAGTTTGCTGCCCATTCATTTTAATGGGCTGGGTGTTTTGGGAGCGGTGTATACACACCGCCACAATGATGCTGCTTGCAGGCCTTTTTTTCCCGCCCTGCAAGCGCACCGCCCCAGTGTGAAAGCACTGGGGAGGCATAAGAGGCACTTTACAGGTGCTATTTTTAGCACTAAAACGCCTGAAAAGCGCCCCAGTGTGAAAGGGGTCTTAGTCATCTAGATGTGGTGAATACGACTTGCTGAAGTTCAAACTGAGCATCTGAAAGGAGGAAAGGGAATTTAAGTGACTTTGAACATGGCATGGTTGTTGGTGCCAGAAGAGCTGGTCTGAGTATTTCAAAAACTGCTGATCTACTAGGATTTTCACACACAGCCATCTCTAGGGTTTCCAGTTAATGGTCCAAAAAAGAGAAAATATCCAGAGTTGGAGGTCAGAGGAGAATGGGCAGACTGGTTCAAGATAATAGAAAGGCAACAGTAACTCGAATGGCCACTCGTTACAACCAAGGAATTCAGAATACCGTCTCTGAACACACACCACATCGAACCTTAAAGCAGATGGACAACAGCAGCAGAAGACCACACCAGATGCCACTCCTGTCAACTAAGAACAGGAAACTGAGGCTACAATTCGCACAGATAAAATTAAATGAATGTATTACAGCGCTCGCAATAGTGCAAATGTGAAGTACTGCTTGGTAAAGGTATTCATTGTGCAGAAAAAAAGGTACTTACAAAATGTAAGCTTAAAATGCATAGATTTATCAAAGGATTGCAATGAGAAACACCACTGCTGGCGTGCGTTCCACCGAAAACCGAAAGTGACTTCGTATGGATTTGAAACTGGAAAATGCGTCAATGCATTTCGCCCTCCCACAGGGTGTCATCAAGTTCCTTGATGACACCCTTGATGATGGCGAAATGCATTGACGCAATATCCGGTTTCAAATCCATACGACGTAACTTCCTTGATGACACCCTGTGGGAGGGTGAAATGCATTGACGCAATTTCCAGTTTTAAATCCATACAACGTCACTTCCGATTTTCGGTGGAACGCACGCCAGCAGTGGTGTTTCTCATTGTAATCCTTTGATAAATCTATGCCAGTTTTAAACCTACATTTTGTAAGTTCTTTTTATCTGCATAATAAATACCTTTACCAAGCAGTACTTCACTATGGTCCCCTTCCTTTATGTAGTTTTGGGTACTATGATTCACGCTTGATTGTCATGAGCATTGGAGATTTCCCTGGTATCCTGATATGAATAGCCATCCCTAGCCAACACTCTAATTCCGCGTACACATGATCGGACATTCCGACAAACAAATTTTCGATGGGAGCTTGTTGTCGGAAATTCCGACCGTGTGTAGGCTCCATTGGAAATTTTTTGTCAGAATTTCCGACAGCAGAAATTTGAGAGCTGTTTCTCAAATTTTCCGACAACAGATTTTGTTGTTGGAAATACCGGACGCACAAAATTCCACGCATGCTCTGAATCAAGTACGAGACGGAAGCGCTCGGTCTGGTAAAACTAGGGTTCGTAATGGAGATAGAACATTCGTCACACTGCAAATTTTGAAATCTTTCAATGCAGCGCATTCTTTTCTTCTTTATAATGCTAGAATTATGAAGTTGTTTTGCTGTTGATATTCACACAGAGTTCTGACAAACTGATTTCTTTTTTTTTTTTTTTCGCCAGATGTCCAGAATAATGTTTATAATTTTTGTTTATAGTGATCTCCTTTTTTTAAAAAAAAATCAGGATCCCCTGTTTTTTTTTTTTTCTAGTGATCTTCATAATATTTTTTCTCGTTTTGTGTGTCAAGTTACCACAACACCATTATTATCCTGTATTTTTTTAACCTCAAAGAGATTGGTTGGTGTTTGTGTCTCTTGTTAATTTGACATTGTATTTTTGAAATGTACCTGCCTACTCACAAACAAACTGTCCTTTTTTAATTATAACACATAGCCAATGATTTAAGAAAAAAAAAAAAATTATTAGGGGTCATAACAAAATAAAGAGGAAGGCAACACTGGATAAACTGGTGAAATTAGCAAAGCCTTTTTACCCCAGGGCACACATCAACTATTTGACACACAAAATTGGTAGCCTGAGGAGTCCATTTAATAGGGAGCACAATCCGGTCCAGGACTCAGAGAGATCAGAAACAGCAGCAGGTGACATATATGCAGGCCCGGACTGGGACAAAAAATAGGCCCGGGCATTTAAGACTGAGCAGCCAATTTTTCCAGGAAACGGGGGGGGGGGGGGGGGGGGGATTCGGTAGGCATTTGCGGGGTGGCTGGAGTCGGTCCTCCACACTGTAATGTACAGGGACACTGTGGCACTGTAATGATTACAGTGCCCCTGCAATTATCCCCCCCTTTTCTCTGTAATCACAGTGCCCCCTTTTACTCTCTGCTCACTGTGCAGATCTCCAGTTCCTCCTGCCCCCTTACATCAGAGCCTGCACAGACCCCCCTTTATGTCAAATTCCCCTTACATCAGAGCCCCGTACATCAGAGTCTGCACAAAGCCCCCTTACATCGGAGTCCATTTACATCAGAGTCCGCACTTACCCCCCCTTACATCAGAGCCCCGTACATCAGAGTCCGCTTACATCAGAGTCTGCACAAAGCCCCCTTACATCGGAGTCCATTTACATCAGAGTCCGCACTTACCCCCCCTTACATCAGAGCCCCGTACATCAGAGTCCGCTTACATCAGAGTCTGCACAGAGCCCCCTTTCATCAGAGTCTGCTTACATCAGAGCCTGCACAGACCCCCCTTTATGTCAAAGTCCCCTTACATCAGAGCCCCGTACATCAGAGTCTGCACAAAGCCCCCTTAAATCGGAGTTCATTTACATCAGAGTCCGCACTTACCCCCCCTTACATCAGAGCCCCGTACATCAGAGTCTGCACAAAGCCCCCTTACATCGGAGTCCATTTACATCAGAGCCCCCGTACATCAGAGTCCGCACTGACCCCCCCTTACATCAGAGCCCCGTACATCAGAGTCCGCTTACATCAGAGTCTGCACAGAGCCCCCTTTCATCAGAGTCTGCTTACATCAGAGCCCCCGTACATCAGAGTCCGCACTGACCCCCCCTTACATCAGAGCCCCCTTACATCAGAGTCCGCACAGAGCCCCCTTACATCAGAGCCCCCTTACATCAGAGCCCCTGTACATCAGAGTCCGCACAGAGCCCCCTTACATCAGAGTCCGCTTACATCAGAGCCCCCTTACATCAGAGTCTGCTCAAAGCCCCCTTACATCGGAGTCCATTTACATCAGAGCCCCCGTACATCAGAGTCCGCTTACATCAGATCCCCCTTACAATAGAGTCCGCACAGAGCCCCCTTACATCAGAGTCCGCACAGACCCCCCCTTACATCAGAGTCCACTTACATCAGAGCCCCCGTACATCAGAGTCCGCACAGAGCCCCCTTACATCAGAGTCCGCACAGACCCCCCCTTACATCAGAGTCCGCTTACATCAGAGCCCCCTTACATCAGAGTCTGCACAGAACCCCCTTACATCAGAGTCTGCTTACATCAGAGCCCCCTTACATCAGAGTCCGCTTACATCAGAGTCCACTTACATCAGAGCCCCCGTACATCAGAGTCCGCACAGAGCCCCCTTACATCAGAGTCCGCTTACATCAGAGCCCCCTTACATCAGAGTCTGCACAGAACCCCCTTACATCAGAGTCCACTTACATCAGAGCCCCCTTACATCAGAGTCCGCTTACATCAGAGCCCCCTTACATCAGAGTCCGCTTACATCAGAGCCCCCGTACATCAGAGTCCGCACAGAGCCCCCTTACATCAGAGTCCGCTTACATCAGAGCCCCCTTACATCAGAGTCCGCTTACATCAGAGCCCCCGCACATCAGAGCCCGCACAGACCCCCCCTTACATCAGAGTCCACTTACATCAGAGCCCCCGTACATCAGAGTCCGCACAGAGCCCCCTTACATCAGAGTCCGCACAGACCCCCCCTTACATCAGAGTCCGCTTACATCAGAGCCCCCTTACATCAGAGTCTGCACAGAACCCCCTTACATCAGAGTCCGCTTACATCAGAGCCCCCTTACATCAGAGTCCGCTTACATCAGAGTCCACTTACATCAGAGCCCCCGTACATCAGAGTCCGCACAGAGCCCCCTTACATCAGAGTCCGTTTACATCAGAGCCCCCTTACATCAGAGTCTGCACAGAACCCCCTTACATCAGAGTCCACTTACATCAGAGCCCCCTTACATCAGAGTCCGCTTACATCAGAGCCCCCTTACATCAGAGTCCGCTTACATCAGAGCCCCCGTACATCAGAGTCCGCACAGAGCCCCCTTACATCAGAGTCCGCTTACATCAGAGCCCCCTTCCATCAGAGTCCGCTTACATCATAGCCCCCGTACATCAGAGTCCGCACAGAGCCCCCTTACATCAGAGTCCACTTACATCAGAGCCCCCTTACATCAGAGTCCGCTTACATCAGAGTCCGCTTACATCAGAGCCCCCTTACATCAGAGCCCCCTTACATCAGAGTCCGCTTACATCAGAGCCCCCGTACATCAGAGTCCGCACAGAGCCCCCTTACATCAGAGTCCGCTTACATCAGAGCCCCCTTACATCAGAGTCTGCACAGAACCCCCTTACATCAGAGTCCGCTTACATCAGAGCCCCCGTACATCAGAGTCCGCACAGAGCAGTGCTGGGACAAGGTCATTCGGTGCCCAGGGCGAAGATGAAAAACTGCGCCCCCCCCCCCGGTGAAAAGCTACAGTGCCTACAGACGATGGGATCTATACTAATGCATCAGTGACAGTGCATTAACCCCCTTCTTGCTGCATATTACCAATACCATTGCTAATTAAGCAAACTCCCCTCAGAGACTGCAGACATGATACAAGAGATCAATGCAGTCAATGCAATGCAGCGGGGGGTAAAACCGCCCCCGCTAGCGGCCGAATACCGACGGTAAAGCGACGCTTACAATAGCGGCGCTTTACCGCTGACGCCGCCCCAGTGTGAAAAGGCCCTAAGACCCCTTTCACATTGCGGGCATTTTTCAGGTGCTACAGCGCTAAAAATAGCGCCTGAAAAAAGCGGCTCCATTCACTCCAGTATGAAAGAGATTTCACACTGGAGCGATGCATTGGCAGGGCGTCAGAAAAAGTCCTGCAAGCAGCTTATTTGGAGTGGTGAACTCACCACTCCTCTACCGCTCATCCCCATTGAAATCAATGGGGCAATGCTGCTATACCTAAAAACATCACACAGAGAAGTAGAGAGTCCGTGAAGTGGTCAGAGGACAGTCCATAAGTGACAATACAGCAGTATCCCAGTGTGCGCCTTCCACCGGTCAGTGAGGAATCACCCTGTGCTGACACTCTCCCCCTAGGGGGTCAGACTCACCAGATCTGCAAATAATAACAAGCCTCCAAGAATACAAGAGATCGTCCTCTGTCGAAGTCAGGATATGACGAAACGCGTCAGGGGTGGCTTACACGACGCCGGAAGTGAGGTTTGCGTTCCACCACAGCCTGATCTACAACCAGGAAGTGATCTGTTCCCCTGGGCACCGAGCCGGCTGATCCTTGGAATGGTGACACGCAGCCTTTTCTATTTTTCATGCTTGATTGACTGTTTTATATGTACGTATATTGATTGAAGGGTTTTTAGAAGATTGTGGGTTTTGGCTCCAATAAACAGAATTACGCTATGTGCATACTTCTTGTTTTTTTTACTTATTCGTGTGGAGCTGTGACCCCCCCTGAATAACCCCCCGGAGTGGGACTGAGAGAGAGGTGATGAGGAGATCTCTTGTATTCTTGGAGGCTTGTTATTATTTGCAGATCTGGTGAGTCTGACCCCCTAGGGGGAGAGTGTCAGCACAGGGTGATTCCTCACTGACCGGTGGAAGGCGCACACTGGGATACTGCTGTATTGTCACTTATGGACTGTCCTCTGACCACTTCACGGACTCTCTACTTCTCTGTGTGATGTTTTTATGCGTAGTTGGCCGCATAATTTCCTATGTATTTTTGCTCAACATTAGCGCTGTTTTATAGTGTATGTTTACCTTTACAGTTTATGTATGCTATTTTTGTCATTTTATGTAATTTTTAAACGGCTCCTGTCCTTGAAAAGACTTAGTTTAGATACTGTAAGTCTCTATACCTGTCATTTCCAGTCTGTAGTTCTAGCTCTGCTTAGAAACATTAACTTAATCTATTTTGGCGCTGAGTGGTGTGCTGCAGGCCTGAGCAAACCCATTTCTACAATGCTGCTATACCGCCAGCAAAATGCTGCTCCGTTGGCATTTTGCAGGCGGATTTAGCCCCTTTTCGGCTGCTAGCAGGGGGTTAAAACCGCCCCGCTAGTGATCGAATAGCGCTGCTAAAACAACGGTAAAGCAGCGCTAAAAATAGCACTGCCTTATCGCTGATGACGGTGGTGGCACAGTGTGAAAGGGGTATTAGGGTGTCCCATCTATGAAGAAGGAGATAAACAGCACATGAGGGCACAGTCAGCAGGACACATTAAATTGCGACTTACCCTCCATGGTGCACTCTATTTTTGGTGTCTGTGTCCATGTGCACTGTCGAAGAGCTTGCCACTCCCCCTGGCTCTGTCTTGCCCAATCACAGTCCAGCAAATCCTTAGGCTTTGCCTCCGCAGGGATGGATAAGCAGAGAACATTTCCTCCCCCTCCTCTCTCCAATAGCAAACTGATAACCTCGGCGGAGAGGGGGGTGCTGGCGAACATTACATTACTGAACTCATGTTTCCTCTCTCCTTCTCCTCAGGTGATAAGCGGGGGGAGGGGGGTGCTGGCCGAGCTGTTTACTTTCCTCCTCTTCTGCTGCCAGCCCAGCCGATAAGCGAAAGCGAAACTGTTCTCTTCATTCATGTTTACACTCCACCTCCCCAGCTGATAAGCTGGGGGGGGGGGGCGTGCTAGCGAAGTTTTGTGATCTCTTTTTTCTCTGCTCGGCTGGCTCAACGGCGCGCTGATTTTCAGGGGGCGACAGTCGGCCCCTGGAGACAGGCGTTATGCCTGTACCCCTCTGATGGCGGCCCTGGCTGTGTGTCACACAGTTGGGTCTGTGTGTGTGTTCGGTGGCGTAACAAGGTCCCGCCCCCTAGACTGGCTCGTGTGATAGGCGGAACACTGGTTCAATCTGCTACCACACGAGCCAGTCTAGGGGGGCGGGTCCTTTTTACGGCGCCGCCGAACACACACACAGACCCAGCTGTGTAACAAACAAGAGGAGGAGGTGGGAGGGGAGCGCTGCAGCCACAGATCAAAGCGTTCTGTAGTGTAGCCTCTACTGCGCCCCCCTTCCTCCAGTAAATGGTCCCGCCCAGGGCATCCGCCCCTTCTGCCCACCCCTTGTACCGGCCCTGGCACAGAGCCCCCTTAAATTCATTTTACACAGTGGGAGGCAGGAGCGAGGGTGATCTTACTCACCCCAGGATGGAGGCTCAGGCACAGGCTGTCTGTAGCATGCATCTTCTGAGGTAAAACTTCCTTCACATGTGTGTGGGCGGGGCAGACACAGAAGTAGAGGGGCGGGAGGAGGAGAAGCAGTCCGTCCGAGCTGAGAGCACAGAGCGGAACTGTCAGCAGCGGCTCTGAGGCTGAGCTGTGTGTGAGAGACACACAGCTCAGCCAATGCAGCCGATAACCTCACTTGTAGTTCCGGCCGGAGAAGGCACAGGTATGGCCGCATAGCGATGGGGAGCGGCGGCCGCGGCCTGTGTTAGCCCTGTCCAGGCCGCCGCTTACCTCCCGCCATGCGGCCTGGGCATCAACAGGCCAAGGAGTGGGCAGCCCACCGGCAAATGCCCGGTCTGCCCTATGGCCAGTCCGGGCCTGCATATATGTGAAAAATAAGGAAAATAAATTGCGCTTAGATAAATGTTAAATGGAGCTGTATCCGAAGCACAGCCCCCCAAAAGCTGCAATTCTCATGTAAACATAAATACAAGAAAACAATCAGAAAAAAAAACAGAATCGCGCTATAAAAAATTGATATCAGTAATCAAAATAAATCTCATACATTCATCTATTAATAATGAATGTCAAGGGTACGTTTAAATGGAAACCCAAACATCTACATGTGCATATACAAATTGGTGATAAGACTATTAATAAATGCGTGCTTTGTAGATAAATTGTGGTACACAAATGTGAATATGATTCAATGGTTCATGAAAAAATCCCATAAAAAATGTGATATATAAAAAAATCAGTGAATAAAAATTATTAATAAATAAAGATAAACATCTACAGACAAGACAGCAAAAAAACACCCATGCAAAAATATATGAATGAAAAGTCCATAAGATGCAAGCTGAATATCATCGGAAAGATTTTAAAAAAATTAAGTAAAAAAAAAATTAAGTAAAGGTTTTAGTTGAATCCACCACCAAAACAACAGAAATGGACTCTTACCAGAGCTCCATGATCCCCCATAACAGAGGATCTAGGAATGCATGTATAAAGGTACTGGATGGCTTCAGGATAAACAGAAAACCTCAATATTGGGCAGTCCCCTCCCGAACAATCAGATCATGTTGGAACTCCTGTGTGGTCTGACGTGGAGAAAATCCGATGCTGCTGGCCGTGCGTTTAAGATGGAGACTGAGAAGACTGAGACACATATGTCCCCAGGCTGTAGTCTTACCACAGCCTGCGCCTTTTGCCAGACCAGACCAAACCCAGGCCATCACTCTCTTGTCTTCCTTCCACGCTTGCTTCCAGGCTGTGGCTCTGGTGTTGGAGTTGTGGGAGGAGGTGGAGGAGGTGGAGGAGGAGGATGGTCCAACTCACACAGATGGGTTTTGCTTGTGAGTTCACCCCTCAACCCCTTATTTAGGGCAATATATATCACTTCCTCACAAAAGAGGCGTTGGCCCACCTCCATTTCATGAATTTTGTTGGCAGCCATGCAGGCATAGGCTTCAAGAAGAAGACTGGGGGGTTCTGAGGGCTGCAGAAGCCTGCCGAATTAACCCAAGTGCTGACTCCTCCATGTTACTCCCCTTCCTGGGTCTTTTTTGTTGAAGGCGGAGGGGAGGGACCTGGGATTCAATCAGGCTACTGGGCCCGGCCACCTCTTGGCTGCCACTTACCCCCGCCACCTCCTGGCTGTCACTTTCCCCTGCCACTTCCTGGCTGAGGATTTCCTGTGTATGAAAAGGGACATAGTTTTAGTTTATTGTTCATGAATCACACACAATTTTTAGAAATATGTTGAACAATGCTATACCTGACTCAAGCTGGGCTCCTCAACATCGTTTTCCTGGATGGAAGGCCCAGGTTGGACGTCGGAAGCCTCAGCTGGGGTGGAAGGAAGAGTGGAAGGAAGGGTTGAGAGTGATGGATTGATTTCAGTCTGGTCTGACAGAAACCGCAGTCTGTCGTAGTACCAAAGCCTGCGTATATAAACGTCATCTGCTGCTGCTCCTGATCTCTGGGAATCCTGGACCCTCTTGCGCTCCCTAATACAAGTGCACCTCAGGCCACCAATTTTGCACTTCAAATAGTTGATGTCTGCCGTGGGGATCTGCGGCTTCACAAACTCCAGCAATTTATCCAGTGTTGCCTTCCTCTTTAGTCGATTTGTATAAAAGGGGTGTTTTGTCTGGCACAGACAGGGCAGCTCTCTGTACAAATCAATGAATTGAGGGAGAAAATCATGATCCGATCCATTTTATCTGCAAGACACAACACAAGACAAACCCTAATGTCAGGCTAAACTTGCATAGCAGTATAGGCCACTGATGCCCCAAGTTAAAATTGCACCTTTGTTAGAACAATCGGCGCTTCCGCTACCCTGTCCTCCGCTCACAGATCGTACGTATGACGCACGTATGTTACGCTTTATATACACTGTGCATGCGTGAAATTCCGCCCGCCCCTGACCTTCTTTATAGTATATTCCCCGCCCCTTCTCTTTCGGCGCAGTGGGAGAGCACATGGCGGAGAAAGAACAAGTGCATGAAGACAGCAGGAACATCAAAAGCCCGGAGCCACAAACGTCCCGATCCCGGAGGAGATTTAAGGCTTTAAATATGTCCTTTGCAGAGATGGTGGAGATGGTGGACACCTTTAAGAGGGCCGACTATGATGGGAAGCATGGACCTTACCCAATGTCAGAAAGGCCAAGATCATGACTAAAGTTGTGAAAAGTCTCCACAGGAATTTTGGGGTACGAGGATCCAAGGGTCAACTGAGAAAATGATGGTCAGACCTCACATTGAGGGAGCACCGTCAGTACAAAAGAATCAAGAGAGTGCTGCAAAAAAGTAAGTATTTGTCCTGTGTTCCTACTATTATTATTACATTAGTGCTGCTCCATGTGCTTTTCTTTACTGTTGTACAGTTTAAAATGGCAAATTTCAAGTTCGTGGGCACAATAATCATTCGTAGTAAACATTGTTCGTTCACCCACTAATACGATGTTTTTGGCAAATGCAGGTTAAGTACATTTGTTCATGCCTATTTGGATTAAAATAAGTTTAGTACATTGTTGTCTAGATGGGTTTGTAGGGTGTCCCTTACAGTGGCTCCAGTGGATACTAGGGGTCTCTACATGTGTAAAACGTGCACAAAACAGGTAAGTATTCCAGCTTTAACCACTTGACGACCGCCTCACGCCGATGTACGTCGGCAAAGCGGCACGGACAGGCAAAATCACGTACATGGTACGTGATTTGCCTTCCGCGGGTGGGGGGCCCGAGGCGGTCGTCTTTTGTCCAGCGGCGATCAGAGGTGAGGGGGAGACCATCGTGGCCCCCCCCTCGCGATCGCCGCCGGCCAATCGAATCATTCCTTTGCTGCTGTATGCTAAACAGCAGCAAAGGAAATGATGTCATCTCTCCTCGGCTCTGTAATTTCCGTTCCGGCCCGAGGAGAGAAGACATGTGAGTGAGTGCACAACACTACACACACACAGTAGAACATGCCAGGCACACAAAACACCCCGATCCCCCCCCCGATCGCCCCCCGATCCCCCCCCAATCACCCCCCCCCCCCCTGTCACAAACTGACACCAGCAGTTTTTTTTTTTTTTTTCTGATTACTGCATAGTGTCAGTTTGTGACAGTTACAGTGTTGGGACAGTTACTGTTACCCCCCTTTAGGTCTAGGGTACCCCCCTAACCCCCCCTAATAAAGTTTTAACCCCTTGATCACCCCCCGTCACCAGTGTCACTAAGCGATCATTTTTCTGATCGCTGTATTAGTGTCGCTGGTGACGCTAGTTAGGGAGGTAAATATTTAGGTTCGCCGTCAGCGTTTTATAGCGTCAGGGACCCCCATATACTACCTAATAAATGTTTTAACCCCTTGATTGCCCCCTAGTTAACCCTTTCACCCCTGATCACCGTATAAGTGTTACGGGTGAAGCTGGTTAGTTCGTTTATTTTTTATAGTGTCAGGGCACCCGCCGTTTATTACCGAATAAAGGTTTAGACCTCTGATCGCCCGGCGGTGATATGCGTCGCCCCAGGCAGCGTCAGATTAGCGCCAGTACCGCTAACACCCACGCACGCAGCATACACCTCCCTTAGTGGTATAGTATCTGAACGGATCAATATCTGATCCGATCAGATCTATACTAGCGTCCCCAGCAGTTTAGGGTTCCCAAAAACGCAATGTTAGCGGAATCAGCCCAGATACCTGCTAGCACCTGCGTTTTGCCCTTCCGCCCAGCCCACCCAAGTGCAGTATCGATCGATCACTATCACTTACAAAACACTAAACGCATAACTGCAGCGTTCGCAGAGTCAGGCCTGATCCCTGCGATCGCTAACAGTTTTTTTGGTAGTATTTTGGTGAACTGGCAAGCACCAGCCCCAGGCAGCGTCAGGTTAGCGCCAGTAGTGCTAACACCCACGCACGCAGCATACGCCTCCCTTAGTGGTATAGTATCTGAACGGATCAATATCTGATCCGATCAGATCTATACTAGCGTCCCCAGCAGTTTAGGGTTCCCAAAAACGCAGTGTTAGCGGAATCAGCCCAGATACCTGCTAGCACCTGCGTTTTGCCCCTCCGCCCAGCCCAGCCCACCCAAGTGCAGTATCGATCGATCACTGACACTTACAAAACACTAAATGCATAACTGCAGCGTTCGCAGAGTCACGCCTGATCCCTGCGATCGCTAACAGTTTTCTTGGTAGCGTTTTGGTGAACTGGCAAGCACCAGCTCCAGGCAGCGTCAGGTTAGCGCCAGTAGCGCTAACACCCACGCACGCACCGTACACCTCCCTTAGTGGTATAGTATCTGAACGGATCAATATCTGATCCGATCAGATCTATACTAGCGTCCCCAGCAGTTTAGGGTTCTCACAAACGCAGTGTTAGTGGGATCAGCCCAGATACCTGCTAGCACCTGCGTTTTGCCCCTCCGCCCGGCCCAGCCCACCCAAGTGCAGTATCGATCGATCACTGTCACTTACAAAAGACTAAAACGCATAACTGCAGCGTTCGCAGAGTCAGGCCTGATCCCTGCGATCGCCAACAGATTTTTTGGTAGCGTTTTGGTGAACTGGCAAGCGCCAGCAGCCTAGTACACCCCGGTCGGAGTCAAACCAGCACTGCAGTAACACTTGGTGACGTGGCGAGTCCCATAAGTGCAGTTCAAGCTGGTGAGGTGGCAAGCACAAGTAGTGTCCCGCTGCCACCAAAAAGACAAACACAGGCCCGTCGTGCCCATAGTGCCCTTCCTGCTGCATTCGCCAATCCTAATTGGGAACACACCGCTTCTGCAGCGCCCGTACTTCCCCCATTCACATCCCCAACCAAATGCAGTCGGCTGCATGAGAGGCATTTTCTTTATGTCCTCCCGAGTACCCCTACCCAACGAACCCCCCCAAAAAAGATATTGTGTCTGCAGCAAGCGCGGATATAGGCGCGACACCCGCTATTATTGTCCCTCCTGTCCTGACAATCCTGGTCTTTGCATTGGTGAATGTTTTGAACGCTACCATTCACTAGTTGAGTATTAGCGTAGGGTACAGCATTGCACAGACTAGGCACACTTTCACAGGGTCTCCCAAGATGCCATCGCATTTTGAGAGACCCGAACCTGGAACCGGTTACAGTTATAAAAGTTAGTTACAAAAAAAGTGTAAAAAAAAAATAAAAAAATATATAAAATAAAAAAAAATAGTTGTCGTTTTATTGTTCTCTCTCTCTCTATTCTCTCTATTGTTCTGCTCTTTTTTACTGTATTCTATTCTGCAATGTTTTATTGTTATTATGTTTTATCATGTTTGCTTTTCAGGTATGCAATTTTTTGTACTTTACCGTTTACTGTGCTTTATTGTTAACCATTTTTTTGTCTTCAGGTACGCCATTCACAACTTTGAGTGGTTATACCAGAATGATGCCTGCAGGTTTAGGTATCATCTTGGTATCATTCTTTTCAGCCAGCGGTCGGCTTTCATGTAAAAGCAATCCTAGTGGCTAATTAGCCTCTAGACTGCTTTTACAAGCCGTGGGAGGGAATGCCCCCCCCCCACCGTCTTCCGTGTTTTTCCCTGGCTCTCCTGTCTCAACAGGGAACCTGAAAATGCAGCCGGTGATTCAGCCAGCTGACCATAGAGCTGATCAGAGACCAGAGTGGCTCCAAACATCTCTATGGCCTAAGAAACCGGAAGCTACGAGCATTTTATGACTTAGATTTCGCCGGATGTAAATAGCGCCATTGGGAAATTGGGGAAGCATTTTATCACACCGATCTTGGTGTGGTCAGATGCTTTGAGGGCAGAGGAGAGATCTAGGGTCTAATAGACCCCAATTTTTTCAAAAAAGAGTACCTGTCACTACCTATTGCTATCATAGGGGATATTTACATTCCCCGAGATAACAATAAAAATGATTAAAAAAAAATAAAAATGAAAGGAACAGTTTAAAAATAAGATAAAAAAGCAAAAAAATAATAAAGAAAAAAAAAAAAAAAAAAGCACCCCTGTCCCCCCTGCTCTCGCGCTAAAGCGAACGCAAGCGGCGGTCTGTCGTCAAACGTAAACAGCAATTGCACCATGCATGTGAGGTATCACCGCGAAGGTTAGATCGAGGGCAGTAATTTTTGCAGTAGACCTCCTCTGTAAATCTAAAGTGGTAACCTGTAAAGGCTTTTAAAGGCTTTTAAAAATGTATTTATTTTGTTGCCACTGCACGTTTGTGCGCAATTGTAAAGCATGTCATGTTTGGTATCCATGTACTCGGCCTAAGATCATCTTTTGTATTTCATCAAACATTTGGGCAATATAGTGTGTTTTAGTGCATTAAAATTTAAAAAAGTGTGTTTTTTCCCCAAAAAATGCGTTCGAAAAATCGCTGCGCAAATACTGTGTGAAAAAAAAAAAATGAAACACCCACCATTTTAATCTGTAGGGCATTTGCTTTAAAAAAATATATAATGTTTGGGGGTTCAAAGTAATTTTCTTGCAAAAAAAAACAAAACTTTTTCATGTAAACAATAAGTGTCAGAAAGGGCTTTGTCTTCAAGTGGTTAGAAGAGTGGGTGATGTGTGACATAAGCTTCTAAATGTTGTGCATAAAATGCCAGGACAGTTCAAAACCCCCCCAAATGACCCCATTTTGGAAAGTAGACACCCCAAGCTATTTGCTGAGAGGCATGTCGAGTCCATGGAATATTTTATATTGCGACACAAGTTGCGGGAAAGAGACAAATTTTTTTTTTTTTTGCACAAAATTGTCACTAAATGATATATTGCTCAAACATGCCATGGGAATATGTGAAATTACACCCCAAAATACATTCTGCTGCTTCTCCTGAGTACGGGGATACCACATGTGTGAGACTTTTTGGGAGCCTAGCCGCGTACGGAACCCCGAAAACCAAGCACCGCCTTCAGGCTTTCTAAGGGCGTGAATTTTTGATTTCTCTCTTGACTGCTTATCACAGTTTCGGAGACCATGGAATGCCCAGGTGGCACAAAACCCCCCCAAATGACCCCATTTTGGAAAGTAGACACCCCAAGCTATTTGATGAGAGGTATAGTGAGTATTTTGCAGACCTCACTTTTTGTCACAAAGTTTTGAAAATTGAAAAAAGAAAAAAAAAAAGTTTTTTCTTGTCTTTCTTCATTTTCAAAAACAAATGAGAGCTGCAACATACTCACCATGCCTCTCAGCAAATAGCTTGGGGTGTCTACTTTCCAAAATGGGGTCATTTGGGGGGGTTTTGTGCCACCTGGGCATTCCATGGCTTCCGAAACTGTGATAGGCAGTGAAGAGTGAAATCAAAAATTTTCACCCTTAGAAATCCTGAAGGCGGTGATTGGTTTTCGGGGTCCCGTGCACGGCTAGGCTCCCAAAAAGTCCCACACATGTGGTATCCCCGTACTCAGGAGAAGTAGCTAAATGTATTTTGGGGTGCAATTCCACATATGCCCATGGCCTGTGTGAGCAATATATCATTTAGTGACAACTTTGTGCAAAAAAAAAATTAAAAAAATAAAAATGTGTCACTTTCCCGCAACTTGTGTCAAAATATAAAATATTCCATGGACTCAATATGCCTCTCTGGAAATAGCTTGGGGTGTCTACTTTCCAAAATGGGGTCATTTGGGGGGGTTTTGTGCCACCTGGGCATTCCATGGCCTCCGAAACTGTGATAGGCAGTAAAGAGTGAAATCATAAATTTACACCCTTAGAAATCCTGAAGGCGGTGATTGGATTTCGGGGCCCCGTACGCGGCTAGGCTCCCAAAAAGTCCCACACATGTGGTATCCCCATATTCAGGAGAAACAGCAGAATGTATTTTGGGGTGCAATTCCACATAGGCCCATGGCCTGTGTGAGCAATATATCATTTAGTGACAACTTTTTGTAAATATTTTTTTTTTTTTTTTGTCATTATTCAATCACTTGGGACAAAAAAAATAAATATTCAATGGGTTCAACATGCCTCTCAGCAATTTCCTTGGGGTGTCTACTTTCCAAAATTGGGTCATTTGGGGGGGTTTTGTACTGCCCTGCCATTTTAGCACCTCAAGAAATGACATAGGCAGTCATAAACTAAAAGCTGTGTAAATTACAGAAAATGTACCCTAGTTTGTAGACGCTATAACTTTTGCGCAAACCAATAAATATACGCTTATTGACATTTTTTTTACCAAAGACATGTGGCCGAATACATTTTGGCCTAAATGTATGACTAAAATTGAGTTTATTGGATTTTTTTTATAACAAAAAGTAGAAAATATCATTTTTTTTCAAAATTTTCGGTCTTTTTCCATTTATAGCGCAAAAAATAAAAACCGCAGAGGTGATCAAATACCATCAAAAGAAAGCTCTATTTGTGGGAAGAAAAGGACGCGAATTTCGTTTGGGTACAGCATTGCATGACCGCGCAATTAGCAGTTAAAGCGACGCAGTGCCAAATTGGAAAAAGACCTCTGGTCCTTAGGCAGCATAATGGTCCGGGGCTCAAGTGGTTAAGAAAGGGAAAAAAATGTCTTCAGCTTGGAACTGCCAACTGCCAACGACACTTCCAAGCAATTTTTCATATTACTATTTCTGCCGCCAAATATCTGTGTGCTAAGTATATCTTTTTTTTATTTCACATAGGGGAGAAAAGAATTGGGACATCAGAGGACACCAGGGACCCCCCACCTCCTAAAGAAGGGGAAATCCCCACACCACAACCTCAGGATGTAGAGGAAGGAGGATGTAGAGGAAGGAGGATGTAGAGGAAGGAGAGGTTTATGAAGTGGGTGAAATAGTGACCACAACAGGTAAGTGTCTGAGACCACAGCTTCAGGTAATAGATGGATGCCTGCATATTTATAATACATGGTGTTTTTTTATTTTAGGAGATGTGGAAGAAGAAACATATTTCACATGTACAAGTGCACACGTCCTCATCAGGGAGATCATGGTGTGCAATCGTGATTTACAGATCAAGGAAGACATCAATGATGTGCAAAAAAGACTCAAAAACATCATTGATGTTTTAGGCAGAACATTTTTGATTTTTTTTTTTATAACTTTTCTACAAAATGTTGAAAGCCAAATTTTGAAGATGCACACAGTGTGTCAACATGTGCTATCTGCCATCACGGTATATCAATGTACGCGTTTTGTGGGTACAACCCCTTCCTTGCAACTAAAGTAGCTGAGAGGAAGGGGTTGTACCCCCGAAACACATCCATTGATCCTTCATGATGGGAACTAGCACATGTTGAGATTAGGCACGGGATCAGGAGGGAAATCCCCATTTTGACTCCCAATTTGTGTGCATCTTCAAAATTTGGCTTTCACAGGGGTGACATCACCCCATCTGATGAAGGCAAGATCAACACAGTTTGGCCATACTAATGTCTGATATTGTCTTCAGTTTATCAAAGTTGAACTTTGTAAGTTCCTGAGTTGTGTATTGTTTTATGTTTTTAAAAACATGCCTTTTTACCACAAAAAAAAAAGATATTTCTACTGTCCAAAAAAACTGTTTATTCCAAAAATATGTTGTTTTTTTCAAAAACCCTTTTCTAAACGCACATGTGAATGTGAACAGAGTAAAAAATGTTTTACTCAACAATGTGTGGCTTCTTCTTTCAATGCTCAATAGCAGTTTTTTGCTTAAGTTGGTGTTTACAGTGACAATGGGGATTATTTACTAAAGGCAAATCCACTTTGCACTACAAGTGCAGTTTCAGTGCACTTTCAAATGCACTTTTGCAGTGCACTTGTAGTGCAAAGTGGATTTTCCTTTAGTAAATAACACCCACAGTGCTTTATAATTTGCATCAATCAGGCCATTTTCACAACACTACAAAAAATTAATTCATGGTGCTGAAAATGATGAATATTTTTATCATTAATGCATTACATACATTAACAACAAAAACAAGGTATGTGTGTAGCAGAACAACAACATAATAGTTAGCTGAAGAAGAGATTTCCCTTCATGTATCCCAGAAATTATGTTTGCACTATTGAAAATGGTCACAAAAATAAGCCCATTGGAGAACCTAGGAGACAGCTAAAAGAAACACAAGCAGTAAATCAAAGGGAAATATTTTTCAGTTTAAAATACACATTTATTTGAAAAAATACATTTAAATACATATAATGTGATGTTAACGGAGAAATCTTACCTTATTATAGTCCTTCTGCAGGACCTGAATGATGGCAGAACAGGTCTCTGGAATAACAATCCCCAGAGCCTGGGGGGGGGAGATGCCTGTTTAGAACTTAATGTCCTGTAGACTTCTCCCCGTCGCCAAGTACAGCAAGGTGGTGACGAGCCTCTGCTCGGGAGTGATGGCTTGCCGCATGCAGGTGTCCTGCTTCGTAATATAAGGGGACAGCAAAGCCAACAGAAGGTGAAAAACGGGGTCCATCATCCGGAGATAATTCCTGAAATCATCAGGATTATTCTCAAGGATCTCCCACAACAAAGGCATGTGCGAGAATTGGTCACGCTGGAGCAACCAATTCCTGGTCCATGAACTCCTCCTCGCCCTGTTCATGGACTGGGCTTGGGTCAAAGTAAGAACCCGAACACCAAGCCCCTGCAGAGAATGAACTCTATGATGAGTACGTACCCACAACATGGCTTCAAAACGGTTGGCTGGTCAGAACGAACTAACAGAAGGCACTGAAAATCAAATACGTAATATAAAAATATGCACTGAAAACCAGATACGAACTGACTACACGCAGTGAAAACCAGATACAAACCCACAAGCACAAACTGAAGAGCAGTAATGATCTGAAAAGCATGAAGCTGAAAAACATGAATCGTCTCTCACCAAACTTCTACTACCACGAGATTAGCAGAAGGAGCCCAAAGAGTGGCGAACTGGCTATTGAACTTCCTCTTTATAGTGCCATCATACGTGCTGTACGTCAGCGCGTTCTTGACGATCGGAATTTCTGACAACATTTGTGCAACCGTGTGTATGAAAGACAAGCTTGAGCCAACATCCATCGGAAATAAATCCCAGGATTTCGTTATCAGAATGTCTGATCGTGTGTACGCGGCATAAGTGTGAAACGACCCCTAGACTGAAAAGCTGGGGGTCTATTCCATCCGGTGAGTGGGGACATGGGAGGGAGTGTGGCACACTTGGAGTTTGAAGCACGATCGCACTTTATGAATTGGAGCATATCATTCACCAATATATGGACATTCACTTACTTATTAATTGTTTTCACTGTATTATTTATTATTTTTTGATACATCATTGTGCTATTGCGAGCGCTGTACTATATTACTTTTATTTTATTTGTTGAGTGTATAGCACCTTGTGTACAGCAGCTGCAAACATTATTCAGATTTTTATTTAGTTTAACATATTTATATTTTTTACTTCTAGCACGAGTATATATATTTAGAATATATTTCTTTTACAAAATGTGCACAGGCTCACCAAAATTGGACAATAGTAGAGTGGAAAAATGTTGCCTGGTCTGATGAGTCTCATTTTCACCTGCGACATTCAGATGGTAGGGTCAGAATTTGATGTATAGAACATGAACGCATGGATCCATCCTGCCTTGTATCAACGATTCAGGCTGGTGGTGGTGTAATGATGTGGTGAATATTTTCTTGGCACACTTTGGGCCCCTTAGTACCAACTAAGCATCATTTAAATGCCACGGCCTGCTTGAATATTGTTGCTGACTATGTCCATCCCTTTCTGACTACAGTGTACCCATCTTTTAATGGCTACTTCCAGCAGGATAATGCACCATGTCACAAACATCAAATCATCTCAAACTGGTTTCTTGAACATGACAATGAGTTCACTGCACTCCAATGACCTCCACAGTCACTAGATCTCAATCCAATAGAGCACCTTTGGGATGTGGTGGATGCGCAGCCAACAAATCTGCAGCAACTGCGTGATGCTATCATGTCAATATGGACAAAAATCCCTGCGGAATGTTTCCATAACTTTGGTGAATCTATGCTATGAAGAATTAAGACAGTTCTGAAGGCAATAGGGGGTCCTACCTGATACTAGCTAGGTGTACCTAATAAAGTGTATATTATCAGGCAGCTCAGGAGGGTGCAGAACCAAGCTTGACTCTTATGCCCTGTACACACGATAGGATTTTCCAACAACAAAACCGTGGATTTTTTTCCGACGGATGTTGTCTTGCATACACACGGTCACACAAATGTTGTTGGAAATTCCGAACGTCAACAAGGCGGTGGCGTACAACACGTACGACGAGCCAAAAAAATGAAGTTCAATAGCCAGTGGGGCTCTTCTGCTTGATTCCGAGCATGCAAGGAATTTTGTGTGTCGGAATTGTGTACACACGATCGGAATTTCCAACAACTAGCTCCCATCGAAGATTTGTTGTTGGAAAATTCTAACGTGTGTACAGGGCGTTACAGTAAAAGTGAATATTTACATATACCTTTACCTGCCCATATCTCCAGTTCTACTAATTGTTTTGTTCTTGTTATGTGGTTTTCACTGAAGGTCGCCTATGCTTATTCAATTGCTGAATGCATAGGGTCTATTGTTCAGGTCTATGAAGTTGAGTAAGAGAAAATCACAAATTTACCTGATTCCCAGTCTGCTGCAAGCCAAACAAAGCAAGTAGTTGTCCAAGGAAGAGGCACCCGCACAGAGCTGTCAGGAAGGAGGTGTGAGCACTCTTTATAGACTGACACAGGATGAATGTGATCAATGATAGGCAGAGACAGACAAGAGACACACTCAGGCCAATGCGAGAGATCAGAATTAAGCCATAATTCTCCTGCAGATGACATAAATGAAACTTTTAAAAGGTTGTCCACCTGTAAAGGATTTTAATATTTCTGGCTTGAATGTATAAAAAGTACAACTGCTATTTAGAAAGAATTAGGTTGATTTACTAATGAAGTTGAGAATCTTCACACAGCAAATTGTGTGAAAATTCATTTCAATTATACAATCATGTGAAAAGCAAAATCCTTTTCATTTGATTCATCACTGGGTATCGGAAGTAAACAGGACTTTGCGTTTCATATAACTGAACAAAATATTCACACAATTTGTGTGGCGAAATGTTGGCCATTCTTAGCAATTACATACTGAGGTTCTGCTTCCTACTTTGCAGTGCTGCAAAATAATTGTGCTTTACTGCTCCTTCTCATAGTCTGTCAGCTGACCCATTGAAAACAAAGTGTTCCCTGTCTGAAAAATATCTTTTCTCAACAGTTTTTAAAGCCTAAATTTGACTAAAATCAAAAACATAACATTCAGCACAAGGGACAAACATTAACTTACAGTTAGTATAACGTGTCCCTTGTGCTGATTCTTCTCCTTTTAGGAAAAATCATCCTATGTCCTAATCTCCACCCCCGCCAACCACCCCCACTGCCTCATTCAGAGATCCCGATCCTTATATTTTTGATTTTAGCTAAACTAGGCTTTAAGAATAAAGGCAAAGGGGTTGCAAACTGGGTGCTTATCCACTATTATTATCCATTATTAGCTAACCTAAAAACATATATCTATATTTATAGTTAATTAGAATAATATGAGAACTGTTATTTATCAAAGGCTCTGTTGGAGCCAACGTGCTTGGGGGATTGTTCTTACAAGAGAACATGCCGTTTTGCTCTGATAGGGTAAAATGACAAAATCTCCCCAATGTTTCACAATCCTTATTTAACAACATAGACATCACAATTTATATCACCTGGATGTCACCGGGTGCCATAAGGACAGCAAAGGTGGACAAGTGGTTGCAGGCACAGAGAGTGTTGTTCACTCTGTCAGACTTCCTTGTCTTGCATCCACGGCTTGACCAAGTCTTCAGCTCCATGTCCAGGAACACACATTGTAAAATAAAAGAAGGTGGAACAACCTATTGGGGAAAATATAGTAGGTATAATGCAGATATTTAAAGGTAACACCTGCTTTACTTTTACACCCATCTAAATGACATACTGTAAACAAAATTCCACTAATTGTAATGAGTACTGATGGCATTGTTTTTTTACCCGTTTTATTCTTAGGTACTCTGTTGAAGAAAATCATGCTACTGTCAATGATCAATAGCCCAAACTCAAAATACACCGTCTGTCTCTCTCCTGCTCTTTTAAGCTCCTCCACAGTTTCAATTGGAGAGCGCGGGAGAGCCCAAAAGCAAACAGCTTCTGTTCTGCTCTTTAGAAAGTCCATAATGCTGTATAATCAATTTTATTGATGCACCTTGTATTGGTTATAAAAAATGAATTTAAAGTGGGGTTCCACCCCAAAAAAAAAACCACATGAAAAATCCTAAAAAAAATACAAAAAAACATTTGGATATTTTTTTTTTTTACTTACCTCTAAATGCCTGTTGCTAGGGGGTCCCTCGTAGTCTGCCTCTTCCAGTGCCTGGGCTGGTGACATCACTTCCCCCTCAGCACAGGAAGGGCTCAGCGCTGCTCTCTCCCTCCTGTCAATCATCTGGGACCCATTACAGGTCCCAGGTGACTGAGCGGCCAATCACGGCGCGCGGCACTGCTCGCACAGTAGGTGCCAGGCTGTGAAGCCACAGCCCAGCGCCCACAGTTGCAATGCCGGCGCCGCTGAACGGAGGGGGAGACGAGCGGGGCTTCGATCCCCCGCATCGCTGGACCCTGGGACAGGTAAGTGTCCAATTAAAAGTCAGCAGCTGCAGTATTTCTAGCTGCTGACTTTTAATTTTTTTTTTTTTTGACTGGACCTCGGGTGGAACTCCTCTTTAAATAAATAGCCCAAAAACTATAAAAGATTAGTGTCAAGTATAAACTTAAAATAAACTTAACCTCAAACTTGTATAGTTTCCCTTTAAAGAAAAACTTGAAGCCTAAGGCCTCCTTCACACTTTCCGATCAGGTCCGCCTGTCAGTTTTTCAGGTGGACCTCATTGGACGCTCCATTCACTCGTATGGAGCTGCGCATGTCATCGGTGACAAGTCCACTGACACCCGCTACTATCCAATCCTGTCTGTGAAATCCAGATGGATGGTGACTCTATTTTCCATCCGTCTGGTGGATCGTATCGGATGAAAATGGACAGGCGGTCCATTTTCATCTGCTCTCCCCATAGAGGAGAGTGTGGTTTTGACAGGTCCGTCTCTGCACAGTGAACGGAGACAGATCTGTCATCCGCCTGCTCAGCGGGAATCAGCGGATCGATCTCCCACTGAATAAAGCAGAGTCCTCCAGGCCAAATGTAGCTTTTTTCATTTTCAACAGAGGGGAGAAATGAGACACCCTGTCTGCAACTACATTGGTGAGATTTTCCCTCACCTCCTGTCCCTGTCAAGCCCATCAAAGAAATGAAGAAATGGTGGAGTGTGGTGGTCAACCAGATAGAAAAGCACAGAGGAATAGAAACATTGCCAAAAGTTCCCACTCTACTAAAATGTGTTTTGTTTTTGTCTGTGTCCTCATTACAAAAATGTCTCACCAATTCGTGTACTGACAGGATCTTCTTTAAAGTGGGAGTAAACTCCCATGTCTGACTTTTACCCTTAGATAAGCCTATAATAAGGGTTACCTACATGCACCGTTTAGGGGGTATTTACTGGAAATGCAGCCGGTGACGTCACCAGCGCATTCGCTCTGAAGGAACGGCCACCCAAGCAATTCCTGTGCCGTAAATAGTGGCTCCTGCGCACAGGCGCAAGACGACATCATCGCGGCTCCGGCCAGTCACACAGCCGGGGCCCGTGAACCCAGAAGGAAGACCGGGTTAAGATGGGAGTGCCTGCAGCAGTGGCAGCCCGGCACTGGAAGGGCTTAGTTTTCAGGTAAGATGCGTACTAGCACATCATGGCTTTACCTTTCAAGGTACAAAAAAGAAAAGGCCCAGCGGTTTACTACCGCTTTAAAGAATGCAATTTGATAAGGGACAGAGGCTTACTTTCCTGCTTGTTAAAAAGGAAATAAAATGTTTTGGCTGGTGTTGAACTTAAATTAAGGGGCCTATATATCAAGCTTAAAGCAAAACTCCAACTTTAGCTTTTTTAGATTTTTTTTTTTTTTTAAAGCTGTTGTTAATATAAAAAAAAAAACACTCTAACTCCCCACACTGGCAACATTTTTTAGATATCTTTTTGGCTTTCAAAGGCCAAATATACACTCCTGTTGGTAAATAACCATGAAAGGTATTTTGCAAAGAACTATTAAGACTATCTGGAATTGACTCTTGGAGAACCTTGCCTTAGAGATATTAAAAAGCCTATTTTACACACCTTGATAAATTGTGTGACTATGTGAATGTATTTTTTGGGTAGGTTTTATGATGTCACATGTTCATAAATATTTTTTCAGTGTTGTTCTCAAATGAAACATTAGACAAATTAAATAATTGCAGTTCATTCACAGGAAATTCTGCTGTTCACTTTGCAAAGTAATCCTCACTGTGCAAGGAGATATCCCCTTAGCTTACTCAATGTGGTGAAAAGTCACATTGCAAAGAATACCCAATCACAATTAAGAAGAATAAAAAAAAAAATGTTACTTGCATATGATTGGATGATAGAAGTCAGTAGAGCTTTACCTCATTCACTAAGCTCTGGAAAATTCCTTTTAGTAAATCAACCCAAATTCCAAGAAAATTGTGTTGGCATCAGGACACGTACCACTTTTTTTAAACATAAGTGGTTGACTTAATTATCAATGAGTAGCAAAGTACATTAAAATAGATGTTTGGGAATTTTTTTTGGCAGAATCTTACGTACCTAGCTGGATGCAGCATTGGTCCGATGATGCATCTGTCCCCCATCGTCTCTAACACTAAGAACCAAGTGATCTAACAATCTAGCAGATTGCTTGGTTCTCTGGGCTCCCAGAGCTGAAAGCTGATGACTGTCAGTCACAGCTCTCTGCTTTGCCCCCCTGCTCACTGGAGCACTGAGCTGTGGAGGGGGCGGGAGCACTGAGCTGTGGAGGGGGCGGGAGCACTGAGCTGTGGAGGGGGCGGGAGCGGCATGTGGGCGGATCCCGACTCCGTTGTCGAGCTCTTGCCTAGGCCTGGACTAGCTCTGTGATGTCAGCAGACAGTGGACTTGCTGGAGCCTGCTGTCTGCTGAAAACAGGTCACAGGAGTGCAGAACGAACTGCACTCCTGTGATCCATAGGAAAAGTACAGCCAAATGAGCTTTAGCTGTATTTCTCCTTTAAGGCTGGCCATACATTATTCTCAATTTTCTTGTACAATTTTCCTTTAGATTTACTAAAACCATATAATATGAGGTCAAACCTAAACACCTAATTTGTATGCAATCAGGCAGGTCCTTACACTACATAGTTGAAGATAAATCGAAAGGAAATTTAATAAAAACATTGTACAATGTATGGTTAGCCTAAGTATTACAAAATAGCATGGAAATATACAAGGCTAATTTATCAAAGAGACATTAGGACAGTAGGGAAATAAAGGAATTTGTTTACCAAAGGCAAATGAGCTTCACTGTGCAAGGGAATTTTCCCTTAGCTTACTGAATGAGATGAAGAACTATTGACTTCCATCATCCAGTCATGTTTTTTATTTTCCTGGCATGTCATTGGATATAATTTGCAAAGTGAATTTTCACTAAGCTAAGGAAAAATCGCCCTGCAAAGTGAAAATTCCCTTGCAAAGTGAATAACCTACAGTATTTGCCTTTATTAAATAAACCCCAAAGAATACAAAGGGTGAGAGCCTACAGTAAGTCAAATTAACCAGTAAAAAAAAGTGGAGGCTAGTTAAAAGAAATGTAAAAAAAAGATGGGAGAGGAGGAAAAGAGATATCGATGGAAAGAATAATTGAAGGTATAGGTTGTAGATTGTCTATATAAATTGTTTACTGAAGAGAGTGCATAGCTTCTTTAGATAATGAGGGCCATTTGGACTTCCAAGGAAGCTAATGCTTTCCAGGTCAGTGTGCATGTTTTTTATTAGTTTCATAAAAACAGACTTGACTTCTTACTACTTATTAAAAATAGCACAAAAGTGTCAGAGGTGAGTGAACATTTAAAAATTTACCTTTACGCTTTGTGAACAGTTGAGTTTGAAATTGATATCCCTTTGAACTGGCCAATGTACCCCCAATAACAGTTAAAAAGGGTAGCTTTCTTCTGTATGATTTTGTATAAGGCACCTGCCCCCCTGGAAGCCAGATGCTAATAACTCAGCGCCAGGCTGTAATGTTTAGAATGTTTGCCTCAATTTCCATGAAATATTTTAGCCCACTGCTGGCTCGTGTACCTAGTGGAATCAGAAAACCAGGGTAATTAAACATGGTAAGCATTTTATCATCCTCTCAAAGTGGTCCTGGTTGTTTCTGCCACAAAAACAAACTTATGACACCACCAAATATTTTGACACTAAAACGCCATAAGAAAAATAATTAATACAAAAACAAAAAAACAAAAAAAAAACCTCCAAATGGTTCTATTGTATTCTAGCTACAGTGATATTTGCAGATATGCTTGTAGACCTAGTTGGTGGTGCTCCAATAGGTGAGAGGATACTTGATATAGAACAAATTAATAAATTATCAGTTGGATGCTTTTTTTTTGTACTGACCTTTAGTTGTTTCAGGTAGAAGACCACTGGGGGTTCCAGGTATGCTATATTGGGACTAGTGATGGCTCCACTTATAATGGGGGAATTGATCTCCTTCATAACTTTATTGTCACTTTCTCCTATAGCCCCAAGAAGGCTAGCGTTCAACTTAGATTCCAATCCTTTATAGGAAATGAAGATTGCTCCATCTAGGACGAAATATGTAAATGTGATAAAGATGGATATTTAGCCTATTCCCTTTAACACAGATGTGTATCTTTTTATACAGTAATACCATCACACAAGGGCCCTTATTGAACAATGTGAAAAAGATGTAGTAAACCGCGCATCCTATTCCTTTAACAAAGCATATATAAATAAAGTGCAAATTGAGTGCACTGTTAACACACGACCACTAGATGTCCCTAGAAAATTAACAAACATACAGTCAATGTGCAAATTGGCAATATAGACCTCACCATAGCACACCACCAGCTATCTCCAGTGTGTATAAATTGTATGGATTAAACTTTTAGTACAGTGTCCAGGAAGTCAATATATTGTGAGTACAGCAATGTCCAAACAACTTCCATCACATCATTTCCAATGGCGCATATGGTTCAATTGATCCAACAATAGATGACTATCTTCCTCCACCAACACCGGTCACACAGCCTACTCGCCAGATCTATGTGACTCCCATTACAGGAGTCACATACAGCAAAATGGCACCAATTGAGTCCCGATGCTAAGTAAAAAAAGAAAGTGGAAGCAGGTATGCCGATTTGCGCTCCACTGTGGTCGGAAGTAACATATCCCGCTAGTCCAGGGTGTGGTCTAGAGATTTGGCATCTCCCCCCACTATGTTTTAAATAGTTTAAATGTTTTTAGGTTTTCTGGTTTTAAATGTTTAAAAAAATGGATGTGGATTTTTGTACTGTTGTGGGAGATGTGTTAAAATGTATTTTTGTATTTTTTTAATAACAATCTATAATATGTAATTTAATATAGAAGTGTGATGCTGGTTTTGTTCAGAAGGGTTTCTTTTGAGCTGTGCAGTAAAAGGTAATTTCTGTACAACAACAATGGACTCCTACCGCTTGCATATTGCTCTTTGCATCATTACATAAAATCGGAACTCACCCCTGTCTCCGCTAACATGTGTACAAGGGACCTGCATAGTGTTCTCCAGCACAGTTAAGGTTATGGAAGTTTCTCCTCCACTACATATGTCTATGGCAGCCTTCATGTGAACCTCTGGAAGAAAGACAAAGAATCATGGAGAGACCATAAAATCACAATAATGTAAATCTAGCCTTATGCATAATCTGATGTCTGATTATTAAAAAATGATTTGCCCATCAAAATAGGAAAATAAGCTTTTACAACTGACTGTGTCCTCTCTGAGGGATTTCTCCTTGCTTCCAGTTCTGTCTTACACCCATAAAAACAGACAGGAAGTAAAGAAATAATTTCTCACTTCCCCTTCTGTCTAAAACGTGCCAAGTAGACAAGAAATGTGGGTAAATCTCCAAAAAAGGGGGCAAAGACAGAAATAAAAAGTTGACAGCATTTGTAAGCTTTAATACTTTATAAAAACCATAAAAAGATTTGGCTAGAATTTTAAGGGCTTTAACCCTTAATATAACTGAAACTAATCTATACCTAAAGCATATCTAAAGCTAAACCTAATCTAAATAAATGATCACAACCCTTGCTTTCATTTTATAAAAAGAGCATTGTAACAGCAATGATCACAATAATTATTTTTGACAATCCAATATATGTTTATTTGAAAAATCCCCTTTCATGTTGTGACTGCTGCCTGTCTACTGGCTATCTCTTTCAACAACTTTCTGGATTCCCTGCATACTTTGCAGCTTCTCCTCTGTTGTTTAGTTTCAGTTCCTAAGGACTACATATCCCATGGTACTTGCAAGCAGTGGTTCTGCCTGCTCCTAGTTCAGAAGGCAGGCTCTGTGAAATGTGTGACACAGCATTGCCTACTCACAGGACAGTGACTATGTGTCACAAAAGGTACAGGTATAGTAAATGTGTGGGGATATTCACAGAGTAAGATTACAAACTACCAGATTGTTCAGATTAATAGCTGTAGGCTAGAACTAATTGGAATACAATGTGGAAATAAATATATGACTTTACATTTTGACCGAAGGTATGCTTTGACTTCTCCATGAAAAAGAAAATCCTTTCATACAGTTATTATTGGTACAGTGAGATAGGTAAGAGGAGAAACAGCAGAGTCACAGATGCCAAGGGAGGGGAGTTTTTGTGGGTGTCAACTATATCAAAAGCAACAGAGAAGTCTGAGAGTTATGCCGCGTACACACAAGCGGAATTTTCGACACAAAGAGTCCGATGGGAGCTTTTCATCGTATATTCCGACCATGTGTATGCCCTATCGGACTTTTTCTGTTGAAAATTCAGACAGGCTTAGATAGAGAACATGTTCTATATTTTTCCGATGGAATAAATTACTATCGGAAAAAAACGCTCGTCTGTATGCTGTTCCAACGCACCAAAACCGACGCATGCTCTGAAGCAAGTACGAGATGGAAGCTATTGGCTACTGGCTATTGAACTTTCGTTTTCTAGCCCTATCGTACGTGTTGTACGTCACCGCGTTCTGGATGGTTGGAATTTGGTGTGACCGTGCATATGCAAGACAGCTTGAGCAGGATTCCGTCAGAACTCCATCGTAAAAACCTACAGAGTTTATTCCGACGGCAAAACCGGTCGTGTGTACAGGGCATAAGAGTAGATAGTGGTGAACATTGATTTTTGCAGTTAGTAAGTCATGAGTTGTGAGTTTAGGTTTTAGGAGCAATTCTTTGGAGTATTGTGCGCAAAATTCAGACTGAAATGGGTCAAACGGGTTCTAAGACTTTGTAGGTAAACGGGGAAAGGAGATGGGTCTTAGGTTGTTAAAATTGGTGGGTCCTGCAAGGGCTTTTTAAGTATGGGAATGACTAATTCATGTTTTAGAGGGTTGGGGATGATGCCATTAGAGAGGGAGAAATTGAAGATGTGAGCTAGAGAGTGTATTCTAGTGGAAGAGGGTGATCATAGTAGTTGTGAGGGAACAGGGTCCAGGGGGCAGGTGGTTAGGTGTGCATTAGAAAAAAAAAATACCTATGGTAATAGGGTTAAAAGAAGGAAGTATTAAATGTGGAAGGAAGAACACTGTAAGTAATAATTTTCAATGCTTGACTTTTGCGTGCTTTACCTGCATTTTTTTAGGTTGGTGACAGGCTTTCAGTAATTGCCCATAGTTATGTATGGTATGTGCAATACCAAATGATAAATGGTGTTAGAAGCTGTATGATGTAAAAGTCTTGAGTGTATGATATTGTAAAGCATATTTGCTGTCTATACAGTGACATCAGCAACCAGTTTAATAGACCTTTGAAGCCATTGTGTCCATCCACTTACCCAGCTCAGGCGTACTGATGTTTTGATTTTTAGGGTGTTTTGAGAATGTTACCAACAGTGAGGTCTCCACAGTCTCCACTATGGAGGAGACAGATGAACGTAGCTCAGAAGCAGTCATATTGTTCAAGATCGTGTGGTTAAGAATTTCTGTGAACTCTTTAGCAACTTGCTATGAAAATAAAACGTGAAAGGCAATGAAAGACATACAGGATCAGAAGTCTACAGAAATCTACATATACATCTAAAGAGAGTATTTGCCCAACCAGGCCATTTATAATCAGAAAAGAGGACTTTCTTAAATTTGTGGGCACTTCCACAACCCTGGCTTCGCCTGTTCAGGAAAATGAAAATTGGCCGGGCTAGACTTTCTTTGCCAATCAAAACTGTTTGTTCAGACACAGGTAATGTTTGCACAAAGATCTTTGGCAGCTGGGGGGTCACACGTGCTTTTCAGCCACTGTCTAATGTTTGCAGACAGCTGTAGACTCAATAGAATAGAATAAACAAATAAGGTCAGTATATTCTTAAGCAGCCCATAGATTTTTAGTTTTTGGTTGAACGAAAACAAAATGACCCAATTCCCCCATCCACACATTCAAGGTGGATAGGGAAATCCTCCCACTGTGCCTTTGTATTCTGACTTCCCCACCATCAGTATACACTGATCAGCATTGCCGGATATAGCCGGCAGCACTGATCGAGCAGCAAAAATATGACAGGACGGTTGTGCAGAAGTAGATCAACTTCTGTACAACCACCGCGTGCATATATGGATTGAAATTAGGCCAGTCCCTGTCAAACCGGACGAATTTTGATCCATGTATGGTTGGTTTTATTCCATTTAAACATCTTTCTACTAGAAGATTAGTAAAAAATACTAGAAATTATCTGGATATTAGGACAGCTGATAAGTTCCAGGGAGAGTCTCATTAGATCCACATTATCATTGCATAAGACAAACCCGGCACATATATTCAGAGAGGACTAGGTCCGCCTAGTAAGGATAAGAAGGGAACAATCAGCTTTCAGATGCCCCTAAAGTTTGAAAACAAACTCTGGCATTAGAAGAGTGAGAAAGTCTCTTTCAGTGCTGTAAATGCCTAATGTAATGAGGTATGACCACATCTGCATACTAAAACCACAAATTTGATGTCTGTAGAAATGAGAATAACCTGTGAGAGAATAGGGGCTTTGGTCGATGGGCAAATGTAGAATGCAGAACTCCTTTTCAGGTGCATTCAGCTTTCATTTGAGATTAGTTTGAAAGTTACATCTGAGCTCCTTTAAAGGAGATTCCGACCAGTATTTCACCTCCTTCTGACTTGCAATTGATTCCCTTTCTAAACTGTCATCAAGCTGATTTTTCATTTTGTTTGACCCCAATAGGGAAACAATTAGTTCCAGAAAAAAAAAAAGCCCAGACCCCAAAACCACTGAACTATGTAGCTCAGCACACGGCGCACTTGTGGGATTTCAACGAGGAACAGCACTCGCTCCTGTAATGTTTGGAGAGAGAGCTCAAATCACAGAGCATCCCAGATTTTGGGTGGGACGGAGCTAGTCTCTTACGCAGCCAATACAGGAAGTAGTTTTTTTCATTCAACCAGCAGGCTGACCACAAAGTGTATTTTATTGAAAAGGTAAACTTAGCTTTTAAAGGGGTTGTTTCGGTTTGTTGGTTTTTTAAAAATAACAAACATGTCATACTTACCTCCACTGTGCAGTTCGTTTTGCACAGAGTGGCCCCAATCCTCCTGTTCTGGGGTCCCTTGGTGGCTGTCCCGGCTCCTCCCCGCAAGAGCCAACCCCCCTCTGGAAAGCGCTCTCCCAAGGGGGTTAGCTTGCGGATGCGCTCCCGTGTGATACACTCAGCGGCCATGGCTGTCGAGTGTACCACTCAGCGCGCTGTGTCATTAATTTGATTGACAGCAGCGGGAGCCAATAGCTGTGCTGCTATCAATAATCCAATGAAGAGCCCACAGGAGCTGGGGGAAAGCAACACAGGATCGCGCCCACAGGGAGTTTTGGGGCTCAGGTAAGTAAAACGGGTGCTCGGGGGGCCGGAGAGTGCAAGGTGTTTTTTCACCTTAATGCATAGGATGCATTAAGGTGAAAAAACACAAAGCTTTACAACCCCTTTAATGTTGTCAGGCACAGGAGGTAATGTGGGAAAGTTCTGGATGATCCAGCAGTCAGGATCAGTTCCAAGAGTACAGATTACTATAACAAACAATTCACTAGTGTGTGTGTCTAAATGTTATATCTCATATACCATGGTCATTTTTAAACTCTACTGTTGTTTGAAAACAATGTGATTCCATTAAGACTTACTATACCTATTAATTAAAGTGTATCTCTAGGCAAAATTGGTAATCTGTCCTTTGCAAGCTTCTCATAAGACATGCACATATACATTTATGCTTATTTTTCATAATGTTGGAATGCAATGGAAACAAGGTTATTTAACCAGTTCCGGACCAGCCGCCGCAGTTGTACTGCAGCAGGTTGGCTCGGCTGGGCGAAGCGTCCTAGCTGTACGTCTAGCCCCTAGGCGGTCGCAACGAGCCAATTCGCTTCAGAACCGATCAGACCCCAATGATTTCTGGCCTGGACCTGGTGATCAGGTCTGGCGAATGAAATACCCCTCCTGCATGTGTAAGTGTAAACACAGGCAGGGGAAGTGATGTCATCTCCCGTCGTGGAACTCTTTTCCCTTCCAGAGAGAGGAGAGAAGACATCTCACAGTAAGTTGCACCAACACTACACTGACACAGTACACATAGGCACACTTGTCACCCCCAATCGCCCCCCCCCCCCAGTTAACCCCTTTACTCCCTGTCACTGTGTCACCCAGTGCAGTGTTCATATTTTTTTTTTTGATCACTGTACTGGTGTCATTTGTGACAATAATCAGCGTTAGGGTACTTAGTGGTAGGTTCTGATAGGTCTAGGGACCCCCCTAAACCCCCCCAATTAAGGTTTAACCCCATGATTACCCCCTGTCACCAGTGATAACCGTATTAGTGTCACGGGTGACGCTGGTTAGCTAGTTATTATTTTTTATAGCATCTGGGCACCCGCCGTATATTACCTAAACAAAGGTTTAACCCCCTGATCACCCGGCGGGTGATATCAGTTTTTAGCGTCAGTCAGGGTCTACGTCGCCCCAGGCAGTGTCAGATTAATGGCAGTAGTGCTAACACCCACGCACACACCATACACCTCCCTTAGTAGAATAGTATCTGAACGGATCAATATCTGATCTGATCAGATCTATACTAACGTCCACAGTAGTTTAGGGTTCCCAAAAACACAGCGTTAGCGGGATCAGCCCAGATAACTGCTAGCACCTGCTTTTAGCCCCTCCGCCCAGCCCAGCCCACCTAAGTGCAGTATCAATGTCACTTACAAAACACAAAACACATAACTACAGCATTTGCAGAGTCAGGCCTGGTCCCTGCAAATGCTAACAGTTTTTTTGGTAGCGTTTGAAGCAGTCGCTGACAGTCAGGTGCTTTTTTTTCCTCACTAGTGTACCAGTAAATTTAGAGGTCAAAATGTCCAATTGAAGGTACACTAGTGAAAAGGCCTACACGTTTCTGAGCCTGACAGATGAGAGTGAAGAGGAAGTCACCCATCTGTCCGATTCTGGCCGAGACTATGAACTAGTAGACAGCAGTGGCACCCTGGCAGATAGCTCTGACGATGGGGTAGTGGTC